>CM072818.1:70395066-70733739 GCA_036937905.1 Salvia rosmarinus
CTTAATTGTAATTGAGAGATCAAAGGCATTTAAGGCGAAAGATTCCTAATAGGGATAATTGGTCTTCACTTTTTGTGAAGGACCAATTTATTTCATTGCTTTTCCCAATTTTCCATTATCATTAAATGATCCAAATATTTTGGATGCCGCACATTAAAAAATAAAAACAGAAGGGTTTAATATGAAAGAAGGAACAGAAAATCTTGTTCTAATTTATAGAATTTGTTATAAAGTTATGAATACTACAATTTCTAGATTTAATTTTAGATCTAAAGAGATTTGTACAAATAGAGGAAACTACCTCTTTTCTATGAGATATTACTAAAAGTAATATTGCGATTCCCTAAACAATAAATGGAATCAGTTACTTCCGTAAACACGGAAATTAGAAAGTGTAGCTCCACCAATAAAAGAGAGAATAGACAACCGAAAGTATAATACAATATGTTGATGGAATCTTTGAAATAAAATTCTCATCACAAAGGAAAATTAGCTTTAAAATAGAAGAAGCGAGAAGTTCAACTTCTTCTATTCCTTTGATTGATTATGAAAAATCGTATTTCGGAATTTTAAAACTCGAACAAGTATCTCAACGAGAATATAAAGTAGAAATTCACGAAAGTAAGTTCTAAAAGAAATCGTGGTCACCCACATTTTCGGATATGGGTTATTCGGACATAATGTTTTCAAGTATTAGTAATAACTCTTTCCGAAAAATTCAAAAAGTCTTAATAAAACAAAAATTATGAGAAGCGAAAATGGTTTCTTTATTCTCTTCTAAACAAAATCTTTATATTCTAAAAAGATACGAAGAGTGGAGTCTAAAAATAATTCTAAACTTGATTTTTTCATCACGTTTACAAAACCTTTATTTTCCTTCAAGAAATAAAGAATTTCAGTTTCTCGATGAAAACTTTTTAAATGTTATAGAAAATAAATATAAAATATTAATACATGAAACAGAAAAGAATCTACAGAGATTCATCCCTTTTCTACTATACAAATACAAAAGGAGAAAAGAAATTTTGCAACTCCTATAAAATCGAGAAGCGGAAAGGAGATTTTGATCATATTATACAACAAAATAATTTTACAAATCTCGCTCTTCATACTATTGGAAATCAAACCAATGAATTGAAGAATTCTTTCTCCAAAAATTTCTAAATCAAGAAAATTGTTCCAATACTATTATGATTAAACCACCTCTAATCTTAAAAAAGAAAATTTTATTAAACTCAAAAAGGATAATGAGTTCTTAGAAGGTCTAATAAGCAGTTACAAAAATTAATATTAAAGGAAAAGAAAGGAAGAAGAATGTTCCTATAAAATATTTCACATTATAAAAAAAGCGAAGAAACTTCTTGAGATGACGATTTACAAGTTAATAAACTTGCTGATGTCTCTATAGTAAAACCTTATTACAAAAAATCCACTCCTATAGATCTTCAAATTGAAGAAAAAGGAGACTATGCTCAATTCAGTGGTGAATCTATCACAGAATGGAACATAGACGGAAAATCTGAATATCAGATAAAAACTATTGTAAAACAAATGCTTATATATGCTTAATACGGCAAAATTAAAGGTAATAATGATAGGCAAATTGCTCAAGCTATTATTAACTGGGTTTACCGACCAACCACAAGGATGTGGGATTTTATATTTCAAAAAGCTAAAAGCAAAATTTTAAATTCAAGTGTATTTGACCTATCACTCAAAGAGAAGAGTCTGATGCGGTTAATACTCTTATTTATACAATACTTACAAATTTTGTAGGAGCTAATGAGCTTCAATTAGATAAAACTCATAAACAATTAATGAATTTAAGATGTCAAAAACTATCTGATTTTAGATGGTATAAAGACGTTTTTATGTCCAAAGTTCTTACTAGAAATGATTGTAATATGAACTTTGGAAAGAAAAATTTATTCTTTGGTTTACCAACATTATTTTCAGAAAGAGTTTTAAATAGGTTAAAACAAAATTTGTTAACAATAATATTATTTGGGAAAATCTTTCTTATGGTGATATTTAGTGAAATAAGCTTCTTGAAGGAATTAATCGTGTAATGAAATCAAATTAAAAAGACAAATAGATTTTCAAAAGAATGAAAATAAAAATATAATTGGAAATTTTGTGAACAAATAGGTCTTCAATGATAAAACGAGTATCCTAATAGGATTAAGAAAAACATAAATTTAGAAAAAGAAAAATTTTTATTCAGAAAATTATTCTAAACAAAAGAAAGCAATTAAAAGTGCTCCAAAAGAGTTAAAAATCATCTTCTAAAACCAAGAAACTAAACCTATTTGTTGGAAATGTGGAAAAATAGGACATAAGGCTAATAAATGTTATGTAAAAGAAAATCAATAATCTTAATATTGACAGATTTAAAAGAATCTTTATGCAATATTCTTCTTAATGAAGAAGAAGAGCGAAGAAGATATCTCCATTACTATCCTTAAAATGAGAATGAATCTTGAAATTTGGAAGATGAATCGAACAATCGAAATTACAAAATTGTGATTGATTGTGATTGTGATGTTGTCTCATAAAATTTATGGGATTAAATATTAATGTTATCACTAAAGAAGAAAATTTTATTCTAGATCTAATAGACCAAATAAAGATCCTATAGAAAAAGAAAAGCTATAGAATATTATCTTTCTATCGCTTCAAATTCTAAATCGAAAAGTCGAAACTAGACTTACTAATAAGGTTAATGAACAAAAGGAATTATATTCCTATATCAAAATATTAGAAAAGGCTAATAAAAAAGAAAGAGAGCCTACGATTTCTGAATTAAAAGGAGAAATTAATCAGATAAAATCTGAAATAAAATTTCTTAATGAAAGAATTGATTTATTAAATACTAATTGGAAAAATGATTCCACTTCATCGATGAAGATGAAGAAAGTGAAAAATTACTCTTACGTGAAAAGATCAAGAAATAAATCAAATTAATTTTAAGAATCTAATTTGGATCAATAAAATTGATCAAATTCTTTCTCAAAAATGGTATTCTAAAGTAACTCTTATTGTAAATAAAGAGTTTACTATTACCATTAATGCTCTCTTAGATCTGAGGCGAGATGTTAATTGTATTAGTGAAGAATTATACCTTCAAAATACTATTCTAAAACTACTCGATTTATAACAAGCTAATAAGCAACCTTTAATTATTAATTACAAATTATCGATGTTGCTATCGTAATTCAGGAGTTTGTCTCAATACTACTTTTATTTTAATAAAAATATATCTACACGGTAATACTTGGTACTCCTTTTTCCAAATGTTATTCCTATTAATAAAATTAATGAAAAGGATTATTTACTAAAGTTAAAGGAAAAATCATTTTTCCCATTTCCTCTATTCCTTTAACAAAATCTATAAATGTTTTACAAGAAGTTGTTAAAATAAAAATAATTTTATTAACTCATTAAAAGAAGAAATTAATTTTAAAACAATCAAAGAAAAATTAGTCTCGAGAAAAATTCAAAATAAAATAAAAGAAATCCTTCAAAAATAAATACGAAATTTGTCTTTGAAGTTCCAAGCGCTTTTGGAATGAAAAAGACATGAAGTGTCTCTCCCATATATTGATAATTTCGATGAAAGAAAAGTTAATACTAAAATGAGGCCAATTGCTATGGGAGAAAGATTATTAAAATTACGCAAAGAAGAAATTGATATTCTTCTTAAAAAGGGTTTAATAAGACCTAGTAATAGTCTTTGGGTTGTCACGCATTTTATGTTGAAAATGCCTCCGAAATAGAAAGAGGAGCTCCTAGACTAGTTATAAATTATAAACCTCTTAATAAGGCTCTTAAATGGATAAAACATCCATTACCAAATAAAGAGATTTATTAAATAGAATGTTTAGAAATATATTTTCCTCTTTTGATTTAAAATCGAGATTCTATCAAATTCTTCTAAAGAAGAAGATAGATATAAAACAGCTTTTACCGTCCTTTTGGACATTTTGAATGGAATGTTATGCCATTTGGTTTAAAAAATGCTCCAATGGAATTTCAAAATATTATGAATGAAATTTATAATCCTCATATGGATTTTATTATTGTATATATTGATGATGTTTTAATATTTTCTAAAACCATGAAGAACATTTTAAACATCTTAATATTTTATACAAACTACAAAAGAGTGGTTTAGCTATAAATCCTAAAAGGTAAAAATATTTCAAACAAAAATAAAATTCTTAGGACATTATATTGAAAATAAAATTATTATTCCATTGAAAGAGTACTTTTATTTGCGGACAAATTCCCAGATAAAATTAACTGATTTAAATCAATTACAAAGATTTCTTGGAAGTCTTAATTATATTGGAGATTTCTACCAAGATTTAGCAAAAGGCGTAAATTATTATTTCAAAGGTTAAAAAGAATCCTTTACCTTGGACTAATGATCATCTGAAGCGTAAAAGAATAAAACAAAGAGTTAAAGAACTTCCTTGTTTATCAATAGCTAATCTGAAGCATTCAAAATAGTTGAAACAGATGCATCAGAAATCGGATATGGAGGAATTCTTAAACAAAAGAATTCAGAAAATTCTAAAGAAGAACTTGTTAGATATACTTACGGTATTTGGAATAATGCTCAAATGAATTATTCTACAATAAAAAATTACTTTCAATAGTAAAATGTGTTACTAAATTTGAAAGTGATATTTTAAATAAAAATTCTTAATAAGAGTTGATTGTAAATCGCAAAAGATATATTAACAAAAGATGTTAAAAATATTGCTTGAAACAAATTTTTGCTAGATGGCAAGCTATATTAGCATGTTTTGATTTTGATATTGAACATATTTACGGAAAAATAATTGTTTACCGATTTTCTAACACGAGAATTCTTGCGGGGACAAATCTTGGAATCAAATCGTGAGAAAACAAGCATTGGGTAAAAACCCATGACTAATTTAGTCAAAATCCAAAACCTAAAGAATGAATTCTTTAAAAAGAAATTGAAGAATTACCTAGTCAAATTGATTTTATTAAAGAATTTGAAAGCGATGAAGATGCATATGATATTCAATACTATCAAGATGCGATCTTTCTTCAAAAGGATCAAAGATGAAATTAAATATCCATATATTATATCTGGATATTTAAATTGTTAATCGATTGAAGATGACCTAAAAGGTCTTTCTCAGGTCAAATAAACTTATAGCCGTCTTAATAAAGATCTTCCACAAGTCTTTGGAAAAAGACTGTGATTACTTTGAAGCAATTCTAATAGAAGCTGGATCTGTTGAAATTCAACATATGGATCGCGCAAATAAAGAATTTGCTTTTCAAAACTTGTTATTAAGCGAATTTTGCTACCTTCAAACTGGGAATGCCTTCCGTCAAACAAGGCAACTTGATAATTATCAAGCTAATCCCAACTATTATAATTATTTTGATTATATCAAATCATGGGATAATATTTTCCTATATGAAAATAGTTCACGAAAACATTAGTGGTGGGTTAAATTTAATCTCGATAACCCATTTCAAATAATACCAAATTGGTTTTGACTTTCTTCTTTTAAGTGGGGGTAATGCCTATGATATTTCCTCGAAAAGTTAAAGATATATGGATAAAATTTCATAAGGTTAATAACCATCTTGAAAGTCTTCTGCAGTTCTACAATTTGCTAATCATTATACAATTCCATGGATTCTTGATGGGATTATAGCACTGCAAGAACAAGCACGTTCAAAAATGAGATAAAATTCACTCCTACAATTCTTGTTAGGAGAATTCTCCTAAAATGGTGGCCTAAAGAAAATTTCTTTGTGAAGGTAAAACCTTTGATAGAAGAGGAATTTTGGCGATAAAATCTGCTAGTCCGAGATTATAAAAATCTTAATGCACAAACTCCATCACATGAGTCTTTATTAAAAGATTTATTACGCGAATGGATAAAGAATCATCGATCTTTTATTAAAAAAAGTTTTGGATACGAGAATTCTCAAGCAAAATGCTCGAGTTCGACGGAACCATCTTCATCGAGACCAAAATTATTGAAGATACTTTGATGGAAGATAATGATGATTTCCAAGAAGCTCAAGATCCATTTGATGCATTCGTCTTGGCTCTACAGGAGAATCATCCCAAAGTAATTACTATGGCGAATGCATTGTGTGAGAAGAAAGTGGCGAATATGGCGAATACCATGACGTCTTTATCCATTATTGATTAGTGGACTAACACTATTCAATTTTGACCTTGGGAAATATTCCCATTTTGTTATGTTGTGTGTCGTGTGCTTCATTTTGTGGAGTGTCCACTTTGTAAAATAGTGTGCTAAAAATAAGTGGAAGGGAGTGCTCCACTTTGTAAAAAGTAGTGCTATGTGTTTCCACTTCCTGAAGATGTTAGCGTGTGTTTATTTTTCTCTATAAATAGGTTTGTGTAGAGAATGGAAGGGCACGCTTGAGTTTGCTCGCCCCCTTCTTCTCTCTCTCTCTCTCTCTCTCTTAATCTTTGTATTCAAGCTGCTTTTGTGTTGAAGTTGTTCTGAAGAAATATTATGTAAGTTTTAAATTTTATGAATATCTCTTGTAATCCTTTTAGAGTTGGTAATATCTTTTATGCTCAATATGATTATGTAATTGTTAAACAACAATGTTATTTTAAAAGCTACGTTATAAAATAACAAGAACAAAGGTTCTTATAAATTATATTGAAGAACAATTAAATAATCCAAATATTGATGAAACATCGAAAAATTATATTTATATTCCATAATTAAGAAGAGCCAAACAAAGTCTAAAAGCCTTTGAAAATCAAGGTTCTTATTACTGTATTTGCATAAAAGGGTGCATCAAATGGTATCGAGCAGTTATATGTGCTAATTTATCTTTAAAATTAAAATCAGAAGAAGTTATACACGGGCAGTCGCCTCAAGTCAGGTATCTGTAAAGCCTGTAAAGCCTGAAGGGTAAGGTAAGAATAAATCCTTGACAGTATCTTCTATAGATTTTAATGGATAAGATAATTAGGACTTTCTCAATGAAGAAAGCAAGCGTCTGACTCGATAAGAATAAAGAAATTATTCTTATGGAAAATTTCGAAAAACATCTTCAAGATTGGAAATTACCAGATGTATCTAAATCAAAAATTTATAAACATGGAAGCTTTGATTTTAAAAGCGACTATGTTATAAAAACAATTGAACAATCAATTCCTCTAAAAGGAGGATATGATTCTTTCAATCTTTTATCAAAAAGTCTAATAGAAATTCATAAACAGAAATATAAATTTTTACATCTCGGGATGGTCCAAATTGGATTAAAACCATTAACGAGAGAAGGATTAAATGTCAGTGCCTTAATTATGGTCAGAGACCAAAGGCATTTAAGGTTAGAAGATTCCCTAATAGGGATAATTGAGTCTTCACTTTGTGAAGGACCAATTTACTTCAGCTGTTTTCCCAATTTTCCATTATCATTAAATGATCCAAATATTTTGGATGCCCTTACATTAAAAATAAAAACAGAAGGGTTTAATATGAAAGAAGGAACAGAAAATCTTGTTCTAATTTATAGAATTTGTTATAAAGTTATGAATACTACAATTTCTAGATTTAATTTTAGATCTAAAGAGATTTGTACAAATAGAGGAGAAACTACCCTCTTTCTAATGATATTACTAAAAGTAATATTGCAATTCCTAAAACAATAAAATGGAATCAAGTTACACTTCGAAACACGGAAATTAGAAAGTGTAGCTCCACCAATAAAAGAAGAGAATAGACAACTCGAAAGTATAATCTGATATGTTGATGGAATCTTTGAAATAAAATTCTCATCACAAAGGAAAATTCGTTTTAAAATAGAAGAAGAAGCAAGAAGTTCAACTTCTATTCCTTTGATTGATTATGAAAAATCGGTATTTACGGAATTTTAAAACTCGAACAAGTATCTCAACCGAATATAAAGTAGAAATTCACAGTAGAAGTTCTAAAAGAAATCGAGGTCACCCACATTTTCTGGATATGGGTTATTAGGACATAATGTTTTCGTTATTAGTAATAACTCTTTCCCCGAAAAAATTCAAAAAAGTCTTAATAAAACAAAAAATTATGAGAAACGAAAATGGTTTCTTTATTCCCTTTCTTCTAAACAAAAATCTTTATATTCTAAAAGATACGAAGAGTGGAGTCTAAAAAATAATTCTAAACTTGATTTTTCATGCGGTTACAAAACCTTTATTTTCCTTCAAGAAATAAAGAATTTCCAGATTTCTCAGATGAAAACTTTTTAAATGTTATAGAAAATAAATATAAAATATTAATACATGAAACAGGAAAAGAATCTACAGAGATTCATCCCCCTTTTTCTACTATACAAATACAAAAGGAGAAAAGAAATTTTGCAACTCCTATAAAATCGAAACTGGAAAGGAGATTTTGATCATATTATACAACAAAATAATTTTACAAATCTCGCTCTTCATACTATTGGAAATCAAACCAATGAATTGAAGAAATTCTTTCTCCAAAATTTCTAAATCAAGAAAATTGTTCCAATACTATTATGATTAAACCACCTCCTAATCTTAAAAAGAAAATTTTTATTAAACTCAAAAAGGATAATGAGTTCTTAGAAGGTCTAATAAGCAGATTACAAAAATTAATATTAAAGGAAAGAAAAGGAAGAAGAATGTTCCTATAAAATATTTACATTATAACAAAAGCTGAAGAAACTTCTTCAGATGACGATTTAAGTTAATAAACTTGCGATGTCTCTATAGTAAAACCTTATTACAAAAAATCCACTCCTATAGATCTTCAAATTGAAGAAAAAGGAGACTATGCTCAATTCAGTGGTGAATCTATCACAGAATGGAACATAGACGGAAAATCTGAATATCAGATAAAAACTATTGTAAAACAAATGCTTATATATGCTTCGGTGGCAAAATTAAAAGGTAATAATGATAGGCAAATTGCTCAAGCTATTATTACTGGGTTTACCGGCCAACTACAAGGATGGTGGGATTTTTATATTTCAAAAGAAGCTAAAAGCAAAATTTTAAATTCAAGTGTATTTGACCCTATCACTCAAAGAGAAGAGTCGATCGGTTAATACTCTTATTTATACAATACTTACAAATTTTGTAGGAGCTAATGAGCTTCAATTAGATAAAACTCATAAACAATTAATGAATTTAAGATGTCAAAACTATCGATTTTAGATGGTATAAAGGCGTTTTATGTCCAAAGTTCTTACTAGAAATGATTGTAATATGAACTTTTGGAAAGAAAAATTTATTCTTGGTTTACCAACATTATTTTCGAAAGAGTTTTAAATAGGTTAAAAACAAAATTTGTTAACAATAATATTATTTGGGAAAATCTTTCTTATGGTGATATTTCAACATGAAATAATATTGAAGGAATTATTCACGTAATGAAATCAAATTAAAAGACAAATAGATTTTCAAAGAATGAAAATAAAATATAATTGGAAATTTTGTGAACAAATAGGTCTTCAATCGAGCAGTATCCTAATAGGATTAAGAAAAACATAAATTTAGAAAAAGAAAAATTTTATTCAGAAAATTATTCTAAACAAAAGAAAGCAATTAAAGAAGTGCTCCAAAAGAGTTAAAAATCATCTTCTAAAACCAAGAAACTAAACCTATTTCTTTGAAATGTGGAAAAATAGGACATAAGGCTAATAAATGTTATGTAAAAAGAAAATCAATAATCTTAATATTGTGAGATTTAAAAGAATCTTTATGCAATATTCTTCTTAATGAAGAAGAAGAAGGCGAAGAAGATATCTCCATTACTATCCTTAAAATGAGAATGAATCTTGAAATTTGGAAGATGAATCGAACAATCGTAATTACAAAATTGTGATTGATTGTGATTGTGATGTTTGTCTCATAAAATTTATGGGATTAAATATTAATGTTATCACTAAAGAAGAAAATTTTATTCTAGATCTAATAGACCAAATAAAGATCCTATAGAAAAAGAAAAGCTATAGAATATTATCTTTCTATCGCTCAAATTCTAAATCTGAAAAGTCTGAAACTAGACTTACTAATAAGGTTAATGAACAAAAGGAATTATATTCCTATATCAAAATATTAGAAAAGGCTAATAAAAAGAAAGAGCCTACGATTTACGAATTAAAAGGAGAAATTAATCGATAAAATCAAAATAAAATTTCTTAATGAAAAATTGATTTATTAAATACTAATTGGAAAAATGATTCCACTTCATCGATGAAGATGAAGAAAGTGAAAAATTACTCTTCGTGAAAAGATCGAAGAAATAAATCAAATTAATTTTAAGAATCTAATTTGGATCAATAAAATTGATCAAATTCTTTCTCAAAATGGTATTCTAAAGTAACTCTTATTGTAAATAAAGAGTTTACTATTACCATTAATGCTCTCTTAGATACTGAGAGCAGATGTTAATTGTATTAGTGAAGGAATTATACCTTCAAAATACTATTCTAAAACTACTCGCTTTATAACAACTGCTAATAAGCAACCTTTAATTGTTAATTACAAATTATCGATGTTGCTATCTCGTAATTAGAGTTTGTCTCAATACTACTTTTATTTTAATAAAAATATATCTACACCAATAATACTTGGTACTCCTTTTTCCAAATGTTATTCCTATTAATAAAATTAATGAAAAGGATTATTTACTAAAGTTAAAGGAAAAATCTTTTTCCCATTTTCCTCTATTCCTTTAACAAAATCTATAAATGTTTTACAAGAAGTTGTTAAAATAAAAATAATTTTATTAACTCATTAAAAGAAGAAATTAATTTTAAAACAATCAAAGAAAAATTAGTCTCGGAAAAATTCAAAATAAAATAAAAGAAATCCTTCAAAAATAAATCTGAAATTTGTCTTTGAAGTTCCAAACGCCTTTTGGAATAGAAAAAGACATGAAGTGTCTCTCCATATATTGATAATTTCGATGAAAGAAAAGTTAATACTAAAGCGAGGCCAATTGCTATGGGAGAAAGATTATTAAAATTAAAAGAAGAAATTGATATTCTTCTTAAAAGGGTTTAATAAGACCTAGTAATAGTCTTTGGGTTGTCTGCATTTTATGTTGAAAATGCCTCCGAAATAGAAAGAGGAGCTCTAGACTAGTTATAAATTATAAACCTCTTAATAAGGCTCTTAAATGGATAAAACATCCATTACCAAATAAAGAGATTTATTAAATAGAATGTTTACTGAAATATATTTTCCTCTTTTGATTTAAAATCGAGATTCTATCAAATTCTTCTAAAAGAAGAAGATAGATATAAAACCGCTTTTACCGTCCCTTTTGGACATTTTGAATGGAATGTTATGCCATTTGGTTTAAAAAATGCTCCGATGGAATTTCAAAATATTATGAATGAAATTTATAATCCTCATATGGATTTTATTATTGTATATATTGATGATGTTTTAATATTTTCTAAAACCATCGAAGAACATTTTAAACATCTTAATATTTTATACAAACTACAAAAGAGCTGGTTTAGCTATAAATCCTAAAAGGTAAAAATATTTCAAACAAAAATAAAATTCTTAGGACATTATATTGAAAATAAAATTATTATTCCCATTGAAAGAGTACTTTTATTTGCGGACAAATTCCCAGATAAAATTACTGATTTAAATCAATTACAAAGATTTCTTGGAAGTCTTAATTATATTGGAGATTTCTACCAAGATTTAGCAAAAGATAAATTATTATTTCAAAGGTTAAAAGAATCCTTTACCTTGGACTAATGATCATCTGAAGTAGTAAAAAAGAATAAAACAAAGAGTTAAAGAACTTCCTTGTTTATCAATAGCTAATCTGAAGCATTCAAAATAGTTGAAACAGATGCATCCGAAATCGGATATGGAGAATTCTTAAACAAAAGAATTCAGAAAATTCTAAAGAAGAACTTGTTAGATATACTTACGGTATTTGGAATAATGCTCAAATGAATTATTCTACAATAAAAAGAATTACTTTCAATAGTAAAATGTGTTACTAAATTTGAAAGTGATATTTTAAATAAAAATTCTTAATAAGAGTTGATTGTAAATCAAAAGATATATTAACAAAGATGTTAAAAATATTGCTTGAAACAAATTTTGCTAGATGGCAAGCTATATTAGCATGTTTTGATTTTGATATTGAACATATTTGGAAAAATAATTGTTTACAGATTTTCTAACACGAGAATTCTTGCGAGGACAAATCTTGGAATCAAATCGTGAGAAAACAAGCATTGGGTAAAAACCCATGACTAATTTAGTCAAAATCCAAAACCTAAAAGGACTGAATTCTTTAAAAAGAAATTGAAGAATTACCTAGTCAAATTGATTTTATTAAAGAATTTGAAAGCGATGAAGATGCATATGATATTCAATACTATCGAGATGCAATCTTTCTTCAAAAGGATCAAAGATGAAATTAAATATCCATATATTATATCCGGATATTTAAATTGTTGTCAATTGAAGATGACCTAAAGGTCTTTCTCCAGGTCAAATCGCTTATAGCCATCTTAATAAAGATCTTCCACAAGTCTTTGGAAAAAGACTCGTGATTACTTTGAAGCAATTCTAATAGAAACCGGATCTGTTGAAATTCAACATATGGATCGCGCAAATAAAGAATTTGCTTTTCAAAACTTGTTATTAAGCGAAATTTTGCTACCTTGGCCCTGGGAATGCCTTCTCATCAAACAAGGCAACTTGATAATTATCAAGCTAATCCCAACTATTATAATTATTTTGATTATATCAAATCATGGGATAATATTTTCCTATATGAAAATAGTTCACGAAAACATTAAGTGGTGGGTTAAATTTAATCTCGATAACCCATTTCAAATAATACCAAATTGGTTTTGACTTTCTTCTTTTCGTGGGGTAATGCCTATGATATTTCCTCGAAAAGTTAAAGATATATGGATAAAATTTCATAAGGTTAATAACCATCTTGAAAGTCTTCTGCAGTTCTACAATTTGCTAATCATTATACAATTCCATGGATTCTTGATGGGATTATAGCACGCAAGAACAAGCACGTTCAAAAATGAGATAAAATTCACTCCTACAATTCTTGTTAGGAGAATTCTCCTAAAATGGTGGCCTAAAGAAAATTTCTTTGTGAAGGTAAAACCTTTGATAGAAGAGGAATTTTGGCGAGAAAATCTGCTAGTCCGTAGATTATAAAAATCTTAATGCACAAACTCCATCACATGAGTCTTTATTAAAAGATTTATTGCACGAGAATGGATAAAGAATCATCGATCTTTTATTAAAAGAAGTTTTGGATCCGAGAATTCTCAAGCAAAATGCTCAAGTTCGACGGAACCATCTTCATCGAGACCAAAATTATTGAAGATACTTTGATGGAAGATAATGATGATTTCAAGAAGCTCAAGATCCATTTGATGCATTCGTCTTGGCTCTACAAGGAGAATCATCCCAAAGTAATTACTATGACGAATGCATTGGCCAAGAAGAAAGTGGCGAATATGGCGAATACCATGACGTCTTTATCCATTATTGATTAGTGGACTAACACTATTCAATTTTGACCTTGGGAAATATTCCCATTTGTTATGTTGTGTGTCGTGTGCTTCATTTTGTGGAGTGTCCACTTTGTAAAATAGTGTGCTAAAAATAAGTGGAAGGGGTGCTCCACTTTGTAAAAAGTAGTGCTATGTGTTTCCACTTCCTGAAGATGTTAGCGTGTGTTTATTTTTCTCTATAAATAGGTTTGTGTAGAGAATGGAAGGGCACGCTTGAGTTTGCTCGCCTCTTCTTCTCTCTCTCTCTCTCTCTTAATCTTTGTATTATTTGCTTTTTGTGTTGAAGTTGTTCTGAAGAAATATTATGTAAGTTTTAAATTTTATGAATATCTCTTGTAATCCTTTTGCAGTTGGTAATATCTTTTATGCTCAATATGATTATGTAATTGTTAAACAACAATGTTATTTTAAAAGCCTACGTTATAAAATAACAAGAACAAAGGTTCTTATAAATTATATTGAAGAACAATTAAATAATCCAAATATTGATGAAACATCGAAAAATTATATTTATATTCCGCAATTAAGAAGAGCCAAACAAAGTCTAAAAGCCTTTGAAAATCAAGGTTCTTATTACAACGCTGCATAAAAAGGCTGCATCAAATGGTATCAGAGCCAAGTTATATGTGCTAATTTATCTTTAAAATTAAAATCTGAAGAAGTTATACACGGGCAGTCGCCTCAAGTCAGGTATCTGTAAAGCCTGTAAAGCCTGAAGGGTAAGGTAAGAATAAATCCTTGACAGTATCTTCTATAGATTTTAATGGATAAGATAATTAGGACTTTCTCAATGAAGAAAGCAACTGATACAAGCTCTGATAAGAATAAAGAAATTATTCTTATGGAAAATTTCGAAAAACATCTTCAAGATTGGAAATTACCAGATGTATCTAAATCAAAAATTTATAAACATGGAAGCTTTGATTTTAAAAGCGACTATGTTATAAAAACAATTGAACAATCAATTCCTCTAAAAGGAGGATATGATTCTTTCAATCTTTTATCAAAAAGTCTAATAGAAATTCATAAACAGAAATATAAATTTTTACATCTCGGGATGGTCCAAATTGGATTAAAACCATTAACGAGAGAAGGATTAAATGTCAGTGCCTTAATTATGGTCAGAGACCAAAGGCATTTAAGGCTAGAAGATTCCCTAATAGGGATAATTGAGTCTTCACTTTGTGAAGGACCAATTTACTTCAAATTTATTTTCCCAATTTTCCATTATCATTAAATGATCCAAATATTTTGGATGCCCTTACATTAAAAATAAAAGCAGAAGGGTTTAATATGAAAGAAGGAATGAAAATCTTGTTCTAATTTATAGAATTTGTTATAAAGTTATGAATACTACAATTTCTAGATTTAATTTTAGATCTAAAGAGATTTGTACAAATAGAGGAGAAACTACCCTCTTTCTAACAGATATTACTAAAAGTAATATTGCAATTCCTAAAACAATAAAATGGAATCAAGTTACACTTCGAAACACGGAAATTAGAAAGTGTAGCTCCACCAATAAAAGAAGAGAATAGACAACTCGAAAGTATAATACAATATGTTGATGGAATCTTTGAAATAAAATTCTCATCACAAAGGAAAATTGTTTTAAAATAGAAGAAGAGCAAGAAGTTCAACTTCTTCTATTCCTTTGATGATTATGAAAAATCGGTATTTACGGAATTTTAAAACTCGAACAAGTATCTCAACGAGAATATAAAGTAGAAATTCACGAAAGTAGAAGTTCTAAAAGAAATCGAGGTCACCCATTTTGGATATGGGTTATTAGGACATAATGTTTTCGTTATTAGTAATAACTCTTTCCGAAAAATTCAAAAAGTCTTAATAAAACAAAAATTATGAGAAAGCGAAAATGGTTTCTTTATTCCTTTCTTCTAAACAAAAATCTTTATATTCTAAAAGATACGAAGAGTGGAGTCTAAAAATAATTCTAAACTTGATTTTTCATCAGGTTACAAAACCTTTATTTTCCTTCAAGAAATAAAGAATTTCATTCTCGGATGAAAACTTTTAAATGTTATAGAAAATAAATATAAAATATTAATACATGAAGCAGAAAAGAATCTCTGAGAGATTCATCCCTTTTCTACTATACAAATACAAAAAGGAGAAAAGAAATTTTGCAACTCCTATAAAATCGAAGCTGGAAAAGGAGATTTTGATCATATTATACAACAAAATAATTTTACAAATCTCGCTCTTCATACTATTGAAAATCAAACCAATGAATTGAAGAAATTCTTTCTCCAAAATTTCTAAATCAAGAAAATTGTTCCAATACTATTATGATTAAACCACCTCTAATCTTAAAAAGAAAATTTTTATTAAACTCAAAAAGGATAATGAGTTCTTAGAAGGTCTAATAAACAGATTACAAAAATTAATATTAAAGGAAAAGAAAAGGAAGAAGAATGTTCCTATAAAAATATTTACATTATAATAAAAGAAATCAAGAAACTTCTTCGGATGACGATTTACAAGTTAATAAACTTCTTGATGTCTCTATAGTAAAACCTTATTACAAAAATCCACTCCTATAGATCTTCAAATTGAAGAAAAAGGAGACTATGCTCAATTCGGTGGTGAATCTATCACGAGAATGGAACATAGACGGAAAATCGAATATCGATAAAACTATTGTAAAACAAATGCTTATATATGCTTGAAGACAAAATTAAAGGTAATAATGATAGGCAAATTGCTCAAGCTATTATTCTTGGGTTTACCTACCAACTACAAGGATGGTGGGATTTTATATTTCAAAAGAAGCTAAAAGCAAAATTTTAAATTCAAGTGTATTTGACCTATCACTCAAAGAGAAGAGTCGATGCGGTTAATACTCTTATTTATACAATACTTACAAATTTTGTAGGAGCTAATGAGCTTCAATTAGATAAAACTCATAAACAATTAATGAATTTAAGATGTCAAAACTATCGATTTTAGATGGTATAAAGGCGTTTTATGTCCAAAGTTCTTACTAGAAATGATTGTAATATGAACTTTTGGAAAGAAAAATTTATTCTTGGTTTACCAACATTATTTTCGAAAGAGTTTTAAATAGGTTAAAACAAAATTTGTTAACAATAATATTATTTGGGAAAATCTTTCTTATGGTGATATTTCGTGAGAAAATAATCTTGAAGGAATTATTCTGTAATGAAATCAAATTAAAAGACAAATAGATTTTCAAAAGAATGAAAATAAAAATATAATTGGAAATTTTTGTGAACAAATAGGTCTTCAATCCAACAATATCCTAATAGGATTAAGAAAAACATAAATTTAGAAAAAGAAAAATTTTATTCAGAAAATTATTCTAAACAAAAGAAAGCAATTAAAAGAAGTGCTCCAAAAGAGTTAAAAATCATCTTCTAAAACCAAGAAACTAAACCTATTTGCTGGAAATGTGGAAAAATAGGACATAAGGCTAATAAATGTTATGTAAAAAAGAAAATCAATAATCTTAATATTGACAGAGATTTAAAAGAATCTTTATGCAATATTCTTCTTAATGAAGAAGAAGAAAGAAGAAGATATCTCCATTACTATCCTTAAAAATGAGAATGAATCTTCAGAAATTTCAGAAGATGAATCTGAACAATCAGAATTACAAAATTGTGATTCAGATTGTGATTGTGATGTTTGTCTCATAAAATTTATGGGATTAAATATTAATGTTATCACTAAAGAAGAAAATTTTATTCTAGATCTAATAGACCAAATAAAAGATCCTATAGAAAAAAGAAAAGCTATAGAATATTATCTTTCTATCGCTTCAAATTCTAAATCTGAAAAGTCTGAAACTAGACTTACTAATAAGGTTAATGAACAAAGGAATTATATTCCTATATCAAAATATTAGAAAAGGCTAATAAAAAGAAAGAGAGCCTACGATTTACGAATTAAAGGAGAAATTAATCGATAAAATCAAATAAAATTTCTTAATGAAAGAATTGATTTATTAAATACTAATTGGAAAAATGATTCCACTTCATCTGATGAAGATGAAGAAAGTGAAAAAATTACTCTTCGTGAAAAGATCAAGAAATAAATCAAATTAATTTTAAGAATCTAATTTGGATCAATAAAATTGATCAAATTCTTTCTCAAAATGGTATTCTAAAGTAACTCTTATTGTAAATAAAGAGTTTACTATTACCATTAATGCTCTCTTAGATACGGGAGCGAGATGTTAATTGTATTAGTGAAGGAATTATACCTTCAAAATACTATTCTAAAACTACTCGGTTTATAACAACGCTAATAAGCAACCTTTAATTGTTAATTACAAATTATCGATGTTGCTATCGTAATTCAGAGTTTGTCTCAATACTACTTTTATTTTAATAAAAATATATCTACACCAATAATACTTGGTACTCCTTTTTCCAAATGTTATTCCTATTAATAAAATTAATGAAAAGGATTATTTACTAAAGTTAAAGGAAAAATCTTTTTCCCATTTTCCTCTATTCCTTTAACAAAATCTATAAATGTTTTACAAAGTTGTTAAAATAAAAATAATTTTATTAACTCATTAAAAGAAGAAATTAATTTTAAAACAATCAAAGAAAAATTAGTCTCGGAAAAATTCAAAATAAAATAAAAGAAATCCTTCAAAAATAAATACGAAATTTGTCTTTGAAGTTCCAAACGCCTTTTGAATAGAAAAGACATGAAGTGTCTCTCCCATATATTGATAATTTCGATGAAAGAAAAGTTAATACTAAGGCAAGGCCAATTGCTATGGGAGAAAGATTATTAAAATTACGCAAAGAAGAAATTGATATTCTTCTTAAAAGGGTTTAATAAGACCTAGTAATAGTCTTTGAGTTGTCACCGCATTTTATGTTGAAAATGCCTCCGAAATAGAAAGAGGAGCTCCTAGACTAGTTATAAATTATAAACCTCTTAATAAGGCTCTTAAATGGATAAAACATCCATTACCAAATAAAAGAGATTTATTAAATAGAATGTTTACAGGAAATATATTTTCCTCTTTTGATTTAAAATCGAGATTCTATCAAATTCTTCTAAAGAAGAAGATAGATATAAAACGCTTTTCCGTCCCTTTTGGACATTTTGAATGGAATGTTATGCCATTTGGTTTAAAAATGCTCGATGGAATTTCAAAATATTATGAATGAAATTTATAATCCTCATATGGATTTTATTATTGTATATATTGATGATGTTTTAATATTTTCTAAAACCATCGAAGAACATTTTAAACATCTTAATATTTTTATACAAACTACAAAAAGAGCTGGTTTAGCTATAAATCCTAAAAAGGTAAAAATATTTCAAACAAAAATAAAATTCTTAGGACATTATATTGAAAATAAAATTATTATTCCCATTGAAAGAGTACTTTTATTTGCGGACAAATTCCCAGATAAAATTACTGATTTAAATCAATTACAAAGATTTCTTGGAAGTCTTAATTATATTGGAGATTTCTACCAAGATTTAGCAAAAGACTGTAAATTATTATTTCAAAGGTTAAAAAGAATCCTTTACCTTGGACTAATGATCATCTGAAGTGTAAAAGAATAAAACAAAGAGTTAAAGAACTTCCTTGTTTATCAATAGCTAATCTGAAGCATTCAAAATAGTTGAAACAGATGCATCCGAAATCGGATATGGAGGAATTCTTAAACAAAAGAATTGAGAAAATTCTAAAGAAGAACTTGTTAGATATACTTACGGTATTTGGAATAATGCTCAAATGAATTATTCTACAATAAAAAAGAATTACTTTCAATAGTAAAATGTGTTACTAAATTTGAAAGTGATATTTTAAATAAAAATTCTTAATAAGAGTTGATTGTAAATCGCAAAGATATATTAACAAAGATGTTAAAAATATTGCTTGAAACAAATTTTTGCTAGATGGCAAGCTATATTAGCATGTTTTGATTTTGATATTGAACATATTTCGGAAAAATAATTGTTTACAGATTTTCTAACACGAGAATTCTTGCAGGACAAATCTTGGAATCAAATCGTGAGAAAACAAGCATTGGGTAAAAACCCATGACTAATTTAGTCAAAATCCAAAACCTAAAAGGATGAATTCTTTAAAAAGAAATTGAAGAATTACCTAGTCAAATTGATTTTATTAAAGAATTTGAAAACGATGAAGATGCATATGATATTCAATACTATCAAGATGCAATCTTTCTTCAAAAGGATCAAAGATGAAATTAAATATCCATATATTATATCCGGATATTTAAATTGTTGTCGAATTGAAGATGACCTAAAGGTCTTTCTCAGGTCAAAATAAACATAGCCATCTTAATAAAGATCTTCCACAAGTCTTTGGAAAAAGACTCGTGATTACTTTGAAGCAATTCTAATAAGCTGGATCATTGAAATTCAACATATGGATCGCGCAAATAAAGAATTTGCTTTTCAAAACTTGTTATTAAGCGAATTTTGCTACCTTCAAACTGGGAATGCCTTCTCATCAAACAAGGCAACTTGATAATTATCAAGCTAATCCCAACTATTATAATTATTTTGATTATATCAAATCATGGGATAATATTTTCCTATATGAAAATAGTTCACGAAAACATTAAGTAGTGGGTTAAATTTAATCTCGATAACCCATTTCAAATAATACCAAATTGGTTTTGACTTTCTTCTTTTAGTGGGGGTAATGCCTATGATATTTCCTCGAAAAGTTAAAGATATATGGATAAAATTTCATAAGGTTAATAACCATCTTGAAAGTCTTCCTGCAGTTCTACAATTTGCTAATCATTATACAATTCCATGGATTCTTGATGGGATTATAGCACTGCAAGAACAAGCACGTTCAAAAATGAGATAAAATTCACTCCTACAATTCTTGTTAGGAGAATTCTCCTAAAATGGTGGCCTAAAGAAAATTTCTTTGTGAAGGTAAAACCTTTGATAGAAGAGGAATTTTGGCAGTAAAATCTGCTAGTCCAGAGATTATAAAAAATCTTAATGCACAAACTCCATCACATGAGTCTTTATTAAAAGATTTATTGCACAGAATGGATAAAGAATCTGTCAATCTTTTATTAAAAGAAGTTTTTGGATCTGAGAATTCTCAAGCAAAATGCTCAAGTTCGACGGAACCATCTTCATCAGAGACCAAAATTATTGAAGATACTTTGATGGAAGATAATGATGATTTCCAAGAAGCTCAAGATCCATTTGATGCATTCGTACTGGCTCTACAAGGAGAATCATCCCCAAAGTAATTACTATGACGAATGCATTGACGTAAGAAGAAAGTGGCGAATATGACGAATACCATGACGTCTTTATCCATTATTGATTAGTGGACTAACACTATTCAATTTTGACCTTGGGAAATATTCCCATTTTGTTATGTTGTGTGTCGTGTGCTTCATTTTGTGGAGTGTCCACTTTGTAAAATAGTGTGCTAAAAATAAGTGGAAGGAGTGCTCCACTTTGTAAAAAGTAGTGCTATGTGTTTCCACTTCACGAAGATGTTAGCGTGTGTTTATTTTTCTCTATAAATAGGTTTGTGTAGAGAATGGAAGAACGCACGCTTGAGTTTGCTCGCCCTTCTTCTTCTCTCTCTCTCTCTCTAATCTTTGTATTCAAGTCGCTTTTGTGTTGAAGTTGTTACGAAGAAATATTATGTAAGTTTTAAATTTTATGAATATCTCTTGTAATCCTTTTGCGCTGGTAATATCTTTTATGCTCAATATGATTATGTAATTGTTAAACAACAATGTTATTTTAAAAGCCTACGTTATAAAATAACAAGAACAAAGGTTCTTATAAATTATATTGAAGAACAATTAAATAATCCAAATATTGATGAAACATCGAAAAATTATATTTATATTCCGCAATTAAGAAGAGCGAAACAAAGTCTAAAAGCCTTTGAAAATCAAGGTTCTTATTACAACGCTGCATAAAAGGTTGCATCAAATGGTATCGAGCTGTTATATGTGCTAATTTATCTTTAAAATTAAAATCAAGAAGTTATACAGGCGGTCACCTCAAGTCGTATCCAGTAAAGCACCGTAAAGCTGAAGGGTAAGGTAAGAATAAATCCTTGACGATATCTTCTATAGATTTTAATGGATAAGATAATTAGGACTTTCTCAATGAAGAAAGCAAGCGATACAAGCTCGATAAGAATAAAGAAATTATTCTTATGGAAAATTTCAAAAACATCTTCAAGATTGAAATTACCGGATGTATCTAAATCAAAATTTATAAACATGGAAGCTTTGATTTTAAAAGCGACTATGTTATAAAACAATTGAACAATCAATTCCTCTAAAAGGAGGATATGATTCTTTCAATCTTTATCAAAAGTCTAATAGAAATTCATAAGCAAATATAATTTTTACATCTCGGGATGGTCCAAATTGGATTAAAACCATTAACGAGAGAAGGATTAAATGTCAGTGCCTTAATTATGGTCAGAGACCAAAGGCATTTAAGGCTAGAAGATTCCCTAATAGGGATAATTGAGTCTTCACTTTGTGAAGGACCAATTTACTTCAATTTGTTTCCCAATTTTCCATTATCATTAAATGATCCAAATATTTTGGATGCCCTTACATTAAAAATAAAAATGAAGGGTTTAATATGAAAGAAGGAACAGAAAATCTTGTTCTAATTTATAGAATTTGTTATAAAGTTATGAATACTACAATTTCTAGATTTAATTTTAGATCTAAAGAGATTTGTACAAATAGAGGAGAAACTACCCTCTTTCTAACAGATATTACTAAAAGTAATATTGCAATTCCTAAAACAATAAAATGGAATCAAGTTACACTTCGAAACACGAAATTAGAAAGTGTAGCTCCACCAATAAAAGAAGAGAATAGACAACTCGAAAGTATAATACAATATGTTGATGGAATCTTTGAAATAAAATTCTCATCACAAAGGAAAATTAGTTTTAAAATAGAAGAAGAGGCAAAAGTTCAACTTCTTCTATTCCTTTATTGATTATGAAAAATCGGTATTTCGGAATTTTAAAACTCGAACAAGTATCTCAACCGAATATAAAGTAGAAATTCACGAAAGTAGAAGTTCTAAAAGAAATCCGAGGTCACCCACATTTTCGGATATGGGTTATTCCTACATAATGTTTTCGTTATTAGTAATAACTCTTTCCCGAAAAATTCAAAAAGTCTTAATAAAACAAAAATTATGAGAAGCGAAAATGGTTTCTTTATTCCTTTCTTCTAAACAAAAATCTTTATATTCTAAAAGATACGAAGAGTGGAGTCTAAAAATAATTCTAAACTTGATTTTTCATCTCAGTTACAAAACCTTTATTTTCCTTCAAGAAATAAAGAATTTCCAGTTTCTCGGATGAAAACTTTTAAATGTTATAGAAAATAAATATAAAATATTAATACATGAAACAGGAAAAGAATCTACAGATTCATCCCCTTTTCTACTATACAAATACAAAAGGAGAAAAGAAATTTTGCAACTCCTATAAAATCGAAAACTGGAAAAGGAGATTTTGATCATATTATACAACAAAATAATTTTACAAATCTCGCTCTTCATACTATTGGAAATCAAACCAATGAATTGAAGAAATTCTTTCTCCAAAATTTCTAAATCAAGAAAATTGTTCCAATACTATTATGATTAAACCACCTCCTAATCTTAAAAAGAAAATTTTTATTAAACTCAAAAAGGATAATGAGTTCTTAGAAGGTCTAATAAACAGATTACAAAAATTAATATTAAAGGAAAAGAAAAGGAAGAAGAATGTTCCTATAAAATATTTCATTATAACAAAAGCGAAGAAACTTCTTCGATGACGATTTACAAGTTAATAAACTTGTTGATGTCTCTATAGTAAAACCTTATTACAAAAATCCACTCCTATAGATCTTCAAATTGAAGAAAAGGAGACTATGCTCAATTCAGGTGGTGAATCTATCACGAATGGAACATAGACGGAAAATCAATATCGATAAAAACTATTGTAAAACAAATGCTTATATATGCTTGGTGCAAAATTAAAAGGTAATAATGATAGGCAAATTGCTCAAGCTATTATTACCGGGTTTACCGACCAACTACAAGGATGGTGGGATTTTATATTTCAAAAGAAGCTAAAAGCAAAATTTTAAATTCAAGTGTATTTGACCTATCACCAAAGAGAAGAGTCGATGCGGTTAATACTCTTATTTATACAATACTTACAAATTTTGTAGGAGCTAATGAGCTTCAATTAGATAAAACTCATAAACAATTAATGAATTTAAGATGTCAAAACTATCGATTTTAGATGGTATAAAGACGTTTTTATGTCCAAAGTTCTTACTAGAAATGATTGTAATATGAACTTTTGGAAAGAAAAATTTATTCTTGGTTTACCAACATTATTTTCGTAAAGAGTTTTAAATAGGTTAAAACAAAATTTGTTAACAATAATATTATTTGGGAAAATCTTTCTTATGGTGATATTTCACAGAAATAATCATGAAGGAATTATTCTGTAATGAAATCAAATTAAAAGACAAATAGATTTTCAAAGAATGAAAATAAAAATATAATTGGAAATTTTGTGAACAAATAGGTCTTCAATCAAAATAAGTATCCTAATAGGATTAAGAAAAACATAAATTTAGAAAAAGAAAAATTTTATTCGAAAATTATTCTAAACAAAAGAAAGCAATTAAAAGAAGTGCTCCAAAAGAGTTAAAAATCATCTTCTAAAACCGAAGAAACTAAACCTATTTGCTGGAAATGTGGAAAAATAGGACATAAGGCTAATAAATGTTATGTAAAAAAGAAAATCAATAATCTTAATATTGACAGAGATTTAAAAGAATCTTTATGCAATATTCTTCTTAATGAAGAAGAAGACGAAGAAGATATCTCCATTACTATCCTTAAAAATGAGAATGAATCTTCAGAAATTTCAGAAGATGAATCTGAACAATCAGAATTACAAAATTGTGATTCAGATTGTGATTGTGATGTTTGTCTCATAAAATTTATGGGATTAAATATTAATGTTATCACTAAAGAAGAAAATTTTATTCTAGATCTAATAGACCAAATAAAAGATCCTATAGAAAAAAGAAAAGCTATAGAATATTATCTTTCTATCGCTTCAAATTCTAAATCTGAAAAGTCTGAAACTAGACTTACTAATAAGGTTAATGAACAAAAGGAATTATATTCCTATATCAAAATATTAGAAAAGGCTAATAAAAAAGAAAGAGAGCCTACGATTTCTGAATTAAAAGGAGAAATTAATCAGATAAAATCTGAAATAAAATTTCTTAATGAAAGAATTGATTTATTAAATACTAATTGGAAAAATGATTCCACTTCATCTGATGAAGATGAAGAAAGTGAAAAAATTACTCTTCGTGAAAAAGATCAAGAAATAAATCAAATTAATTTTAAGAATCTAATTTGGATCAATAAAATTGATCAAATTCTTTCTCAAAAATGGTATTCTAAAGTAACTCTTATTGTAAATAAAGAGTTTACTATTACCATTAATGCTCTCTTAGATACAGGAGCAGATGTTAATTGTATTAGTGAAGGAATTATACCTTCAAAATACTATTCTAAAACTACTCGAGTTTATAACAAGCGCTAATAAGCAACCTTTAATTGTTAATTACAAATTATCGATGTTGCTATCTCGTAATTCGAGTTTGTCTCAATACTACTTTTATTTTAATAAAAAATATATCTACACCAGTAATACTTGGTACTCCTTTTTTCCAAATGTTATTCCCTATTAATAAAATTAATGAAAAAGGATTATTTACTAAAGTTAAAGGAAAAAATCTGTTTTTCCCATTTTCCTCTATTCCTTTAACAAAATCTATAAATGTTTTACAAGAAGTTGTTAAAAATAAAAATAATTTTATTAACTCATTAAAAGAAGAAATTAATTTTAAAACAATCAAAGAAAAATTAGTCTCAGAAAAAATTCAAAATAAAATAAAAGAAATTGTAATGTTCTCAAATCCTAAGTACGATTTAGCAGGGATTATTACTCTAAACAGGGATGAATAAATAGTGAGACCATTTAACATTAAACTGTAATACATAAATCAAATATGTTTTGGACTTTACTACATAACTTATGTTCTTTGCAATGAAAACATGTGATATGTACATATGACGATGTACTATCAAGGTATAACTTTCAATGACAACCTTCCTATTGCTCAACACCGCTCCATCGCATCATCACTCAATCGCACATTTAAAAACAATATGCGGTGAGTACAAATAATGCACTCAATGGACTTATGCCAAAACATTTTATCATCTTTTAATTACTCGCCCCATCATGGTAAGACACACGGTTTTGATTAAAAAGGCCTCGAGCTTACTAAACTTTTTCATCATTTTCATAAATCGTCTCAGACATTTTCCTTGTATGTATGATCCATATCCTTCATTTCATCATAATATTAACATTTACGCCGTAGAAGGAGGCCTCCTCTACGTCATTTGCGACCGCCGTGAATTGTCCTTACAAAGACACAATCACCATTAGGTGTACACGTTAATCCTAGCTAGGTATAAGCCTTCCGGCATAGGATCCGATATCGATTTCATTCATAAGTTGGGAGCTACCCAACAACATTCATCATTCATTCATTCATGGATAGGATACATACATAAAACATAAACATTTTTGGGCAGGTAATTTCATCATCATTTCATAATCATTTCTCAAAAGAAAGCATCATAAATAATTACTTTTCCTTTTGAATAAAGCATCATAAATAGAGCATTTTATCCTTGAGGATAAGAAGAGAAGCCCACCTGGATCGTAAGCTTTCTTAATTCGTTTTCCTTCTACGCCAACGATCGCATCCGCGTCTCACCTTTACGTAAAAACGATTTCAGTATGTCTGACACGTTTTTCGAGATTTTCAAAGTTTAAAATAAACTTTGATAACTTATACTATAATAATTTGAATTCCTTAACGAATTCAATACGCCGTTCAATCGCGTATCTTAAACTAAGCATTTCGTATTTGATAGAAACGAGATATGTTCAACTATTTCATTTTAACCCTTTAGGTTAAACGCTCAACGATTCTAACGTTTTTTTTTGATATAAAGATTTCAATTATGAAATCTTTTCTCACCAATGAGATTTTCTTATAAACTTAATACGCTTTACACGTATTAGCGTATTTATCGAACGATTTCAGACGTTAATTTCAAAAGTCAACAATTTTGACTTTTCTTATAAATTCTTCAATAATTCATAATTTAATATCTAAATTCAATATAAATCGATTTTCAATCGATTTCTTTTCATAAAGACTTAATTCTCGATTTTTCACGTAAATCAATAAACTTCATTAATATTTTTCTTAAATATTAATTAACTTTTTCTTTAAACATTATTTTTCATTTCTAACGTTATTTAATATAACGTTTCATCGTAAACATAGGATACTATGTTTATAAAATTTCATAAATTCTTAATATGTCTAAAATAATTTCTAGACATATAATGTATTATTTTCCTTGATATTAAGGATTTAAAATCCTTAATTTATTTAAAGAAGCTCACGGTTTCTTGAGCTTATAAATTCCAATCTTCTTCCAAAAATTCTTCTAAATTCATATAGTGTACTATTTTATCATAGTATCACTAATATGTATTAACATTAACTATAGAAAATTTGGACATCACCTATATCCTTTCTATAGGTCTCGAAATTTTCTCAAAAATTATCAAACAAATTCCTAAAATTCTAATTAAATTATACAAGGCCCCAACATCAATCGACAACATAATTATAACATAAAGTCCAACATTTATAATTTCTACATCAATGTATACTTGTTCATAGCTCTCGGTTTTCATCAAACTTATACCAAACATTATGTAAAAAAATTTCCAATTAAAAACACTATGCTTATACACTATAGTATAGCAACATTACATCATAACATTAACTAAAATCAACTAAATCATGCTTTAATCAAGCTTATAGTTCTCGCCACTTTGAATAATTGAGCATATGGTTTCCAAAAATTCTTGTAAATTCACATCTCACATAATCAATATCATAGATCAACAATATGTTATAACATTTCTCAAATAAAATTGTACAACAATTTCTATTTTCTATTCATTTTCGGTCATCTCCAAAATCATAGCATATGATTTTAAAAATTCTCAAATATTCAATATGAGTTCCTTTGCTAATATATAACATTAATCCATAAGCAAAATTAACCTAAGGATTTTCGATCCTTAACAAAAATTTCATAACATGCTTAAGCTTCAATTTAAAACATGATATATTAAGCCTATACATCATACTATGTACTATTAATAAACAACATCATGCTAGCATAATTTCTTGATCAAGAACACATGCTTAAAACATAAGAATCGAACCATTGAAAAATTAAAATCTTAATGTATAATCGAAGCTCGCTCGATTTCTAACCTTTAACTGTATCGATTTAGTGTGCAAGGCTTTAATGTCAAGGAATTTGGCTAAAGAAGATGATGAGTGCTCAAGCTTTCCTTCTCCCATGCTCACGGCAATATTTGGTTTGTGAAGAAAATGAAGTGGTTTAACTTATGCAAATATCTTCACTTAAGTAATTGAGCTAATATTTTGTATCAATTCCCCTCTCACTCTCGGTCATCTCACTCTCAACACAAGATGCAAGTCAAATAAACTTTATGACTCACCAATTAATTACATCACCATAGTAAATGAACTCACACAAAAGTTTTTGAAGGAAACAAAGCAATTAAAATCCTATTGCTACTTGGAGCCGTCGGTTCCCTCTCTCAATTCAAGAAGGAGAGCTTTTAATTTGTCTCATACTATACACATATAATATCTACACTCTTAAACATGCAATACATCATCAAGAGTTAATCAAAGTCTTACAACCTCATTTGTAGTCAACATATACGGCTAACACATGCACAAACATTCCACTTGACCACTTTAATTAATTACATGTTTATTGTGCAAATATACCATGCTATTACAATTGAAAAATACGCACATAATGCATGATGAAAGAAAAGGTTTTCAATTTCATCAATTAACCCAACAACACACGGCACTTTTGATATCAAAGTCCTAAATATTTTATTTTCTTTGTAAATTATAGATATATAACATAATATATGTCTTAGATGATAAATTAGATCATAGGAAAAATTATTAAAAAGATTTCATGTTTCAAACCCTAATTTTCGAAATTAGGGTTTTCGAAAATGCTAACTTTATTCAATAATCAATCCTTAATTCCCTAGCATTATTTTAATGCTAAATAATACTCTAATTACATATAATAATCATAGGAATTTAAATACTATAATTCCTTGATCATTAAACTCATTTTTCTATTCTTCTCTAAACGTTAACGTTTGAAACGTCTCAAAACGTTAATTATCGACTCATCTCAAAATGGTCGTAATAAAGTCGTAATCACTTTATTAAATCATTCCATTAAAAATGGAATTAAATTCTAAGCTTCGTCACTTAGAAAATTTTATGAAATTTTAAATATCGATAGTCAATCGACGTTAAAATACTACTGCCGAAATACTTTATATAATTCTATTCCTTAATTCACAATCCTTAGTGAATATAAAATAGGAATTCGTTACCTCATAATTAATCGAAATCATTATTCGATAAATTACTAATTCATTTATTTCGGCGAAATCCTAATTTACGAATTTAAATATCGTAATTAGGCATTTAATTCTTTCGGATATTACATTCTACCCCCCTTAAAAGAAATTTCGTCCCGAAATTTGCATTCCTCATAAAGTATCGGGTATCTTTGTATCATAACATCTTAAATTTTCCACGTGATTTTCTTTTGTCCATGGTTCCTCCATCGACTTTCATTAAAACCCAAACTTGATTCTTTAATCGTTGAATCGTACGATCAAGATAGTCGTAGATTTTCATCACAACTCATCTGAGTTAAAGATCACGTCATTATGGCGGATCACGTGTTTTGGGTCATATTCATATTTCCTTAACTGTGACACGTGGAAAACATAACGTACTTTCCCCAAATTTGGTGGAAGTACCAATCTATAGGCTATTGGGCCTATCATTACTAGGAGCTCGTAAGGTCCTACAAAACATGATCTCTACATTCTTGTATCTGAACTTTATAATTTTCCTCGATGGAGAAATCTTAAGAAACTTTAATTCCGCATTTAAAATGCAGTTCAGATTTACGCATATCAACAGTCAAAGACTTTTGTCTCGTCTGAGCTTTTCTTATTCTTTGCCTCATTTGGCGATATCTTAATCATTTCATTCACATTGTCGACCTTATACTTTCTCTCACTTACTTTATCACAATAAAGTGGTGATCGATATTTCTTTCCGCATAATGCCTCATAAGGCTATATTGATCATTGCTTGACAGCTATGGTCGTGCGTGAACTTAACAAGTGGTACAATACGTTCCCACTTGTACTTTGATTTAAAATTAATGGTCTATCGTATTCTTAAACATCCATATTGTCCTTTTTAACTGTCCATCTATCGGTGAGTGGACTTCTATGTTAAGGTTCAATCTCATGTCTAACTCCTTTTGTGAGTTAGTTCAAAATCTAGGGGTAAACTTAGAGTCTCTATCCAAAACAATAGGTTTTGAGTATCCTCTGTAAATATACGATTTCTTTTATGTACGACTAAGCTAACTTATCGGATCTACGAGTCATCTGAATAGGCAGAGACAAACATATTTGGTGAGTCAATCCACTACTACCCATATAGTAGTGAGACTTCTTTATGACTTTGGCAAAATCCGTCATAAAATCAATTTCTATGTCATTTCATTTTCATTCGTATATCTCTAGAGATTATAACCTCTTATAAGGTCATTGCTACAATGCCTTCATTTATTGGTAACCGAGACACTGCTCGACAATATGGTTATATCTCATTTTATTGGTTACTATCTAACTTTTCTCGTAAATCATAAAACCTCTTAATGCTGCCTGGTTGGGCGGTATGAGAAGGGTCATGAACTTCATTCATGATCTCATTTCTAAGCTTATCATTGCTTGAATATATATATATATATATATATATATATATATATATATATATATATATATATATATCCTTTCCTTATCCTTTCCTTATAATATGACATTGTCCAGTCATTTCCTTTAAAATCATTCAGCTCTTCATTCCTTATCTTAATTCATATTCTATTCCCATCTTCGTCCTTTCTCTTTTCGTTTATCATTCTTTTTCGTTAGTTATATTTCACTTTGAGTGTGAGAATACAACTTACGTTCGTCCCTGTTTGCCCAACTATTTCTGTTCTCATTTTCTTAAACTCTCCAATGAGTTTTTCTTTTCTATAGGGACATATCATAATTTAAACTGAATTTTATAACTTAGGGCATTAGGAATTACATTAACCTTCCGTAGGTGATATTTATATCACAATTGTAATCTTTTACTGATTCGAGCCATCTTTTCTATCCCGTATCCAAGTCTCTTTGCTTGAAGAATTTATTCAAACTTTTGTAATCTGTGAAGGATTTTTAACTTATTGTCGTAGGAGTGATGTCTCAAAGACTTTGGTACTTATTATCGTTACTATTTCAAGTCATGAGTTGGGAAATTCTATTCATGTGGCCTAAGTCATTGTGATGCATAAGCTATTATCTTTCGCATATTACTACATAGCCTTACTTTTATTAGTCCATATAAATTTGATTCCTTTTTGGGGTAGCTATGTTGTCGTCCTTGCTACCTTAGAGAGTTCTCAATGGATCTCTGATAGTAGTTAATTAATCTATGAGATTTCTGATCTCATTTTAGGTCATTGACGTCTTCCATTCTTCATTTCTTTATCCTTAGCCCGATCTACTTTGATCCTTTCTAAAGACACTATGTGCCTGAGGAATATTTCTCCTTGTCGAAATTCACACACTCAGACTTGCAAAATTTGCCTGGCTCTTAAAATTGTAAGATGCCCTTCGACGTTCTTTACGCTCTTTCTCATTCTTCGTATGGATAGGAATATTATTCATAAGGATTAAGACAAAATTGTCTAACTATATATGGAACACTCGATTTTTGAGATTCATGATCAGGGCTGGTGCATTTGTTAATCCGAATGGCTTAACTATTATCTCATAGTAACCATATCTTATTCGGAACAATTCGTTGTCGTATCACGGATACTGTTCTTTGAAAACCATATAATTTATTACATCAAAATGCATCAGCGAGGACTTCTCATATATTAATTCCGAGGGTCGGTCTATCAAGCCGACTGATTACATGGCATCTAGTTCTTTTTGCATTCAATATTTTGACACCATTTTAACATATTCACAAAGTACTCCAAACTCGCTTATTTTACATCTTCTAACCATACCATTTTCAACATGAACCATTATCTATATATAAGTCTCATATCATCATGGGATTCTACGCCTCGAGTGGCCTTCATCGAATCGCACTCTTCATTTGAAACTTGCCTTTTTCCGGCTACGTTGTTTCCTCATCTCTCCGACGATCCATCTCTTTCACAGAGCCAGGGGTCACATTGCTCCCTGTTTCTTCTTCCGTACTAGAGGTTTGCATTACTTTTATCAAAAAGTAAGGTTGAGTTGGTAGCGGTAATTCTCCTAATCCGCGAGGACGGTAAGATCCTGCCCTTTGGCCATTCTCACCCTTTCGTATAATTGACGGCACAGACGCGTGGGCGGCGTTTGGAACATCGTGTACAACCATTCCTTTGTACCATACCGGGTAACTTGCCGGGACTAGGACAAGTGCTCGTGGGTGCAGTTCCATACCCATTATATGTATACTTGAGTCGGTTGACAAATCTCGTAAGTCCGCCCAAGTCTTGAATTTTCTACATGCGTAAGATATTCTCTCGATACTTCTTTTGCAAACTTTGCCGATCTGTTGGCAAGCGACGAATAAGCCTTTGGATACCATCCTCATCCAGAACTCCATAGTTACGAGCATCCTTCCAAAGGTGCAGAATTCTTCCAAAACTGCCCTAAATCCTTGCCCGCTTTATAATAAAAGAGTCGATACGCTGTGTGAGTTCTAAGCTTGTAGCCTTGTGGTTATCTTCTTACTCGTATTACTCCCTTTTCCTGCCATCTGTAAATAGATATTTCTAGATAAGTCAGACTTAAATCAAAGAAATAGAGAAATTTTATACAAGGAAGATCTCTTAAAGAATTAAACACTTTAAGACATATTTAACTTGTAGACAACTTACGTCACGACTCATGACACTTATCTTATCACTCATTTTACGTTTTACACCTTGAGTCGATATCGCTTCTAAAGTTATTCGCATAAGCAAATAGTGGATACTAATATCCTGTCACAGAAAACCTCTAACGAAGAGACTAAGCCTGTGTCACTAATCACGTGAATGACATCCATCTCCTAAACTTCTTGTTTCTAGAATTATATCTACGCTCCACATAGATATAATGATTCAAATAATCGATAGAACCTTAGGCGATCCTAGCTTCAATTCTAAGCTTGAGCAACACCGCGACGCCATATTTCTCAAATAGGTGAAGAGATCTTCATTTCTTGATTCGCTTATCCCGAATTAGGTTCTATCGCTTTCGCACATACTTGTGCGATGTTAGAATATGAAGCACCTATATCGAACAAACTATTATAGGTAAAGAAAATATTATAGGTATTCCGAGAAATCTTTCTCATACCTATCGTGCCTTCTCGGTTTTGTTCGCTCGCTTTGTGTGAAGTATAAGCTTTGGTCTACGGTGTTCCGTCTATTCAAGTAAACATCTATTTCATATGTCATTGTCCTTTCCATTGGGACATTATGTTCCTCATATGGCCTTCATGTTGCCTCATTCACCCTATACTTCTCGGTATCGCATCTGCTATGCTTTTACCAATAGCATTCGTGGTTAGGTCTACATCAATATCAAAAGATAGGTTAATTAAATCTTATCGTAGAGATCGTCATGTTCTATCATTATCATTCATTCCTAATCCAAGATGAATGATTCAATTCCTTTTTTTTTTTTATCGATCTTAGGAATATATTTCTCATATATCCTTACTTTAACTCTTTTCAAGGGAAATCCTTATTTATCGAAGTCATATGTCTCTGAAGCTTATATCATATCATGGGCTATCTTATAATTGTATAGCTCATAGTTTCTTCAGTTATTCTTGACTTTTGTCATTTTTCTTGAACATGGTCTCTGAAAGTAATATTACTTTCGTTAGACTTCGGTTCTCACATTCAGGATTAGAACCGCCATTATTGTCGTATAGCTTAGTAAGGTAGTACATTCGTACACCATAACTTAAATTCCAAGCATCTTATTACCATGTCTTGGCTTTGGAGATATTTTCTCCATACTTGATTTACAACTAGGACTATCCTAGTCGTTCACACAATCTCAAAGATTATGATTCCTCAATCTCATTATCGTTTGTTTAACCAAGTTTCAATTACTTGGAATCAATTATGCTTAAACATAATCTCATTGATTGAGGTATAAGGCGAGAGATTTATTTTCTGAGATGCTATCATTCATTTATATATATATTCTTTGAAAAGAATATCTTGCATGCATCTTCATTCTTTTAAACATGTCCAACCTACTAACGAGGTTTAGGGACAAACAACTATCTTAAAGATAAGTTGTAATCTCTCTCTCGTTATGACATGGTGAGGGGAAATTATATCCCACGGATATCATATACTTTTCTTTACTTTTACTCTTGCATTCAATGCTAAAGAGTATCTTATTCATAACTTTATTATCATAACAGTCGTATGAAGGTATAACTTCACTGTTATCAATCTTTGTAAAGCCCATCAAGGGTCATCACATCCATGTGTATCATAGGGAAAATATCTCGTCTCATCGAGATTTTCTTTACATCATAATTTCTTGATGTCTATCACTTTACTGGTCTGAAACTTTTAGGTGACTGAAATAAGTCAACCTATATCATGCCTGATGTTTATCGCTTTACTAATTCGCACTTAGATGACAAGGTAAGTCAACATTCATCATACTTGATGATTTCAAGAATCGAGGAAAAATTATTACGACTACTTACAAGAGGTACTGTCTCACAAATCAAATTAACATCTTTTAATGATTGAATCGATATGCTCTTTGATCAATAATTGGGATCTAGGGTCCAAGACCGAATGACGACTCATCGAGATTTCTTTGGTCATATGGGCTGGCGCACCGTCACAATTATTTTCTCATCCCACAAGGCTTGGTTTCAAAGGATACTTTATAAGATTTCGTTGTAAATTTTCTTCGTAAGTGAGAAATTCAAATGATTTCTCAATTGGGACTAGGTCATGTAGTTAAACTCAATGACGTAAATTTGGTAATGAATATAATTTGAAACCTTATATACTGTAATAGGTCATCAAGAAAGGTTCTCATGTACGTCATGGCTCTACTTGTATTCTCGAAATCTTACTTTCTTAGTAACATTCTAAGATTCTTATCATACTATAACGTTCTCATTCTATAAAAATCATGTAACCAAATTCAACTGTTTCTCGTAAATTCTGGAGTAGGAATCAGGATTCGGTCCTTCATAGAAAATAAAGTACAGTGCATTAGGGGCACGAGGCGAAAACCGACGTAAATCGGAGTTCAAACGAACGAGAACGAGCCAAACAAAATCACCGCGCAGAGCAAAAATTCGCTCGCTCGCGCGGGATCGTGAGCGATGCCGACGCCAAGGTCGTGCATGCCGTTACCGATGCCGAGGTAGTACAGACTACCAAGGTCAACATGTCAAATTTGATGTTATAAAATTACCGAAGTCAAAGTCGACGGTCGTACATGTCGAAGTAGAAGTCAAGGTCGCACATGCCGAGGTCGAAGTCGAGTCGCACATGCCGAAGTCGTAATCGAGTCGCACATGCCGAAGTCGAAGTCGAGTCGCACATGCCGAAGTCGTATTCGAGTCGCACATGCCGAAGTCGAAGTCGAGTCGCACATGCCGAAGTCGTATTCGAGTCGCACATGCCGAAGTCATAATCGTGTCGCACATGCCGAAGTCGAAGTCGAGTCGCACATGCTGAAGTCAAAATCGAATCGCACATGCCGAAGTCGAATCTAACTTTCTTTTCGTTTTCATGTCATTCTTTTGTTCTTGTAAAGGAAGGAAGTTCGTACTTCTATGTTCTTTCGTAAAAAGTGATCATGCTTCTTATATCCTCTATGTTCTTCTTGAGATGACATATCATTTGTCATAATCAATCTTGAGATTTGAAACTAAAGTTTCAAATAATGAAAACATAGTTCATTTATACATGCACATTTCTTTGAATTTCGAAGAATTCATCATTCCAACTTTGGCCATTCACGCTCATTTCAAGCATAATCATTCAAGATACATAATCTTGAAATTTGAACGAATTTGGTTATGAAAACTTGAAAATTTTGTTCAATTTCATAACATACTTATCAATGCATGTATTACTTGAATTTTGCAATTTCAACATTTCATTCTCGCACATTTTGCCCATTATCAATCGTAAGCATTTATTTCTAACTTGATCGCTTTGCATAACTTCCATCCTCAACAGTATTCACAACTTCCATTGCACATCATTCATCTTTCATATCTTTCATTCCTTTTTCTTTTTCAACTTTTCATTTCAAAACTTTGAAAAAGAATCATTTACCTCATTTCGGTTGAGCTTGATGTGATGGAGTGTTGAGCATTGTCAGCTGATCTTTAGAAGTCTAGTGACTCAATCTAGACTTAACCTCAAAGGAAAATTTGGGTTCAAAGAGCGAACTGCTCTGATACCACTCTGTAACAGCCCCTAAATCCTAAGTACGATTTAGCAGGGATTATTACTCTAAACAGGGATGAATAAATAGTGAGACCATTTAACATTAAACTGTAATACATAAATCAAATATGTTTTTGGACTTTACTACATAACTTATGTTCTTTGCAGCGGAAAACATGTGATATGTACATATGACGATGTACTATCAAGGTATAACTTTCAATGACAACCTTCCTATTGCTCAACACCGCCCATCGCATCACTGACTCAATCGCACATTTAAAACAATATGCGGTGAGTACAAATAATGCACTCGGTGGACTTATGCCAAAACATTTTATCATCTTTTAATTACTCGCCCATCATGGTAAGACACAAGGGTTTTGATTAAAAGGCCTCGAGCTTACTAAACTTTTTCATCATTTTCATAAATCGTCAGCAGACATTTTCCTTGTATGTATGATCCATATCCCTTCATTTCATCATAATATTAACATTTACGCCGTAGAAGGAGGCCTCCTCTACGTCACGCGTGACCGCCGTGAATTGTCCTTACAAGACACAATACCATTAGGTGTACACGTTAATCCTAGCTGTATAAGCCTTCCCAAGATAGATCCGATATCGATTTCATTCATAAGTTGGGAGCTACCCAACAACATTCATCATTCATTCATTCATGGATAGGATACATACATAAAACATAAACATTTTGGGCGGTAATTTCATCATCATTTCATAATCATTTCTCAAAAGAAAGCATCATAAATAATTACTTTTCCTTTCAATAAAGCATCATAAATAGAGCATTTTATCCTCGAGGATAAGAAGAGAAGCCCACCGGATCGTAAGCTTTCTTAATTGCTTTCCTTCACGCCAACGATCGCATCCGCTCTCACCTTTACGTAAAAACGATTTCAGATGTCGACACGTTGAGATTTTCAAAGTTTAAAATAAACTTTGATAACTTATACTATAATAATTTGAATTCCTTAACTAATTCAATACGCCGCTCAATCGCAGATCTTAAACTAAGCATTTCGTATTGATAGAAACGAGATATGTTCAACTATTTCATTTTAACCCTTTAGGTTAAACGCTCAACGATTCTAACGTTTTTTTTGATATAAAGATTTCAATTATGAAATCTTTTCTCACCAATGAGATTTTCTTATAAACTTAATACGCTTTTACACGTATTAGCGTATTTATCGAACGTGATTTCAGACGTTAATTTCAAAAGTCAACAATTTTGACTTTTCTTATAAATTCTTCAATAATTCATAATTTAATATCTAATTAATATAAATCGATTTTCAATCGATTTCTTTTCATAAAGACTTAATTTCGATTTTCACGTAAATCAATAAACTTCATTAATATTTTCTTAAATATTAATTAACTTTTTCTTTAAACATTATTTTTCATTTCTAACGTTATTTAATATAACGTTTCATCGTAAACATAGGATACTATGTTTATAAAATTTCATAAATTCTTAATATGTCTAAAATAATTTCTAGACATATAATGTATTATTTTCCTTGATATTAAGGATTTAAAATCCTTAATTTATTTAAAGAAGCTCACGGTTTCTTGAGCTTATAAATTCCAATCTTCTTCCAAAAATTCTTCTAAATTCATATAGTGTACTATTTTATCATAGTATCACTAATATGTATTAACATTAACTATAGAAAATTTGGACATCACCTATATCCTTTCTATAGGTCTCGAAATTTTCTCAAAAATTATCAAACAAATTCCTAAAATTCTAATTAAATTATACAAGGCCCCAACATCAATCGACAACATAATTATAACATAAAGTCCAACATTTATAATTTCTACATCAATGTATACTTGTTCATAGCTCTCGGTTTTCATCAAACTTATACCAAACATTATGTAAAAAATTTCCAATTAAAAACACTATGCTTATACACTATAGTATAGCAACATTACATCATAACATTAACTAAAATCAACTAAATCATGCTTTAATCAAGCTTATAGTTCTCGGCCACTTTGAATAATTGAGCATATGGTTTCCAAAAATTCTTGTAAATTCACATCTCACATAATCAATATCATAGATCAACAATATGCTATAACATTTCTCAAATAAAAATTGTACAACAATTTCTATTTTCTATTCATTTTCGGTCATCTCCAAAATCATAGCATATGATTTTTAAAAATTCTCAAATATTCAATATGAGTTCCTTTGCTAATATATAACATTAATCCATAAGCAAAATTAACCTAAGGATTTTCGATCCTTAACAAAAATTTCATAACATGCTTAAGCTTCAATTTAAAACATGATATATTAAGCCTATACATCATACTATGTACTATTAATAAACAACATCATGCTAGCATAATTTCTTGATCAAGAACACATGCTTAAAACATAAGAATCGAACCATTGAAAAATTAAAATCTTAATGTATAATCGAAGCTCGTTCGATTTCTAACCTTTTTAACGGTATCGATTTAGTGTGCAAGGCTTTAATGTCAAGGAATTTGGCTAAAGAAGATGATGAGTGCTCAAGCTTTCCTTCTCCCATGCTCACGGCAATATTTGGTTTGTGAAGAAAATGAAGTGGTTTAACTTATGCAAATATCTTCACTTAAGTAATTGAGCTAATATTTTGTATCAATTCCCCTCTCACTCTCGGTCATCTCACTCTCAACACAAGATGCAAGTCAAATAAACTTTATGACTCACCAATTAATTACATCACCATAGTAAATGAACTCACACAAAAGTTTTTGAAGGAAACAAAGCAATTAAAATCCTATTGCTACTTGGAGCCGTCGGTTCCTCTCTCAATTCAAGAAGGAGAGCTTTTAATTTGTCTCATACTATACACATATAATATCTACACTCTTAAACATGCAATACATCATCAAGAGTTAATCAAAGTCTTACAACCTCATTTGTAGTCAACATATACGGCTAACACATGCACAAACATTCCACTTGACCACTTTAATTAATTACATGTTTATTGTGCAAATATACCATGCTATTACAATTGAAAAATACGCACATAATGCATGATGAAAGAAAAGGTTTTCAATTTCATCAATTAACCCAACAACACACGGCACTTTTGATATCAAAGTCCTAAATATTTTATTTTCTTTGTAAATTATAGATATATAACATAATATATGTCTTAGATGATAAATTAGATCATAGGAAAATTATTAAAAGATTTCATGTTTGAAACCCTAATTTTCAAATTAGGGTTTTCAAAATGCTAACTTTATTCAATAATCAATCTTAATTCCCTAGCATTATTTTAATGCTAAATAATACTCTAATTACATATAATAATCATAGGAATTTAAATACTATAATTCCTTGATCATTAAACTCATTTTTCTATTCTTCTAAACGTTAACGTTTGAAACGCCTCAAAACGTTAATTATCGACTCATCTCAAAATGGTCGTAATAAAGTCGTAATCACTTTATTAAATCATTCCATTAAAATGGAATTAAATTCTAAGCTCATTACTTAGAAAATTTTATGAAATTTTAAATATCGATAGTCAATCGACGTTAAAATACTCTTCACGAAATACTTTATATAATTCTATTCCTTAATTCACAATCCTTAGTGAATATAAAATAGAATTATTACCTCATAATTAATCGAAATCATTATTCGATAAATTACTAATTCATTTATTTCGCGAAATCCTAATTTACTAATTTAAATATCGTAATTAGCATTTAATTCTTTGGGATATTACAAAATCCTTCAAAAATAAATACGAAATTTGTGTGAAGTTCCAAACGCCTTTTGGAATAGAAAAGACATGAAGTGTCTCCCATATATTGATAATTTCGATGAAAGAAAAGTTAATACTAAGGCAAGGCCAATTGCTATGGGAGAAAGATTATTAAAATTACGCAAAGAAGAAATTGATATTCTTCTTAAAAGGGTTTAATAAGACCTAGTAATAGTCTTTGAGTTGTCCCGCATTTTATGTTGAAAATGCCTCCAAATAGAAAGAGGAGCTCCTAGACTAGTTATAAATTATAAACCTCTTAATAAGGTTCTTAAATGGATAAAACATCCATTACCAAATAAAAGAGATTTATTAAATAGAATGTTTACAGAAATATATTTTCCTCTTTGATTTAAAATCGATTCTATCAAATTCTTCTAAAAGAAGAAGATAGATATAAAACCGCTTTTACCGTCCCTTTTGGACATTTTGAATGGAATGTTATGCCATTTGGTTTAAAAATGTCGATGGAATTTCAAAATATTATGAATGAAATTTATAATCCTCATATGGATTTTATTATTGTATATATTGATGATGTTTTAATATTTTCTAAAACCATCGAAGAACATTTTAAACATCTTAATATTTTTATACAAACTACAAAAAGAGTCGGTTTAGCTATAAATCCTAAAAAGGTAAAAATATTTCAAACAAAAATAAAATTCTTAGGACATTATATTGAAAATAAAATTATTATTCCCATTGAAAGAGTACTTTTATTTATGGACAAATTCCCGAGATAAAATTACCGATTTAAATCAATTACAAAGATTTCTTGAAGTCTTAATTATATTGGAGATTTCTACCAAGATTTAGCAAAAGACCAGAATTATTATTTCAAAGGTTAAAAAGAATCCTTTACCTTGGACTAATGATCATACTGAAGTCAGAAAAGAATAAAACAAAGAGTTAAAGAACTTCCTTGTTTATCAATAGCTAATCTCAAGCATTCAAAATAGTTGAAACAGATGCATCCGAAATCGGATATGGAGGAATTCTTAAACAAAAGAATTCAGAAAATTCTAAAGAAGAACTTGTTAGATATACTTCGGTATTTGGAATAATGCTCAAATGAATTATTCTACAATAAAAAAATTACTTTCAATAGTAAAATGTGTTACTAAATTTGAAAGTGATATTTTAAATAAAAATTTTAATAAGAGTTGATTGTAAATCATAAAGATATATTAACAAAGATGTTAAAAATATTGCTTGAAACAAATTTTGCTAGATGGCAAGCTATATTAGCATGTTTTGATTTTGATATTGAACATATTTCGGGAAAAAATAATTGTTTACCAGATTTTCTAACACGAGAATTCTTGCAGGGACAAATCTTGGAATCAAATCGTGAGAAAACAAGCATTGGGTAAAAAACCCATGACTAATTTAGTCAAAATCCAAAACCTAAAAGGATCTAATTCTTTAAAAAAGAAATTGAAGAATTACCTAGTCAAATTGATTTTATTAAAGAATTTGAAAACGATGAAGATGCATATGATATTCAATACTATCAAGATGCAATCTTTCTTCAAAAAGGATCAAAAGATGAAATTAAATATCCATATATTATATCTGGATATTTAAATTGTTGTCCAATGAAGATGACCTAAAAGGTCTTTCTCCAAATTCAAATCGCTATAGCCATCTTAATAAAGATCTTCCACAAGTCTTTGGAAAAAGACTCGTGATTACTTTGAAGCAATTCTAATAGAAACTGGATCTGTTGAAATTCAACATATGGATCGCGCAAATAAAGAATTTGCTTTTCAAAACTTGTTATTAAGCGAATTTTGCTACCTTCAAACCGGGAATGCCTTCTCATCAAACAAGGCAACTTGATAATTATCAAGCTAATCCCAACTATTATAATTATTTTGATTATATCAAATCATGGGATAATATTTTCCTATATGAAAATAGTTCACGAAAACATTCGTGGTGGGTTAAATTTAATCTCGATAACCCATTTCAAATAATACCAAATTGGTTTTGACTTTCTTCTTTTCGTGGGGTAATGCCTATGATATTTCTAAAAGTTAAAGATATATGGATAAAATTTCATAAGGTTAATAACCATCTTGAAAGTCTTCCCAGCTTCTACAATTTGCTAATCATTATACAATTCCATGGATTCTTCGATGGGATTATAGCCCGCAAGAACAAGCACGCTCAAAAATGAGATAAAATTCACTCCTACAATTCTTGTTAGGAGAATTCTCCTAAAATGGTGGCCTAAAGAAAATTTCTTTGACGAAGGTAAAACCTTTGATAGAAGAGGAATTTTGGCAGTAAAATCTGCTAGTCCAGAGATTATAAAAAATCTTAATGCACAAACTCCATCACATGAGTCTTTATTAAAAGATTTATTGCACAGAATGGATAAAGAATCTGTCAATCTTTTATTAAAAGAAGTTTTTGGATCTGAGAATTCTCAAGCAAAATGCTCAAGTTCGACTGAACCATCTTCATCGAGACCAAAATTATTGAAGATACTTTGATGGAAGATAATGATGATTTCAAGAAGCTCAAGATCCATTTGATGCATTCAGATCGGCTCTACATGGAGAATCATCCCCAAAGTAATTACTATGACGAATGCATCGACGCAAGAAGAAAGTGACTAATATGACGAATACCACGACGTCTTTATCCATTATTGATTAGTGGACTAACACTATTCAATTTTGACCTTGGGAAATATTCCCATTTTGTTATGTTGTGTGTCGTGTGCTTCATTTTGTGGAGTGTCCACTTTGTAAAATAGTGTGCTAAAAATAAGTGGAAGGAGTGCTCCACTTTGTAAAAAGTAGTGCTATGTGTTTCCACTTCCCAAGATGTTAGCGTGTGTTTATTTTCTCTATAAATAGGTTTGTGTAGAGAATGGAAGGCACGCTTGAGTTTGCTCGCCTCTTCTCTCTCTCTCTCTCTCTTAATCTTTGTATTCATTCGCTTTTGTGTTGAAGTTGTTCAAGAAATATTATGTAAGTTTTAAATTTTATGAATATCTCTTGTAATCCTTTTGCAGTTGGTAATATCTTTTATGCTCAATATGATTATGTAATTGTTAAACAACAATGTTATTTTAAAAGCCACGTTATAAAATAACAAGAACAAAGGTTCTTATAAATTATATTGAAGAACAATTAAATAATCCAAATATTGATGAAACATCGAAAATTATATTTATATTCCGCAATTAAGAAGAGCCAAACAAAGTCTAAAAGCTTTGAAAATCAAGGTTCTTATTACAACGCATAAAAAGGTCAGATCAAATGGATATATATATATATATATATATATATAAAAGTTGTTCAATTGGTGGAGTATGATTAGAAATCAATGTGAGATAAGATATTTTAGTATGATTAGAATTAGAATTTTAAAGACATTAAATAGAGAATTTAGATAAATAAGAATGGAGGAATATAATGGTGCAAATAAAATTGATGGTGCAAAATAACTATGTATTGTGGAATGAAAAAATCTACTAACAACTATTTATATAAGTTTAAATTAGGGTGGAATTTGATAAAAAAATCAATGTGGGATAGGAGATGTAAATATTAAGAATAAATGAGATTTGAGAAAAATAGAAATAGAGAGATTATATGATGCCACATAGGAGAGAGAGTCATGAAATCCTTAATCCTATTATATATAGATTCGTGGGTAAATTCAAACTGAAACTAAAAGATTTTAGGTTAACAAATTCATTAATCAGTTGATAATAAAAAGTATAAATTTTAAAAATAAGTCTAAACTTTTTTCGAAGTGATAATATTTCAACAATTGAGCGGAAGAAGTTTTTAAAATAAATAAAATTATAATAAAAAATAGGTTAAGGGTGATTTTCTTCGATTTTTTTCACTTATATATTTAAAGAGTTAATTTATATCCTCGTACTCACAACAAATCTGATTAAAAAAAGATTATTACTTGTTCTCATTTTAAACTCATATAGTTTTATAAGTTGTTATAATTATTGGTTACTTTTCTTAATAAAAAACTTGGATATTAACTAAGCATTAATAATAAATACTCCATCCGTCCCAGCTGGCTTGGGGCATTTCTTTTGGGCACGGGAATTAAGGAGAGAGTGTTTAGTGTTTAAAGTGTATTGGTAATAAAGTGGTTTATGTGTTAGGTATATATATTTTGTTTTTTATTTTATTTTATATTTAAATTTATTTATTTACATAATAAATTTATTTTAAATTATCCTTAATTTAATTAGCATATTAAAATTAATTTAATTTTTTTAGTTAATTTAATTTAATTTTTTAAATCAGCATATTAAAATAAATTAATTTAAATTTTTGAATAAATTAAATTTTTTAATTTAATTTAATTTTTAAAATTAAATAAATTAACTGATTTTTAAATAAATTAATTAATTACTTTTTTAGTTAAAATTAGCATATTAAAATATAATTTAATTTTTAAATAAATTAATTTGTTTAATTTAATTTAATTTTTTAAATAAATAAATAAATAAATTTTTAAATAAATAAATAAATAAATTTTTTAGTTAAAATTAGCATATTAAAATAAATTAATTTAATTTTTTAAATAAATTAATATTTTAATTAAATAAATTAATTAATTTTTAGTTAATATTAGCATATTAAAATAAATTAATTTAATTTAATTAGCCAATAATCAGCCCAATTAGTTAACTGTTAATTGCAATTAAAATCCCTTATTTTTCTTAATTATTTCCATTTATAGAAATGACTCATGCTAGTTTGGAAGGCTTAAAATAGACACCCACTCAAGCTAGTTGGGACAGAGGGAGTAGTATAAATAATAAAATTTTAGAAAATAAAAAAAATCCCTCTTGCACATATTGATTAATATTTAGACTTGTTTAGAATTTAGATACTCATATATTTCCTAAATCGAATTGAAAATTGATTTTACTATTGATTTTCATCTCAAACTCGTAGATTAATACCCACTAATTAGTTTAGCATATAAATGTAATTTTATTTAGGTTTTGAATTCATGAAGTCTCATGAAAAAATTGTGCACAATTTTATTTAGGTTTTCAATTCATGAACATGTTATACTGAAATATAGGATAAAAACAAAATCCACTACCACATTATATTTAAATGTAATTATAAAATAAACATAATTTTAAATATATTTTCCTAAATTTTTTTTTAAAAATTATTTTTCTATCTATATTTGGACTTGAGTAATAGGGTGTTTACATTTGAGAGACATACGAAATGGGTATAAAAAGTTCGAACCAACAATGTCGTGGATGTATGTATATTTTTATGTATATATGTACATCAGTTTTATTATTTTGAGTATAAATATATGTGTATATACAAATAAATACATTTTCTAACCTATGTAAAGTTTAGATGCATTTGATTAGTTCGTTGCATAAGTAGAACCTCATTTTAGAATATTTATCACCTTTTATCTATGTTTAATGGAGCGAGTGAGCTAGCAGAAGCCCACGTTCTGGTAAACGAAATCTTAATTTGATTTTCATTTTGCAATGTGACCTTAAAATTTGTTCCTTCCAAACTGCACAAAAAGATTAATAAATTAGATTTATTGAAAAGTTACTACAGTATATATTAATAGCGCATGCACTTTCATAAAAAATCGTCAAGACCGAATTGTTGCCATAACTCGTAATGCAGATTACATTTAAATTGATTAATCATGTATCGGTAAAATTTTGCCATTGGAAACTAAAAAATGTGGAAAGAAATGATGACATAGAATAATTAGTCATGTACTCATAACTCATATAATGCCATCAAAAAATTAATAATAGTAGCAAAGGTAACATAAATCATCTAATTAAGGTAATCAATTTATAGCAATAATCTAATTAAGGTAAATTGGAATGATTGGAATATAACATGATTAATAGAATTAAAATATAGAATTAAGTAGGTATAAATCAAGAATTAAGAAAAATAAGATTGAAGAAATATGAGAATGCCAAGTAGGATCAAATAATGATGTGGCAATATATTTCAGTAATCGTATTATATATAGATTATAGAGATAATAAATTAATAACCCTCAATCTCTCAATTTCTTTCTTAGTTTTCTTTTTTGGGACGATCCCAATTTAATTCCTATCCATTTATGGTAACTATCTTCAAAATTTATTACCCTCAATAATATCTTTTATTTATACATTTTACCACTCATGGTTCACCACTATTTTTTTTTTATTCTCAACAACCCATTTATTTACACAATGTACCATTTATGATCCATCATTAACTAATTTAATATTACACTATTGTGAAATCTTTATTTCACTCATTATACATTCAACAACTTTTATTAAAACTTATATCGAAGATTCCTAATAATAAATTTAGAAGACAGAGGAAGTACATAACTTAAACTTTCTAAGTGTAGTAATTGCATTTTAGAAATAAAACGCAATTTTACAAGATTATATAAATGTAGGCATTAGTTCCGTTTCCTACGACAAGAAAATTATAAAATATAAAATTATATTCTGTAAAATAAATAAACATATAATTAATGAAGTGCAAGATGAGAAATTAATCAAAGTATAAAAAATTACAAGCATGTAAACTACAAAAAAGAAAATAAATGGTACCAAATTACCAATGTACTTAACTGCAATAAAACGACACAAAAATCAAGAGCCGCACTGCATAAGCAGACTAGCAGAGCACCTCAAACATAGTACACGAAAACTTCAAAAGACTCTTGACCTGTCACAAGATAGACTCCCAATACAATACACAGCACAAGAAAAACAACAGACTCAACAAAGATCTCATTATGAAAACAAGTTTCAATGACAAATTTTATGAAACTTGTATTCACTTGACTCCCTTCTTGGCAGCAGCCTTGGTAACCTTGGCACCAGATGGGTCCTTCTTCTCAACACTCTTGATGACACCAACAGCAACAGTCTGCCTCATGTCACGGACAGCAAATCTTCCAAGAGGAGGGTACTCAGAGAATGTCTCGACCACCATGGGCTTGGTCGGAATCATCTTAATCATACCAGCATCACCATTCTTCAGGAACTTGGGCTCCTTCTCAAGTTCTTTACCAGAACGCCTGTCAATCTTGGTTAAGATCTCAGCAAACTTCACTGCAATGTGAGAGGTGTGGCAATCAAGCACTGGGGCATAACCGTTTCCAATCTGTCCTGGGTGGTTCATAATGATGACCTGGGACGTGAAGTTGGCAGCTTCCTTGGCAGGGTCATCCTTGGAGTTGGAGGCAACATAACCACGCTTCAGATCCTTGACCGCAACATTCTTCACGTTGAACCCGACATTGTCACCAGGAAGAGCCTCTTGCAAGGCCTCGTGGTGCATCTCAACGGACTTAACTTCAGTTGTCAAACCAGATGGGGCAAAGGTGACAACCATACCGGGCTTGATCATACCAGTCTCAACACGTCCCACGGGCACGGTACCGATACCACCGATCTTGTACACATCCTGAAGTGGGAGACGGAGAGGCTTGTCTGATGGCCTCTTGGGCTCCAAAATCTGGTCGAGTGCCTCAAGAAGGGTTGGACCCTTGTACCAGTCGAGGTTGGTGGACCTCTCAATCATGTTGTCTCCCTCGAAACCAGAAATGGGGACGAAAGGGATCTTGTCAGGGTTGTATCCAACCTTCTTGAGGTAGGATGCAACTTCCTTGATGATTTCATCATACCTAGCCTTGGAGTATTTTGGTGTGGTGGCATCCATCTGCACAACAATGAAAACAATAGGTTAGATGGTGTAGAGAATAAAACCGCAACACTACAAAAGAAATAGTTTAGTAGCACATTCTAAAAATCTCTTTACCTTGTTGCAGCAGCAAATCATTTGCTTCACTCCAAGAGTGAAAGCAAGCAACGCGTGCTCACGGGTCTGACCATCCTTGGAAATACCAGCCTCAAAACCACCAGTGGTGGAGTCAATGATGAGGACGGCACAGTCAGCCTGTGAGGTACCCGTAATCATGTTCTTGATAAAGTCACGATGTCCGGGAGCATCAATGACTGTGCAGTAGTACTTGGTGGTCTCGAATTTCCACAAGGCAATATCAATGGTGATACCACGTTCACGCTCAGCCTTGAGCTTGTCGAGCACCCATGCATACTTGAATGACCTCTTGTTCATCTCAGCAGCCTCTTTCTCGAACCTCTCAATCACACGCTTGTCAATACCACCAAGCTTGTAGATCAAGTGACCGGTGGTGGTCGACTTTCCAGAGTCGACATGGCCAATGACCACAATGTTGATGTGAGTCTTCTCTTTACCCATGGTGAATCTGCAAATTGTATCAAATACATCATCTCTAATTATTTACACAATCAAAACAGGAGATTACCAAAATCATGTACTCAAATCTAAATCAAAAGGCTCCGAGCACGAAGGTGACAAGGTAATGCAAAGGCGAATGATCAGAAGGCTTGACAATTATAATTAGCACGGCATGCCTTTCAGGACAGTCAATCATGAATTATATACTCATAAATCAGATCTAGACATAAACCAGAATATTTACAGAATCAAACATATCAGTAACAAAATAACCATCTATTTCATCTGGAAAATTGAATTACAGATAGTTTGTGACCAATAATCTTTTAACACAGATAAAATTATTTGCGCTTCTTCAAAATTTATATGCATGTTGAATATTGAGCTAACGGTGTAGCGTAAATAGTTTCCATTTGAAAAACAAATAAGAATAGTAGTCAAAAGAGCCAAATCAAGTGAAGAAAACAACAATTCTATAATAAAACATAAGTAGACCACAACACACTTACGATTCAAAATCTCAGCGGAAAATCAATACAACCTAAAGAGAAAAGGAGAATAAATCTAACCTCGCAGAGAGATAGAGAAAGACTTCGCTTACGACCTGACTGAGAGAGGGAGAAATGGATGCGGAGGCGGCAAAGATGGGTTTATATAGTGACCAGCTGCCCGAGAACTAGGGCTTCTCTTGCAATTTGTTGTCATTCGTAATGACGAAATTACCCCGTTTGATACTTTTCGAATATCCTCAGTTAACGGTCAAATTCGAGTTACTCTTATCTTTCCCTCCCTATTATTCCCTCTTCGATACAATTTCGCACATATATCATCCTTTCTGTCCATCAAAATCAAGTATTTAATTTATGTTAATCGACAATAATAATCTAAATCATTTAATGCATATTCAATTTATCTATAATATTAAATTTGCTATCAACATTATTCATTAATATATGAAGTCATAAAAAGACCCTCCATATTTTTTCATTTTGCATTGTTTTTTGTACATCGATGCATTTTTTGTTTTTTTGCACATTGAATGAATATGTCAGTGTATATAAGAAAATGATCAATGAGTGGGGTGTTATAGTGAATGCATCAATGTTGATTCATTTTACATTAAAAAATAATGTTAATTCAATTCATAAGTCATGTAGATAAAATTATTTAACGTAAAAATGAATTTAAAATAGTATCCCTCCGTTGACAATAAATGTATCACTTATGAAAAATATGAATTTTAATAAAACTATTGGTGAATGTTGTTTGAATGGAGAAATGTCATATGTGCTAAGTTGTGAGTGGTATGGATGATTTTTTTATAATTAATGAGTGGTTGTGAGGTTGAACAATAAGTATCCTAAAAAAAATGAAACATTTTTCATAGACATAATAAGACAATTATGATACACTTATCGTAGATAGATGGAGTAATTCAATGCCAAAAATATAAACTTTATATTAGGACAATAAGAATAATAGTTTGCCGTTGTTGGTCATTGGCCGCCGGTTAGCCACCGTGAAAATACAACGGTAGTTATTTGGTTATTGTTTATATATGATTTAACATTATTCGATCGACTAGTGTATAATAGTAACTTTGGGTCAATTTGAGAAATAAGTATTAATTTGATTCTCTGCCGTCAGGTTGGCCACCCATAAGATTTGAGAAATACGGAGTATGTATTAATTTACATTATTTAATTATGTAATAATTTGCACAAAAAATAACTAGCCGTTGCACCCCCTCCCAACAATTAGTTAGTCGTTGTTGCCCCTACTCCCAAAAAATGGTGACCATCATCCTTCTCACCCCCAATTGGTTAGCCTCTCCACCGCTTCCCCAAATTGATTAGCGGCTTGACACACCACCCCCAATTGGTTAGCCGTTGTTGCACACCCAAAAAGTTAGTGAAAATAGAGGAATATTAATAATTTAATTAGAGATATATACTGTCATCGATTATTGCATTGAAACATGTAAGGAAAAATATAAGAAATTTTATGTTGATGATCAATTTGGTATATTTGGATGAAAATAGTAGAGAAGTTAATAACGCGATAAAAATAGTAGATATATTATGATAATGGATGTTTGAAAATGTTGGCCATTTAATTTCTTTTCAATCCGTCCACCAAAAGTTTTCATTTTTGTAAGCATCAACTCCATAATTTTTACCTTCAATTATCAACTTATTTACAAAAAAATCGTACATGACCCACATTTTCTATTCACAATATATAGTCATTTATCATCTTCATGGCACATCTTTTAATCTTATTATATTATCTTCACTCACTTTATACTAATTATAGTTTATTAAAAATAATTTTTGATTGACAAAGGAATACTATTTTACATTAATATAGTAAAAATATAAATTGGGATAACCACTATATTTTATTCTAAATAAAACAAAGATATACATACTGGGGAATGTGGGGTTGGTTTAAATGGAACTACCTCTTAGATAAGAATCAATAATCATCGTTATATTGAATAAGATCGGATGATTCATAATTATTTAATGCTAAAAAATAATCAAATCCCTAAATTTTCGCTATATGGATCTTTCATATTCTATTCTTTTGTTGTTCATATAACCGCAGTGCATGTTATCACATTCCAATTAATTGGTATGCTCATATAATTCATGTTTTTGTGTATGTGATCGTAGTTATTGTGCATATGTGAACAACTACCATAAATGAATATATAAAATTAATTGATTATAAAACAAAACGGTTACTATTAAAATCTGAGGATAATAAATGATTTATAATTAATCATGACTGTTTAGATTATAAAAAGATGGACGAACCATATTAGTTTTTAGTTATAAAAAAACTAGAGTTCTCATTTAATCCACTATCGGAGAATGTGTTACTAAGAATTTTATGTTTTCTATTATAGTTGAAATTTATGTATTAATTAATATTTTTTTGATTTTATATATTTTATTATGGTATCAATTAAGATAATAAAACGTTAACTTTAACTTGTATCGATCAAAGTTGGGAAAGGTAGATTCTCAAAATTTGTATACCACAAAAAATAATGAAGTTGGTATTTTTATGAATCGGATCATTAAAAAAAATGTATACCAAATGATGTGATTAAGGTGTGATGATTATTAACTAGAAAAGAAACTAAGAAAATGTAAAAAAAAAACAAGATATTGATAAACAGACGAAAAAATTTGATCCTATAAAATGTATCGACTCAATATAAATCATGCAATCAACATATTAATCCAATTATCCGCATTTAATTCAATTCATATGGAGGATCAAATAAATAATCACAAACTTTCTCTCGACAAGTCATGTGATATTTGATTAGTATAAATACAATATCTGCTAGGTTTCAATAAAATATACTAACTCCAAAAGATTCATAACGATTATTCATCCTAAACAACTATTTCTTATTTTTTTTAAAAATAACAAATTCTAATATTTTAAGTAATTGTTAAAATGAAATTATTATATTTTGTTGTACTTTTAATTTTTTTTATATGATAGTTGATTTGATATTTATAGTAGGAATTTTTTTTAAACATTCCCTATTTTAACTTACATACTCTTTATACCACATATTTAAAATTATTATTCCATCCGTCCCGCTTAAAGTGTCACATTTCTTTTGGGCACGAGTATTTAGGAGAAAGATATAAAATAGTTAAAATGTTAAAAAGTGAGTATGATACACACTTTTTGAAGGGATAATTATTTCCTAAAATAGAATGAGATATTTGTAATGGGACAACTTAAAAAAAAAGTGAGCATTTTAAATGAGACAGATAGTACTTTTATCCTCCTTTACCCTTGCCCGATAACTTTCTCATATTTTCTCTGTTTTTTTCAGTGTCTTTTTTCTTATTTTATGTGTTGTTCAAAATTAACACTTTAATCAATAATATTCTTTCACTTCACTAAATTTATCAAATTGTTTAATAAGAACTCCTAAAATTAACACACACGCCGCCCAACCTCACATTGCCTACCACTGGCCAATCTCTATCTCACACACACATCGCAGGCCAACCTTTGGCGGCCACTCACCACGGCGGACAACCACTTCCCACGGCGGTCAACCTGCTCCCACGGCCACCCATGGTGGCTCCAAACGGAGGCCAACCCTCTTATTCCTCCCCCAACGACAGCTAACCCATCCCAGTCGCGGCCAACCCCCTTCCCTATCCCCCAACAGTGGCCAACCCTTAATCTTCTTCCCCAATGATGGCTAACTCTTTATCTCTCTCTCCAACGGCGGACAATCCACTACTCTCTCTCCCAACGGTAGCCGAACGCCTACTCTCTCCCCAATCGGCGACCAACCCTCCTCTCTCTCTCTAACTTATGCTAGACCGCAGACAATGGTGGTTAAAGGGCGGCTATGGCTTATTCGTCTCGGGTTGAGTTAATTAAATTGCAACTTGAGTGTTAATTTTAAATTGCCTGATATTGTTGTTAAATCCGTTTATCAATTTGAAATTGTTTGATATTAGTGTTAAATTCGTTTCATTATTTTGATAAATTTGAAGTTTGTGTTAAATTCGAGTTAACCACTCTCGGTTGAAAATATTCTAAATTGTTTGATATTGGTGTTAAATTAAAAATATATAATAAAAGAAATAGTTAGCCACTCGTTGGCGATCAACCAACGACCAACCTCAAGCATGGCTATCCAACGACGGTTAACACTATATACGTATTCCAAATTATTTTGATTATCTAAATATAAATTATATATTTTTCAGAATTCTATTACTATTTTAAAATAATTTTTGTGTGAACTAAAATTCATAAGTGTTAATAGTAAACAAGTTAGCCGCCGATTGCCACCACCGACGGCCAACCTCAAATGTCGTCGTGCAACTGACGGCTAAAATTGCATGTGAATTCCCAATTATTTCTTTTATTTAAATATAATTTTATTTATTTTTTGATATTTAATTATTATTTTAAAATTGTTTTTATGTGTGATTATTTTGAGATATGCAATAATTAATATAAATTTTAGGAAAATATAAAATCTTCGCATCAAATTTTAAATGAGTTAACTATACATTGATTCAAATGCCATTATCTATCACCGACAAATTCAAATTTGGCGTCAGTAGACGTCAGTGAGGATAATTTTGTCCATTAGAATATATTTGGGTAACTTTGATAGCATTTATAAAATAAGGGATGTATTGAATATATATTTTATATATGTGGTTAATTAATGCTATTAACACTTTATTGTATATAAAGATTAAGTTTAAATATTATTGCATTTTGGTTGCAATTTGAATCCAACCCCAACATGGTCGGCCTAATCTAAGGTCGTTGTCACACCTAAAGCTTACGTAATAAGCTAATGCTACTTTTGGACTTCTCCTTTTTATCTCTCTTTTGCTTTGCTTCCTTTCGGAAGAGATAAATATATAATAATTATTGTTTTTTGTAACAAATATACATAATAATTATAATTATTGTTACCTAAAGAAAGAAGCGTGGAGCATAGTTGTGGAGAATGAGTCATGACTCACGTTTGTGTTCGGATGCGACAAAACAATTTGGAGAATGTATGGACGGCTTCTTTTTAAGATCATTTTTTCAAGTGGTTTATTGGCGTCACGAATTTGTGAAATATTATAAAAGTGATCATGCGCTATCCAAAAACAACCATGTATTATTTCAATTGGGAAGTTGGAATTTGATTACTCATTTTCTTATTAATCAATTGTTGTTTTCCTATTTTCGCGTCTACAGACGTTGTAAGCAGAATCAGTGGCGGACCCAGGGGTGCAGGTGGGGGCATTTGGGTTCCACTGGATTTTAAAAAACACCAGGATATAATAGTGATTTTATATTTAATAATTAAAAATAGATATTTAAAGGTACAAATATGTAAAAAATAGTCTATATTATGCTTAAAATAGATGCATAAAAATTAAAAGGGAGCTAAACATAGAAAATAATGGTTTGTTTCTTCTTCTTTTTTACAATGAAAATATCAATTTTGATTGTTTCGATGGATACATTAATTATTTTTTAAGCATATAGCACTAAGTTTCAATTTTTCATATTAAATTATTATTTATTTTAATTATAAATTTCTTTTTATGAATTTATAATTATGATTATTTGAACCCTAAACATTTTTTTGGACACCATGACCAAAATGTATGGATCCGCTCAGGGACGGAGCCACATAGGGGCCTGGGGGGCCCATGACCCCCAACTTTTTTTGAAAACAGCTATATATTTTATATGTAATACAATATTATAGCCGTGTGTCCTAACCTATTGGTTAAAACTCTCTTTGAATTCCTGGAGGGCCGAGTTCGACCCTCAGGCGCTGCATCTTATCTCTTTTTTTCTTTTCATTTTTTCTTTCTTTCTTTCTTTCCTTCTTTTTTTTTCCCTCTCTTTCTTTCTTTCCTTCTTTTTTTTTTATTTCCTTGTTTTTTTCTTTTCTCTTTCTTTCTTTTCTCGCTTCTTTTTCTATCTTTCTTTTTTTCCTCTCTTTCTTTTTTTCTTTCTTTTGGTTTGTGTTTTCTCCCTCCCTCACTCTCTATTCTATTTCTTCTCTTTATTTTATGATCTTTTTTCCTTTTTTCTTTCTTATATAATTTATTTTATATTAATAAAATAAAATATATATACAAATAATAATATGTGAATTAATTATTAGCTAAATATGTGTGCTCTCAATAAATATTTAACATTTAATAACTAAATCTATTGTAGTCTAATGAGTTAAGATTTTTATCTCTCATTTAAGAGATCTTGGTTCGATTCCTTTTAGTTACATATTTTCTTTTTCTTTTTTTTATACTTATTTTCTTTTATTTCCTTTTTCTTTCTTTCCTTTATATTTTTTCTATAATTTGTTTTATGTTGATAAAATGCTATTTTTTTTTTTCTATAATTTATTTTATATCGATAAAATAAAAGATATATACAAATAATAAAGTTTTATATATGAATTAATATTACCAATCAAATTTTTAAAAAGATTATAATAAAATCATTATATTATTAAATAATTATTATTTTATAATTTTATTTTATTATCTTTTAAAATTATAATTAATTGGGCCCCCAGAAAAAATTCCTGGCTCCGTCACTGGATCCGCTGCTGAGCACAATAATAATTTTTTATATCAAATGAATGATAAAAGCTCAAATACTTTATAAATGAAGTTGATAGACATTTTTCTAAAAAAATCATCGATTACTTTGATAAATCGAGAAAAGGTGTCAAATAATTATTGTCTGAACATGTTGTGCTATTGCCTTGCAGCGAGAAGAGATTCAATGTTCCTTTTTTTTTGTCATCTTGCCTCACTATTATTTCAATTATTTTACTAATATTTTTTATAAAAATAAAATTTAATATAATGTTATGAATTATACTTACTTTTATTTTAAAATTTAAAAAAATTATATATCCTAACTTTAGAATTTATCAACCCAAATAATGAATCATTAACTAATAAAAATAAAACTACATGATAACAAATAATTATATACCCTACTTAATAATTATAAATTTAAACTAAAGTATATAAAATAAAATTTGAAGAAAAAGAATATGGAAAAAATTTAAAAAATTGAAAGTGGGACACCAGTTATGGAAAATTGAATCTCATTCCGTATTGCAACACTCAAATTACGATATGGTATGTCGCTGATACTCGGTTGGCAATTATGATTTGATGTTATGCCCTCATATATTGCATACCTCCATTATGATGTTAACACATGGGAGTTTATTGATTCCTATCGATGGAAATATGTTTAATTAGATTTTGTTTCGATGAGGATCTAATTAGAGATATGCACTTAATTAGATCTCCATCGATATGGATTCTAATTAAGCAGATCTCCATCGATAAGAATTTATATAATACGGAAGTATCTAACATATAGCGGTGTAATATCAAATCTACCGTTTAGCATTTGATACGCTCTGAACATAATAGGTGAACGGTACATTGACTCCTAACTCTTGTGCTCGGTAATTTAAATCACCAAATGGTTGAGTCGATAATTTAGTTTAGTTGCATTATTGCCTAACCCATTTTTTTTCATTCACAGGCGAAACATGGCTTCAATCTCTCTTGGATCAACTTAGTATTTTATACCATAAACGATCAAAGTTTTGACTCGGTAATCATTGGTTGAATTATCATCATCCATATTTATTTACAAATGAGAGATGTTGATATATTTGCACTTACTTATGAGGTTTAGTTCAATTGGTTAATAGCTAGTAGATTTGGAATGAGCAAGAATCAAAGATTGAGTTCTAACAGCCACAATGTAGGAGTTTCACCATCTTTAAGGTGGCTGTGGACACAAGACATTGGTCCTCCTAACTATTTACTCATTGAGTCTTTATGATTTACGGGTATGAGACTCTTGGAGGAGAGACTCTCTCTTTTGGAGCAAGTAATCGATAACGGTGGTTACTTGTAAACACTGGGTATTGGTCCCCCTAGCTACTTAACCTCTAAAGTACCATGATATATCCTATCACATTTTTATGAAACTAGGATTTAGGACTCATGAAAAAGAGATTTCTCTCTTAGAACAAGTAATTGATATATTCGTCAAACACTAAATGCAAAAACTTAATCAACACTATATGGTGTATGATAATGGGATAGTTTTCTTTGTAAAAAAGCAAATGGATTAGATATATCCAATAGAGGAATAGGTTCGTCCAACATTATATAAGAGCTTCCCCTTTTGAAACAAGAATAATTCAATTGTAATACCATATATCTCATAAATGATGTACTCGATAAAAGCATTTGATTCAAGCACTATGGGATAGGGAATACGAAGAATTATGAATCCGTCTTCAAAATTTTGTTTCTGATTTGGGCTTCAATTATTCTTACGTCAAAGTGAGGACAAATATTTTCACATAATTTCCAAAAAATGAGTTTGAATACTTTCATGTCATTTTTCGAGCCTAGAAAAATAATTTATTGTTACGTTTGTAACTTTCTCGAAAGGTTAATTTTTTTCTATAAAATATTTTGAAGTTTGACAATTTTTGCAATTCGAGGTGGACTATGAAGTTGAATTCACCTAGTAAAATATTATAATATTTTAAAATATTCCATTGAAATATAGGTTATGAATATTTAAATGGTTTATGAAAGAATAAATAAATTATAATATAAATAATCATCATGCATCAGCATCAGCATCAACATGATACATTAATTTTTTTAGGTAAAAAAAGAAAGTTATTACGAAGAACATGAATATTTGAAAGTGGGACTCATCCACACGTGAGGATAGGGTTGTAAATGGGTTAATTTTATCCGGATCGATTCGAAACCGTTCAAAATCTATTAAATTTTAAAGCAGCGGTTCTGGTTTCGGTTTCGGTTCCAGATCCGCTTTAGACCCGGACAATTTAGATCCATAGTTTGATGATCCGGTCCGGATCTCGTTTCAGAACCAGAACAAATACTTATTTATTGATTATGGTCCAAATAAAACCCGTCTATTGACAAGCCTAAGTTTAAATAAGCTTGTCAATGAACTAGTTTTATCCATATCGATTCAAAATAACTCATAATACATTAAATTATAAAGCAATAGTTTTGATTCTAGTTCTGGTTCTTGTCTGGTTCTGGTCCGGTTATGGTTCCAGACCCACTAAGATCCGGACCGCTTAAGACCCATAGTTGATGGTCCGGGTCCGGTCCGGGTCCAATGTCTAATGGGTTGGTTCTAGAACCAGAACCGTTACTTATTTATTGGTTCTGATCCGGGTAAAACCCACCCATTGACATCCCTCACTCAAACAACCTGATAAAACGGGTAAAAGCAATTTGGACAAAAAAAGAAGTGGCTTGGATAAAAAGAAACAAAGTGGCTTAGACAATAGTATATGTTATAAAGTTAGCATCTCTACTAATATGCTTCCCTCTAAACCATCTTGCCGACTCCACAAGAACATTCAATCACATACTTATACTCGCAAATTCTAATAAAACTATAAATTATATAATATATAATATATAATATATTAAAATATGAGTTTATGGTCGAACACTCGAATAAGCTTTCGGTATTCGTTATTCTAATCACGCTTAACAGAAGCACACCAAACTCTTTTAGACATTTCATCAAACAGTTACCGTACAACCACCGGTTTCAACCACATCCACCGCAGTCGTGTCACCTTGTACGGGCCCAGCAGCCACCACATCGAACATCACCTGCAGGTAGTTAACATCGCTACAGCTCCGCCCATCTCAAAACAATACCATTCTTCATCACCTCCCAATCAAGCTGAAAATCCACCCCAATTCCCGAAATGTTCACTCTACGCGGGAATAAATTTCAATGTCTCCAAGCCAGTAAACCCTCTTTCTACAGTATCCTCAATCTAACCCAATCCAATCCTAGAACTCCTTCGTCACCCACATTTCATAGTCTCTCAAATCCAACATTCTCGTTTCAATTACATAGCATAAAACCTAAAAGTAAAGTCTTTTTCAGAAACCCATCTCCTGCATCGTATTCTTCACGAATCTATAAAGGTCCAATATCAAGAACTCTGAGGAGGAGAATCAAGAAGAGAGAGAGAGCTGCGACGAAACCTGTTCTAGACGAAGCTCTTTTTGAAGCAGCTAAATCCCAGCTTCCACTCAGATTCAACCCTGAAGAGCTCCACGACGTCATAGCCTTACAAGATGATCCATTAGTCTGTTTGGAGCTTTTCAATTGGGCATCTCAACAGCACAGGTTTAGGCACAATGTGTTGACCTATCACGTCACGATCAAGAAGCTCGGTGCAGCTAAAATGTATGAAGAAATGGATTATGTCGTCAATCAGGTGCTAGCTGTTTCCTCTATTGCATCCGAGCCCCTTTACAATAGCATGATTTATTACTTTACCGAAGCTAGGAAACTGGTTAGGGCTGTGAATATATTCAAGCGTATGTGTGATTGTAGGAAATTGGATAGTAGGCCAACAATTAGGACTTACAACATATTGTTTGGGGCTCTTTTGAGTCGTGGAAAGAATTCCTATATCAATCATATGTATATGGAGACTATAAGGAGTTTGTTCAAGCAAATGGTGGAAGATGGGATTGAGCCTGATATTTTTTGTCTCAATTCTATGATCAAAGGATATGTGCTCTCACTTCATGTCAATGACGCCCTAAGGATCTTTCACCAGATGGGCACGATTTACGAGTGCCAGCCCAACTCGTTTTCGTATGATTATTTGATACACGGGCTGTGTGCCCAAGGCCGGACGCAGAATGCAAGGGAGATTTGTGATAGGATGAAGAAGAGTGGTTTTGTGCCTAGCACCAAATCGTATAACTCCCTTGTAAACTCTTTGGCTCTCGAGGGAGAGGTTGATGAAGCTGTGAAGTTCTTGTGGGAGATGGCTGAAAACCAGAGGTGGGCTGACGTCATCACTTATAGGACTGTGTCAGATGAGATTTCACGACAGAAAGGGAGTAGAGAGGCTTTGAGGTTCTTGGACCAGTTGCAAGAAAAGAAACTCATGGATGGGCAGACGTATCAAAAGATTGTGTATGAACTCGAAGATGACTCTCGTTATGGAAATATGTGATGTGTGTTCAGGTAAATGGTTGGATCGATCCTCTCTAGTTCCTATGATCGCTAAAAGAAAGAGGAGCAATAAATTTAGTTTAATCTCTATGCCAGTGCAGGTGTTCTCAGTTTTGTGTTGGCTATATGTTTTTATTTTGTAACTTTGATTATAGTATAAATATATTGTTTTTGCTTAACTTGCCTATTCTTCAGTATCCATGAGTTCTTATATCTGTTTTTTCAAAAGTGAAAGACCTGCGTAGAAATGGCTTGTGTTGCTACAAGTCCATTTCTTCAGAATCAAACTGTTCTTTTTTCATTGATGTTGCTTTGCTTAACTGAGCTCTGATGATTCATGTGGCTGCAGCTAAAAATATGAACAAGGAACTGCATCTGGGATCTTTCGATGCTAGCAGGACTCAAACTCTTACTGGTTCACAGGATGTTAATTTATCCTATATGCAATTGGAATATTTTTCCGAAGTTTGGGGAAAATGGAAGATTACATTGTCATTGAAAGGCCAATAAATAGGTTAGAATGCTTCTGCTTTTGTCCACTCTTCTGCATGCCCTTCAAGAACAAGAGATAATTGCAAATCATGTTTCATCACAGTTTTCAATGCCATATGTGTATAAACCGGTTTAAGATGAATCTTGACATGTTTCATTGGTGAGGTGAAATGCCATCAAATACACGGACATAGCTGACTTTCTAGACCCCCAAATCTATAGCTTAAATGAAGCTAATCTTGTGTCCTTGTCAATATTTCACTTGTAGCCTCGTAGGTTGCTTTCAGGGGCTTACAAAATTCAGTAAGAGAAGTCATACTAAATGTTATGTCTGTAGAAATATTGTGGTGAATCTCAGGTCTTTTATGATTCTCTTAAGTGCTTTTCATTTCCATTTTCATTTTGACTAGTTGTATACCTTGATGAGTGCATTATTATAGCATGATCATCCTTCTTCAGCAGCACAAACTCAACTTTCCTGCCACAGGTTACTGATATCTAAATACCTAATGCACTGACAATCTAATTATCAGTCTCCATGAAATTCATACAAAATCCGATTTTGCACCCAGGAATAATTACTGTTGGATCATTGTAGAAATGACTTTATATGCTTTATTAGAAACTATCTGAGCATCTTCCATTTGCTTGCTAGATAAGTAATTTTTTCCGAGCGAGGTGCTAACCTCCTTAAAAATGAACTCAAGGCCTTCATGAGATTGATATTACATGTTTTCCTATGTCGATATTTTCTGTTGTTACTACATTATCCTGACCTTATACGCTGATGGTCAGCATATTACTTTTTCCAGGCAGTATGTCAACTGTGAAAAACAACCATCAATATTATCCCAAAGGGTCATCCGAATTGATGATTATATCTCCTCTCTTGCTGCACATCTCCATGTTAATTTAGGCGTATGAATTGGTCCGGGTTTGCAGTATGCATATGAAGTGGGAGACATGCTTCTTTCAGTTGTGGCTTTGGCCTTTGCTTTGCAACACAGTATTGGTTGCGGAGAAACCCAGAAATCCAGGAAATAATATTACTGCCAACTTGGATTTATCTAGTAAGTTCGTATTATTTGCTGCATAAACCTAAATTGAAGAACCATTCAGGTGTTTCCGATCCACACCAAATCGTATAAAGATAAAGTTGAGAGGTCGCCGGTATTGGTCAAAGAATTGAGCTTCTCATCGTGTATGGATACACACGTTTTCATATTGTTAATTTTATCACTTGTGAAGTTCATTGTTTATCACACGAATGAGATCCATCTAGTTATTTCGAGAAATTACATTCCCATCTCATTTCTTGTTTATCTTTCTGCAATTTATTGGATAAGTCCACTTAACAAACGAGTTTCCTAGTGACATGATATGCTAAACAATACACCGGGAGTTCTTGCTAATGCTCTTTTGTTTGAGGGACCACCAACCTCTGAATTATATCCATGTTTACTGCTTCCTGGGTTGTGCTGCCCAGAAATTTGTCGTGTTCATGTCTGAAAATTTACAGAAATTGAAATCGGATTCTTTTTTCTTTTCTGAGAAAAAAAAAAGAGAAACGGAAACTGAAATCAAACCCCAAAAGATAGTAGTTCAGGAATTAAAATTTAGTATTTCATCCTGCAAGGGTTCACATTTTTTTATTAAAAAGGGTCATTTTTAGTGAAATGGATAATCATCAATCCTTAAAGCCGCCAGTTAAACATAAAGACACCTCAAACCAAGGAACAGAAATAAGCAAAAGATCACAACACTGTTACATGCCGTAATTCCCGCCACCGCCTGTCGAGCACCCAATTCTGAGATTGGTTGATCAACGTACAAGGCAGGAAAATAGAACAGGGCCAGCAATGCAAACATCCTAACATAGTAGAAGAAAAGAAAATTAAGTCTTTATAACATAGTTTATGGAAATAATCTTCTCTTGCACCAACAGAGACAAGAGCCCGCACGTTTCACTTGACACCCTTCTTGGCGGCAGCCTTGGTAACCTTGGCACCTGATGGGTCCTTCTTCTCCACACTCTTGATAACACCGACAGCAACAGTCTGACGCATGTCCCGGACAGCAAATCTTCCAAGAGGAGGGTACTCAGAGAATGTCTCAACCACCATGGGCTTGGTCGGAATCATCTTAATCATACCAGCATCACCGTTCTTCAGGAACTTGGGCTCCTTCTCAAGTTCCTTACCAGATCGCCTGTCAATCTTGGTCAAGATCTCAGCAAACTTGACTGCAATGTGAGAGGTGTGGCAATCAAGCACTGGGGCATATCCGTTTCCAATCTGTCCCGGGTGGTTCATGATGATTACCTGGGATGTGAAGTTGGCAGCTTCCTTAGCAGGATCATCCTTGGAGTTGGAGGCAACATAACCACGCTTCAAGTCCTTGACTGCAACGTTCTTCACGTTGAACCCGACATTGTCACCAGGAAGAGCCTCTTGCAAGGCCTCGTGGTGCATCTCAACAGACTTAACTTCAGTTGTCAAACCAGATGGGGCAAAGGTGACAACCATACCGGGCTTGATCATACCAGTCTCAACACGTCCCACGGGCACGGTACCAATACCACCGATCTTGTACACATCCTGAAGTGGGAGACGGAGAGGTTTGTCTGATGGTCTCTTGGGCTCCAAAATCTGGTCGAGTGCCTCAAGAAGGGTTGGGCCCTTGTACCAGTCAAGGTTGGTGGACCTCTCAATCATGTTGTCTCCCTCGAAACCAGAAATGGGGACGAATGGGATTTTGTCGGGGTTGTATCCAACCTTCTTGAGGTAGGATGCAACTTCCTTGATGATTTCGTCATACCTAGCCTTGGAGTATTTTGGTGTGGTGGCATCCATCTGCACAACATTGATATCAAACTTCAGAATGTGGAAAGAAAACTCAAGAGTATACAAAAGAAATAGTAAAGAAATAAAATTTAAAAATCACTTTACCTTGTTACAGCAGCAAATCATTTGCTTCACTCCAAGAGTGAAAGCAAGCAACGCATGCTCACGGGTCTGTCCATCCTTGGAAATACCAGCCTCAAAACCACCAGTGGTGGAGTCAATGATGAGGACTGCACAGTCAGCCTGTGAGGTACCAGTGATCATGTTCTTGATAAAGTCACGATGTCCGGGAGCATCAATGACTGTGCAGTAGTACTTGGTGGTCTCGAATTTCCACAAGGCAATATCTATGGTGATACCACGCTCACGCTCAGCCTTGAGCTTGTCGAGCACCCATGCGTACTTGAATGACCTCTTGTTCATCTCAGCAGCCTCTTTCTCGAACCTCTCAATGACACGCTTGTCAATTCCACCAAGTTTATAGATCAAGTGGCCAGTGGTGGTCGACTTTCCAGAGTCGACATGGCCAATGACCACAATGTTGATATGGGTCTTTTCTTTACCCATTGTCGACTAGTAAGAACTGCAATAAAAAATGAAAGAAAATATGTTCAACATAACAGATGTAAAACAACATAAACAAGAATTTGCCATCATTTAACTAACATGACAGGCTACAAAAGATTGCCCAATCAAAATTCAGCGTAAGATCAATAACCCTAAATTTAAACGGTAAAAAAGGGATAATGCTGAAAGTACTAGCTCGAAACTATTTCCTAAGATTCAGGAAAGAATAACCAGTGTCGAGTACATCATACTACATGAACAGTAAGCGCTCTCTGTTTTCCAAATCCATTCGTCCGTTAACAATAAATTAATAGTACTTGATAAGAATAAATATGTACACGAAAAATAAGAAAAAACCAGCAAAAATTCAGATCGGCTCCAAAAGCTACAATTCTTAGATTCATAACAAACTAGGAATTTCAATGGAAACAAAACTCATCAACAACATGCTCCAACGATCACAAAACCACCAGAAATCCAAAATTGCAAATCAATAAACGATAAACAATAAACAAAAGAAAAGGGAAAAGATCTAACCTCGAAAACAGAGATGCTAGAAAGAGATAAAGCCTCTGATGAAACCCTAGCCGCAGGAAGAGAAATGAGAAGAAACTGGGTTCTATGGGTTTATAATGGAGCCAAGGGCTTATGTCGGAGATTTCACGGGGGCAGAAATTTACCATATCGCCCTCGAGTACTTCTATAAGTAGAAATGTGACAGTTAAACTAGTGCCGGCTCTGGGGGTAGTTCCGGAAGTTGCAATAATTCATCCACTCCGTCACTGATTTTTTTATTTTTTTTTGTCAATCAGTACAGAAATTTTCTTTGCATTTTTTATAGGTTTTGTTGTGTGGTTCAATATTTCCTCCTTTTGTCTTTTGGTAAAGGATGTCATTATAAATTTGATAGAAAAAAAAAAATAGGGCTGCAACTAACTTTTTCTTGGAAAAAATGCACTACTTAGTGGCAAGTGTTCATTAAATTGTAGTATTTCGTTTAGAGATTTTTTTTTTCGTTCATTGAATTAAAACTAATTGCCAATAATATAATTTAATAAAATGAGTGCAAGAATGTGTAGTAGAATGAAGTGTTAAAAGAAATAGATTTGATAATGTGTTTAATAATTTAAGCTAATAATATATTCATATTTTAAAAGCATCTATCCCCATTCATATTTTAAAAGGTCCCCAACCCCTACATTATTCAATGTCGTAGTCTCGTCGATGCTTAGGGTCAGTATTTAAAAGGGACTTTTTTTTTTTTTTTTTGGCTTTCTTCTTTTCTTTTTTTTAGGTGTGTTCTCTTTAGTTGTAAATTTATGATAAAAATAAAGAATATAAAATATAGTGGTCTCTTATCTTTTTTAATCCATATTTTATAGAATGGAAAAAATGTCATGGCATCAATACCCTTAGGGGGTGTTTGGTAGCTTATTTTCGCCTATTTAGGAAAGGTGTTTGATAGCTTATGAAAATAAAGTGGACGGCCCGCTGAAACCCTTCGGCCCGCATTCAAAACCACTGTTCGGCCTTAAATTTTAACTCCCGAAAATCGTCGTTTTCGATTTTGGTGATTGAACAGTATATCAAGTAATTTATTTTTTTCCTCAAAAATACCCCTTCATCACTATCGATGAAACACTTTTTGCAAAACAAATTCTCCTCAACAAAGATCCGAAAAAACCACAAGACAATAGAGCCCAATCCTTGCCACATTCTTCGTCTCAAACTGCTCGACGGAAGTGTAAAATCTACAGATCTCTACAGATCTGTAGTATTGCAGCCCTCGGGAGTGAAAAAATCTCCCCACAAGTTGCCGGCGACAAAACCCTTGGGTGAATGGAGTTTAATGCTGAGATTCGTGTCGCACTAGTCCAATTTTTTCCGATATCAGATATGAGTCCGACAATATGTAACTTGCTCTTTATTTTTTGCAGACATTGTTTGAGATTGAAGCAACATCATCTTCAGATCCACGACAGACACAAGATAATTTGTTTGGAGCAAAAATCCACGACGTTTTTTCCCCACATATTCGACCCCACATGCATGCAATTTCTTCAAAAAGGGTACACTTTTCTACTCTCAAAATGTACAATTTTATGGAGAAAACTAGAGTAGCCTCATAAAATAAAGGAAAAGTTTAAATTCTTGAACATCCGGGGACTCAAATTGTGTGTGTTGTTGTTACATCGAACAAGTGGGTATTCTGGTTTTGTTGTATTTATATACGATGTCGACTACTCAGATGGCTGTTATTTGGATACGGTGGGATATCCATCTTCGTCGACCGGATGCAGATTGCATCGCTTATTAAAAAGATCTTTTTATGTTTTGATGGCCATGATGTTTGCAATTTTTCTATAAAATTTGTTGTCCCGTCCATCTGAAAATTTGAGAAAAAAGTTAATGAAACTTGCATTCAATATTCACGTGTAGAATATGTGCTTATTTTGATGTGTGATGTTGATGTGTTTTCACTGCTAAAAGTATTGCATAACTACATCTATATAGTTATTTTTTTTAATGTGTTTTTCTTCCATTGTCTTTGGTATATTGTTTTGCTTCTTATTTTAGGATGTTTCTTTTTGTTCTTGCAGTTAGTATAATAGAATGAGCCGCCCACACGAACCACACATGCCTTTCCTCCCCGCTGGATTTAGAATCATTATGTGAAAAAATAGATAATGTTGGTGGCTAAAATTGATAGCAGCACATAGTTTACAATCAAGATGTTGCTGATACATTTAGATTCATTATGAAAAAAATTAGATAAAGTTGTTGTCAAGGTTTTTCAACTGCATATTAGTTTGTTCTTTTTCGCGTTTACCATTGTGATTTTCATTTTGTTGTTACTGATCTCACTTGCAGAATTAGGTTACGTGTCATTGTTGAATTTATAAACATGCCATCCCTCGCTGATAAACATGGTGCAATGGTTCTACTGGTCGGGAGATATTACGTGCTCACAGATTTAAGCTCTTTATGTTAATCATCCTTCTGTGTAGGAGCACTATTTTGAGTAGAAAGCATAAATCTCCAGGTAAACCATACAGTATGCTTGAGAGGATCCCTCGTCAAGTACAGTACTTGACTAGAATGGTGCAAAATACTGATACGGAGTGCATTCTAAATTTGCGAATGGATCGTAACACGTTTGGGCGACTTTGTATATTAATGAGACAATTAGGTGGTTTGAATGATAGGAAGTACCTGTGTGTCGAAGAACAAGTAGCACTATTCTTATCTGTCTTAGCACATCACAAAAAGAATCGTATAGTAGGATTTGACTTTAGAAGGTCTGGACAAACTATATCCTACTATATACATGTAGTTCTAAAGGCTGTTATTAAGCTACATGGAATCTTCTTGGTGAAGCCAACGCCTGTTCTTGAAGATAGCATTGACCCACGATGGAAGTGGTTCAAGGTAATTACACCTGTCTTCTTCTATAGTCGGCAATTCATTATCACAAAAAAATTGCCAGTTTTATGTGTAGTTTTGTAGCTCAATCATCTTCTTACTTTGTATAGGGATCTCTAGGAGCATTAGATGGGACATACATAAATGTCATGGTGAAGAGCAGGGATAAGCCTAGGTATAGGAGCAGAAAGGGGCAAATTTGCACCAACACTTTAGCTGCTTGTGATCGAAATTTGAAGTTCTCTTACGTATTACCGGGGTGGGAGGGTTCCGCAGCAGATGGCAGAGTCTTAAGAGATGCCATTAACAGAGAGCATGGATTGAGAGTTCCAAGGGGTACACATAATATTCAATATCAAATAAGTAAAAATAATTTTATTGATAAGTGGTGATATATCTTGGTAGATAACTATTTCATTTGGTTTTATTTGTTAGGGTACTACTACTTATGTGATAATGGATATGCCAATAGTGAGGGGTTCCTAACGCCTTACAAAGGTGTTAGGTACCATCTCAAAGAGTGGGGTCCAGAGAGCGCATTACCTCAGAATCATCAAGAGATTTTCAACATGAGGCACACCAGAGCACGTAATGTGATCGAACGTGCGTTTGGCGTAATCAAGATGCGGTGGGGAATCCTCAGGAGCGCGTCCTATTACACTGTCAAGGTGCAAAATAGGATCATTATGGCTTGTTTCCTATTGCATAACTTCATAAGAACCGAGATGGCTATTGATCCTATTGAGGAGGTTATAGACAATCTTGGAGATGCTAATGAAGTTGATCATGACGATTACGAGGACTACGTTGATGCAGTTGAATCAACAACTGCCTGGAACCAGAAAAGAGATGAATTGGCACAATTCATGTGGCAAAATGCCTAACTAGTCTGATTAGAATAGCTACCTTCTCCTTCTACCAATTATTAGATTGTCCGCAGAACTTATTTGTCTATTTAGGTTGTGAATTTGTGATCAAAATATGATTTAGCTTTATTTGCTTGGAATGATGAACTTAATTTTCATTAGTGTGTTATGAAATGTCCCTAAACTACTTGCTGGAGTCTCATTTGGTCTGATTCAATTTTATGTCATTAACTTATTGAGTTCATCTTGGTTTGTTCTCGAGCTTCTAACTTGTTCTTTGTAGGTACATGGATTCGTGATGGTTCAATTACGCCCGAGTGTTATTGCAAAAAGGAAGATGATACTCCTATGTCTTTGGAAAAGGCGGACACCCGCTTCGCTACTACTACAAATGTCCAATGGGGTGGGAACATGAAAATTCATTTCTATGGGCGGATGAGTACCATAGTCAGGGTCCGGCTGAGATGATCCCGACCTGTGTGGTGAATCAAAGGTACCGTGAGAGACCTATCTCGAGCTATGAAGATTCAGGCTCTAGTTCAATGGGTCCCCGTTCTGTTATCACTGCTCCAACACCTCAAAACGCTCCACCTCTTGAGTACTATCCAACTCCTATCAATGCGCCGCGTCTGCAGAGCGTCATTGAAGGGGTAATAGCCATTTGTTTCATGGCGATCGTCTTCTTCATGTTGGGGATGATATTTGATAGATCGTTATAAATAGCACTATTCAGGACGACAATTAGGTGTTTAGTTGTTGCCAACTGCATTAAAATATAGTTGTTGGGAAGTTCATTTCATGGTTATAGTGCTATGGCAGCCTTTTTGTGATAGATGGTACTTGTCGGGTTGTAAAAAATATTTTGATGTTTACATATACTTAGACTTTATCTATCTTATCTTTTGGCTTTGTGTGAAGTTTTGTCTGATTGTTGGTAGATGATGAGACCACACCATGTCTAGTTGTCTTGATTCATTGTAAGGGAAAAAATAAAATTAAAATATAGGGGCTACTATGACACACAACTTAGTAGGGGATCACATGTGAATTTTTACAAAGATGCTTCCCTGATCAAATTTGTATCCCTTCTATAAATATATGATTCATTCACTTAGAACCTATTAACGACATCAAACAACTCATTTATAGCAAAATGTCACCAAGAATTATACCATCTCAATCACAATGGTTCTACCAAAATGCCTTCGATGTAGATATGGATCACACATTTCTTCAATCACTCGTGGCAGAGAAAAATAAGGGTAACTGGAGTACAAATGCAATTCCAGATGAAGCTCTACAAGTGGCTCGTTTGGTGGTGAATAATTACCACAACTCCTCACTCACTTGGGATGACGTGGTCGAACGCAAGGAGATGATGCGCAAGCGTTTCCGGACGTTCAAGTGGTTAGCAACTTTCAAAGGAGCAATTCCACACTTCCCTGATAACCTCGTCACTGCAGATGAGAAAATATGGGAGAAAATATTCAAGGTAATTTCTATATATACATATAAGTAAAATTTTACCATCTATCTTAGTTAGAACTTTCCCATTTTTTATGAAAATTATGTAAACCATCACATAGATGAAAATCACTTATATATATATTATATGTTAAACATCATTTCATGACTCATTGTTTGGCTATACAAAATGCTACTACATTTAGATGCTAATTTTGATACATAATAAAATGTTGCAGAAAAATTTATTCGCACAAGCATACCGTTACTCCGGGGAACCAGAATTCGGTAATTTATCCATTTTGTTTGGGGAAAATGATATAAAACAGGAAAATGGTAGAGCCATTATTAACATTAGTTCCACCAATGATACGAGTAATGATATTGTCTTGTTGAGTGATGATGAAGTTTCCTCTGTGTGTTGAAACCGACACGTTGGAGACTCTTCAACAACGATGCAGGAGCGAGTGATAAACTTTTCGTGATCAATGTTGATCAAGTTCTTGGCGACAACCCACTCCTCCCTCCCCGAAATGCGTTTCCACCACGATTTGGACGTGAACCTGATCAATATTTTGGTGGTGGGGGCTCTAGCTCATGCGCGTCGTCTTGGACTCCGTTGAAATGAAATCCGTGGGTGATGAATGCTTTTATCTATGTTCTAATTCCGTTTTATCGCATTCTACATATCTTGTATTTGTTTTAAGTCACTATTGTATCCTCCTCTAATTCCGTTTTATCGCATTCTACGTATCTTGTATTTGTTTTAAGTCACTATTGTATCCTCCTCTTATTTGTGTCATAACTATTTCACTAGAATGAGCATAATTAATTACTTATTCCTATCTATTTGATCGTATCATTTGATCATATTTGATCATATCATTTGATCATTTTACAGTAGTGAACAATTCCTATATATTTTATAACTTTTACATAGCATTATGGAGACACTATAATATACAGAGAGATAGCAGTTACATTTAAAATTACTCCATTTCACTTAGAGATGGAAATGATCACATAAACTGCTAATTAACTAGAGAAGATATAAGTTGATCTGCATAATTACAAAATGAAGAACTAGTCTGATCTGCATAATTACAAAATGAAGTCAGCTTCTTCACAATTACAAAAGGAAGAACTAGTCTGATCCGCATAATTACAAAATGAAGTCAGCTTCTTCACGACATTACAAAAGAAATCCTAAATTGAGCATTCTTTAGTCTATCGGCAGTTTCATCAAAATACCACAAATTCAAAAGACAAGTTATAAACACCCCAACTCAAAATAAGAACTGCCACTATTCTAACTTGCTCCAAACTGCATAGCCGGCCTTTCCGAACGATCTACTTCCCCGTAGTCTTGAGCAGATGATCCACATACTGGATACGCGCTTCCTTTGACATTCCCTCCAAATGTCCAAACGTTCACCTTGAAAGCAACAAGTTCGCAGACCTCAAACTTATCTTTGAATCGATAATCCGTATCTCACCGTCGATCGAAAGTCTCTTGCCGTCCCATATCAAACTCGTAGCCGATGCGGATTGCCATTTGCTCAAGGCGGGAGTTGGTATCACGATTCATCTCACTCATCAGATCGCAGACTCCTTGGAGATCCACGTTCTCTACCTTGCGCTTCTTGCCACTCTTCCTTGACGGCTGATCATCTTTGGCAGACTGGGAAATACGATCATAATCTTCACAATTGATGTCGTTCTCATTGCTTTCTTCATTCTCTGCAGGCATACCATCTTCAGGCATGTCATTCTCCTCCTGTTGGATCTCATTAGCAGCTTCAAGTATATCCTCAGCATTCTCTCCGGTAGCACGGTCCTTCCCGAAAATCTCTTTCCATTCATAATATAACGGCCACATCTTGTAACGCATTAACCGTGCGTTTGGATCGATCTGAATTTCACAAAAAAGTATATCCACATAAAAATCACCCTTTCAACATATTAAAACATCCTCAACATCAATCCCCATAATTCACAACAAATGAAGAAATTTTCCAAACTGTGGCGCAACCTCAAACGTAAAAATCCAAAGATCATATCTCAAAATAATGCAATGTAATCACCAGTGTCATATTTTCCTCGAAATATGAATAATTGATGAAAGATCACTAGCTTTGAATTTAATGAAGCAAACTATGTAGGAAAATGTTCAAACTTATGAAATATATTACCTTAACAATTTGATCCCATAAGTCATCCACCACTTCAATCATGTAGTTACCCGGATTGAATCCAACATCGCTTCGAGCTAATATTCCAGACAGAGAATAGTAGCTTCTCTTCCAACTCTGTAGTTTGGAGTTGATGTGTGGCATTGCCCTGAGATCGGTGTTAGGAAACTTGAGCCGCAAAGCGTCTTCCGCTTGTTCAGATATCCACCGGAAGCCATTGTCGACTTCCAACCCAACACAATCGCTTCTTTCATAGCCGCAATTAGTGTTGCCTCTTCCAAGTTTGTCCAACCTCGGGTTCCTCTCGACTTTTCTTTGAAGAACCGACACTCCTACTATCTCGTGCCCATGTTATTAAGTAGAGTTGAATTTTAGTGCAGTAAATCGGTGTATGAAAATTCAATTTAAATTGTGCTGCGATTACGAATTGAATTAAGCAAAAATGTGTACTTCCCGACGAACTCATTTCCCAAATCGAACAAGGGTATTTTGCTTCAAGTTTATTTGCCTTCCCGCTCGAAAGTACCTTCTAACATTAATGGCAATAAAGAGAAACTACATCAATGTAGGACCAAATTTTATCCGAAACTCACCAAAAATGGTGCTCCATCGATACAAAGAACATAAACATAGGCTCAAATTTACGAAGCGTAATTGCTAGATATTCGCAAAAGAAAATAAAGAATAATGTTCCTGAATAAACAACTACGACTAGTGAAAGAGAGCGCGGAATACCGCAACAACACCAGAAATATTTTTGCTCTCTGTTTCCGAAGATTAAATAAACCCAAAAAATAGTAGTTTAGATATACCATAGACGAATTTGGGAGATCTCATTCCCATTTATTGATACTAAACTACCTAGCTACCTTAGCGAACCTTGTGTTTCTCTTACATGACAAGGTCAATCTTCTGTACCTCCGCGATGATATGGTAGGACGCCGCCTCAGAGTGAAGACGAACCCTAACAAAAGGTTCTACGGTGATGGGTTTCTCATGCTCCGCCGTTTTGCTCTTGTAAACTCGTACCCTAGCTTATGATGAATTTGTGAAAGTATATTTGAAAATATCAGATGTTAATAGACTTGGAGGGCAATTTTGTAATATCAGTTGTTTATCTTGTATATATAATTAGCTATCAAACATCCAGATCAATGTTAGCTTTATTTAAATCCTACGCTACCAAACAACAAAACTTGTAAATCAATTTAAATTATATCTCCAAATCCATATTGTCCATATCCTGACTTGCCAAAACATATATATACTACCAAACGATAAAAAAATATGAAAATATATATTTTAAACTTTTTATCCTGCCTAAACGATATTGATAATTGAACAAATAATACTAATTATTGTAACAACTTATATTTAAAATTTTAAATAAGTTTGAGTAAATATACGTATCACTACATTTTTGTGACGAGAACGAATAGTATGGTCACTTTTTAATCTGATTTGAACGAGTGCATGTATATACATTCTAGCTAGGTTCATATGACTAAATGAAAGTATATGACCTCTGTAATTCGAATAATTAACGGTTATTACTATACAAGACTTATACGAGAATGAGTAGTAAAATTACTCTTTAATCGAGTATGAGACATATATATATATATATATACATTCTAAACATATTTCATCAAATTTATACTTTTGAAATTTATACTTTCAATTTAAGTTGTTTTTTTTAAGTCACTTTTAATCAGATTTGAGACGGTATATACATTATAAATGAGTCAGTTGGCTTAAATTTTTGTATATCTAAATATATGTCATCTTTAATTCGGGTAATTAGGTACTATTTCACAAGATCGATACAAGTACGAGTAGTTTCTATTATTGTAAAAACTTATATTTATAGTTGTAAGTGTGTTCAGATAATTATGAGTATCATTATACGGGGTTCATATGATAATTTCAACTACGTTTTTATATTTTGGAGAAATATTTATTTAAATTAATCTTTACTTTTTATATTTAGAGCTATTTTTATGATTATCCTTTTAAATATATGTATAGTTAAATTTCAATTAGTTTCTTGCAGACAAATAAAATGGAGAAAATCTAATAAACACAATCTTTGATTTATTTTTATATTATAATATATATTTTTATATATTTTTAAATCTTTTGTTATTTATATTATTTGGGTACAACAATATACATCTAGACGGATGCGGACATTTATTGACATATTTATATGAAAATTTAATCTCACATCAATTTATCATAAGACTTCACAATTAATAAAAAGATTTGAAAAAAATAGTAACATTTAGTATTTTATTGAGAGGAAGACCAATTATTGGAATCAATTTATATTTTATTAATAAATAGATTCGGATAGTTAATCAAATTTGGGATAGGTGCGGGTATGTATATGCTAGACATGTTTTTCATTGTGTAATCTATCTATTGTTATGGATATTGTTTATTATTAATATTTATCCTATAATGTTAGATAGATAATTAATTATTTTAACAACTTATATAAAAATATGAACTTTTAACATATTTGGATAGTTAGCGGGTATTAATTACACGAGTTTGGAACATGAACGAATAGTAAAAATACTTTTAGTCAAATTTGGAACATGTACGACTATAAAAATTCTAAATGATCCTAACATCAATTTACATGCATGCATGAAATTTATTCTATTTTTTGACATTTTATTATTTATATTATTTATCATCAATGTTTACTTTGTAGTGTTATGATTTTTATCGAGAAGAATAATCAATCACTGTAACAAATTATATTGATAATTTTAAAAAGTTAGGGTTAATACTCAAATTTAAGATAAGTATGGGTATATACATTTCAGATAGGTATGAACAGGTATCAACATGCCGATAATATTTACATTTCTATTGATAATTTGATTTTTCATTAGAATTCGACGGAATATAACTTATACATATCAAATTAGAATATATTACACTGATATAAATATTATTTCATTTACAATATAAACACAACGTAAAGTATTCTCGTCGAAACTCGACGGGTTACACGCTAGTTTTCTATCATTCTCTATCAAAGAGAACACACCCGCCTTTGTTATTAAGTGGTAAAAACGGTAATACATGTTAAATAACGTGCAGTACATTAGAAGTAATTATATGAGTCCAAAATTATAATAGTTGGGGCCACTTAAGCAAATTCTCATTCTCCCAAGCAAAGAGGTAGAGAAGAAACAACAAATTGTGCATTATTAAGAGCATGAAGTTGCAAGGAATTTTTGTAGGACATATAAATGTAATACATTGTTCTCGACAATATCTCATTAATTTAATTTATATTCATAAAATATTATAATGTGAGAGATAAATGTAATGTATATGTTCTATAAATTTTCTCAAAGTTGTGTTATCTTCTAGTTCAAGCTTTTCTGGATAAGGATGGGGATTATGATGCTTTACATGATGATATTAAGCAAGTTATTTAGTTGTCAGAACAATATTTTGTTAGCTCCTTTTGCTCATGCATAGAGCTGCAAATTAGGCGGCTCTGCCCTTACTGTCTGTCGGATTATCTCTAAACTAGTTATATGATCATAAAATTTGATATGGTCAAATGTTAGGTTTTATTGATTTTAAATGGATGGATAACCTTAGGCCTTTTAAATAATTTGATCAATTAGTGATTGAGTGGGTGATATGTATCTCAATTAGATATAGTTTACCCATATCTTCCTTAAAACACCAATGTATATAAAGTGGTAGACTTACTTATTTTTATCATATCATATTTTCTATCTGCTAACTATCTATAAACCAAATTATAATTTCTCCAAGTGAAGAAGGCCTAATTACAGGGGCTATTGCTTTGGTGGAGGACAAGGAGGAAAAGAATAAGATGCATTGGGCTCTCTCTCTCTGCAAACCCAAATGGCCACGTACCTTGCAACTATAGCGCTAAGTGCGGTTGTGGAGCTGGACACAAAAACAACTGTTAATGTTTTTTCACTGAAGCTCCCACAGTTACTTGTCTACTTGGCTTTCGCTTAAAAATAAAATAAGATTCTGCTTAAGTTGAGGTGAGTTTGTATTAAAAAAACTACACAATAAAGGTTATGAAAGGAAGCATATGAAAAGCGTTGATCCGTTGATTCAGAAGGAATATTGGAAGAACAGAAATTTAAAAGCCGCATCATGGTGGATTCGAATCCGAGATATTTGATTCAATTTATTCTATGGAATGCACAAAACACGTTAATATAAGAGGAAAATTCCGTTAGAATACGACGAATACAAATCTTTAATTTTAAATAAAAGACCTAATCCTATTGGGAAACTAAAACAGAACTACGTAACTTAAGAAGAAAAATAAAAAGTTAATAAATCAAATTAAGTAATTAATCTATCTCTATCGATCAAAAGGTTTAATAATATCGATCTTATATTATAATTATGTTGTTATTTCATGTATATGTTTATTTTCCTTTGCAAAGATGCAAGTTTGTATATAAAATTAATCGCAATGGGCACGTAGAAATTAAAATTTTAAGTTTTTAAATTTAATACTTTTTACCTTCACACTTATAATTTCATTATGGTGTTAAATATATTTTTAAGGTTGTAATGAATTGGCTGTTCTAGTTTATTTCCGATAGATATAATAATGGCTGGTGCGAACATGTGCAAGTACAAATAATAAAAAAAATTATAATTTAATATAGATACCCCGCATAATTTAAAGACGCATCGATTCCGGTGAATCACTGCTGACGTCATCGAGAACCTAGATGGTTAAGAAAACGAAACTCTATCTGTAAATCGAACAAGCAAGGTCAACACCAAGAAGGCAAGAAGGGTAGGTTCTACACCCCACGAATGGACGCAAAAAATCTCTTCTTTATATACGCCATCATCCCTATCCTTCTGCATCATCATCTCTTTCATTTTCTTCTCAAACACAATCCAAATCGATCATCAATTACTCTCCAACAACATCACGGCGGCGATGGCGGCGGCGATTCCAGAAACCTTCTACATCTCACACGGCTCCCCAACCCTCTCCATCGACGACTCCCTTCCAGCCCGCCATTTCCTCAAATCCTTCCAGCAGAAATGCTTCTCAACGAAACCTAAAGCGATCCTCATCATCTCGGGCCACTGGGAGACCTCAGAGCCCGCGGTCAACGCCGTCTCCGGCCCGAGCGGCACGATCCACGATTTCTACGGTTTTCCCGAGCAGATGTACCGGCTCAAGTACCCGGCCCCCGGCTCGCCCGATCTCGCGAACCGGGTCAAGGAGCTGCTATTGAAATCTGGGTTCGAGACGGTCCACGTGGACAAGAAGCGCGGGCTGGACCACGGCGCGTGGGTCCCGCTGATGCTGATGTATCCGGACGCCGACATCCCGGTCTGCCAGCTGTCGGTCCAGACCGATAAGGACGGCGCGCACCACTACCGCATGGGACAGGCGTTGCGGCCGCTGAAGGACGACGGCGTTTTGATAATCGGATCGGGAGCCGCCACGCACAATCTGAGGAAGATGTTCCGCGACGGGAGGACTGCGGTGGAGAAGTGGGCGAGCGATTTCGATACTTGGATCAAGGAGGCGCTGGCGGAGGGGAGATACGAGGATGTGAACAGGTATGAGGAGCTGGCGCCGAACGCGAAGATGGCGCATCCGGCGCCGGATCATTTCTACCCGCTGCATGTGGCGATGGGAGCCGCCGGGGAGGGTACGACGGGGGAGCTCATCCACCATAGCTGGACGCACGGGGCGCTTTCTTATGCGTCGTATAAGTTCTCTGAGAAGGCTAAATAGTTAATTTTTTACTGGTTAATGTTCGACGAAATGCCTGGTGTGATGTGTAGATGACGATTGTGTAATGCATTGACGGCGTTGTAATTTCAATTGTTTGAATTGGCCTCTTTTGTGTGCTCTCATTGTGTATCATTTAACTCGTTTTTTTCGCTTAATACGAATTATATTAATCCACTTTTTCCAGAAAAGACAAGTACGTTCGGCCAACTGTATATTGAACCAGTACGCATTGCAAACTAGAGATGAACAAAATATCTTAAATCCAAATATTTGATTCGAATTAAATTAAAATATAAAATTTATTTTGGCTTTTTTAATTTTTTTGTTCGCATCAAATTGATTTTTTTCCCAAATTTTGAATTTTCGGATCAATTCGGATTGATATATTTTAAAATCGAAAAAAAAAATTAGAAATCCGAATTTATTTCATATATATATATACATAATTTACAAATCTCATTGAAAAATGGGATAATTTTTATTAAAAAATTGTTAAAATATTAAATAACATCATAAATACTACTACTAATAATAAAATAAAGATATTAAGATTTTTGGCTTTTTATTCCTGTTTTTGGATATAATTTTTTTGAATTTCCCGATAGTAAGATTGGATCGAATATATTTCTCTTAAAATGCGGATTTTCGGACGATTTTGGATTAGGCAAAAATATGATCTGGATCTGAATACTCACCCCTATTGCAAACAAGATCTTTCTTATGCATTGCACTTATGATTTACGTTTGCATATCAAGAGAATATTGTCATCTTGATAGATTTGCCTCTTATTGCTTTATTCTTGTCCCAAAATATGAAGCTTTTCCCTTGAGCCTATCACAATCTCATGAAAATGTAAAAAGGTAAATCCTGAATTCAACGATTAACTAATTATGAAAACCTTTACATAGTAGTGCCCACAAAAAATAACCATAAAAAAAAATTAAAACTCCCACATTGAGACCAATTTCCTTATTCTTATTAGTCAGCCATGTCAATGGTCAGCTTTTTAACTTTTAAGATAGGTTGCCAGAGAAATTTCCTGAAGGTCTCGAGTATTCTTTGTAGATCCTATGCTTGCAACAGGTATATACATTGCTACCTCTCTTAGTTTTTAGTATTTGGTTTTAAGAAATAGGGAATCAATTAAAGGAGCTTTTGAGACATTTTCATTTGTTATTGCCACTATATTACAAATATTTATTGTCCCGTAATTTACTTTAAAGTTAAAATTAGATAAGAGTACATAATATAAGTTGCTCTTAAGCTGAAAGTCTTATCTATGTCAAGCTCGTCATTCTAGTTTTAGATAGGTCACATGGAGCAATATCTAGAGAAGGTCAGTAAATCCATATATAGTAAAACTTCTTCTTAAATTATAGCTATGAGCTAATAGCGCACAAATCATTTTGATGAATATGCGTAATATAAATAAGTATTGTGCTCATATCCTTCAGATGGTATGAATATCCCATGTTTGCTTGGCTGACATGGTTTAATATTATCTTCATTTTTTGTGGTAGATCCTTTATTTTTGGTTAGTTTGTGGAGATCACATCATATCCCTTATCTCTTGCAATTAGCTTTATTTATTAGGATTTTCTTTCCCTGATCATAGGACATGCACTTGGACAAGATTGATCGTCGTGCTTCCTCTTCTTGTATATATACCCATTACATGTGAATGAAGAAGATAAGCCATGCTGCATATTATTCTTCTGTATTTATCATGGTATTAGAGCTAAAACCCGGATACCAAACCCACATTCTACATAGCCATCATTGTTGCTAAGGCTTATTTCTATCTTAACCATCATGGGTGATAATAAAGATCCCAAGAAGGACTTTTCGACATAACATCGCCATATTTTCTTAACTCTTCTGATACCCCCGGACAAATTCATGTTAGTGAATTAATTAGGGATGGAAATTATGGAGATTAGGCAAATGACATGTCTAATGTATTGCTTGCTAAAAATAAGTTTTGTTTTGTTGACGGATCTCTACCCATGTCGATGTTAGGTGATCCATATTTGGCACATTGGACTCATTGCAACGCAATGGTCAAATGGTGGTTATGCAGTTCGATGGAGAAAGAGATCTGAAGTAGTATAAAATATGCTAAAACATCTCATGATATTTGACATGATCTTGAAGAGAGATTTGGAAAGGAGATAGCACCACGCGTATACGTACTCCGTCGATCAGTTACTCTGTTACGTCAAGAAAAACAATCACTATCAATACATTACACCAAGTTGAAAGCCATCTTGGACGAAATAGACTCGATCTCGGGATTACCTTAATGCAAATGTAATGGGTGTTCGTGCGATGTTCAGAAGCAGTTGGTATCCATACGTGAGCATAACACTTGTACGAGTTTTTGATGGGCCTTGATGAGATCTTTAACATTGTCAAAACTCAAATTTTGAGCACTCGACCTCTTTCTAGCCTTGGACAAGCGTTCCACCTTGTTTCAGAAGACGAGAGGTAGCACCAAGTTACAGCAGCTAGTGTACCAGCTATGGAGGCCATTACTTTCCTAACGTAACCACGACGTGATGGAGAAAAGTCTTCCCTGAAAAACATCCAAACACAGCAGCGACGTGATGAGCAATATGGGCAAAAAAGGGAGGGCATTAAATTCACCCATTGCCATAAGACCAGTCACACGAAGGATTGTTGCTTCGAACAAGTACAAGAATGATAACGACTATAAATAGATAAGCCAGCTGCAAGTGTAATATCCCGTAGTTTTAATACAGGATTACGATAATTAATTACGTAATTAGCATTATTAATTCAATAATTAAAATCTTAATTAGTCAACTCTTGACTTTGACCAAGCATAATTGGATAATTTCTGTATGAGATTCACCGAGCCTTAGTAAATTAAGAAATATAATTTTCAATATTCCTTCAAACGTAACTTTCTAACGTTGAATACGGTATTATTAAGCGATTAAGCTTAATTTGAAATTCCTATTATTATAGGAATGAATAAAGTTGTAACAAACTTTATTTTGAACATTTGGAGATAATTAAGCTATGAGAATTTAGAGGCGTTTCAAACGTCTCACGTTTAGAATAATGCGATAACTTTAGCATATGATCTCGGAATTATAAAATTCAAATTCTATAATTATATTATTATATAAGGGCATTATTTATCATAAAATAATGCTAGAAAACTTAAGATTGCAATGTACCTTATTTTATGGGTTTGAAAACCCTAAGTATTTAAATTAGGGTTTTAAGACCTAAATTATTTAAATACTTTCCTATGATTAAAATTATTATCTAAGGCATATAATATGTCACATAAATATGTAATAACTATTTTATACAAGAAAATCAAATGTTTGGGAATACCTTAGCAATTTTCGAAAATGTGAGACCTTAGGTATGATTTAATATTTTATTCTTATCTAATTAATGATATATGATAATTATTATATTATTATGATGTCATTAAGGACTAAATGAGGTGTAATACAAGTTGCACAAGTGTGGGTGCACACTTGCATGAAAGTGGCGAAAACTTAGCCATTTTTAGCATGATTTTATGTATTAAATATCATCCAACAATTAATGAGAGTAATGAGTTGTATCCTATCTTGTATTAGGTGTAAAGTAGTATTAATTACCTAATAAAACAAATCATCTCATGCTCATTTATTGTAGGAGTCGAAAACTTTGAAAAAAATGGTGGAAGAATTCTTGATTTCATACTATATAATAGTGCCATGTGTGGAGTTGAAATATTTGACTTTTCTAAAGCAAATTTATACTATAATAATAATATGGTAATAATATAGTATATATTATAAAAATAATAGAAATTTATCCTATTTAACTAAGCATAGCCGAGAATGTCACAAATGTGACATTATGTGATTAATTCATTTTTCTCTTGATAATTATGCCATAAATTTATAAATTAATTATATAATATAATAAAATATATAATATAGTAATAAAACAAATAAAATCAATCCTAATCTCCTAATTGATTAAAAATGGCGACACCTACACCTTGTAGCCTACTATGTGTAATGATTTAATTAAAATAGCATGCAATGTATTTAATTAAATGATAAGAGATATGATGAGTTGTATATGATAAGAATTAAATTTTGTCTCATAGTATAGAGGAGGTGCCGATTTTGTTGAATTTAAAACAAGTGAATTTTAGATATTTTTCATATAATAATTACAATACAAGTTGTATACATCTATAAATATTAGGAGAGCACAACACTCTCCCATTTGCACCTCAAACTACCGAAAATATAGTGAGAAATTTAAGAGAGTTCATCAGTTTCAATCCAAATCTTTAGCAAATAAGCGTTGCCGATCAAAATCGAAACCGATTAAAGGTTAGAATTCATCCTAACTTCAGATACATGCTTAAATTTTCGATTTTAGTCAGTTAAAAATTAAGATATGATCTTAGTTTATATTTGTCATTTTCAAAATTTTAAGACATATGCTTAAATGTTTAGATATTATGTTTATATGATGTTATTAAGCATGCATATTAATTATATCATGAAATTAAGCATCTATTAAATTTAATGTTGGGACCGAAAACTTAGAGGTTATATATGTTGTTGATTTCAATTTTAATTATTGATTTAAGTATGAAATCATGATCTAGGGTATTAATTATGCTTATATGAATTTATTTAGAATTTTGGAAAACTATAGCTTATATTTATATAAATACCGAAATATATGTATATATTATGATGTTGTGATATAATTCATATTTAAGTGTTATAATAGCATATCAAGTGTGTAGATTCATAATATATGGTTGTGGAAATTTATTGAAATTTAAAAATATTATTTTGACCTAAGTCGAAAATTTAAAAAAGTGACTTAGGTAAATATTATTCAATAAGTCACAATAAATAACAATTATATTGTAGTAAGCATAATTGAGGGTGATTAATTGATATATGATTTTATTGGAATTTTTAAAAATCATTTGATGGGTTATTTATGAAAACCGAAAACATTGGAGTATAATACTAAGGTGTATAAATTTTATTTGACTAAGGTAATTACATATTATTAATCACATGATAAAATAGTGTAACATGTGAATTTATAAGAATTTTTGCACAAGTCTAAGCTATTTAAATTATAATTATCGAAAATTTCATAAGATATGAATTAATGTTATAAATTTATTTTATCAAGAATAATAACATAATATGATCTAAAATAATGTTTTAGACATACTATGATTTTATAGAAATTTTTGGAACAAGAATTGCACATAAAATGATAAGAATTTCATAAATAGTTGAAAAAGTCAAAATGTTGACTTTTCATTGACCAAAGTCAAAATTGTTGACTTTTGGTTGACTTGGTCAAAATAGTTGACCAAAATCGTTGACCAAGGTCAACGGGCACGCATGATCGATACGTGATCAATGTGGCGTGAATCGTTTAGTAATAATGCTACTTACGTTACGTAAGTGCAATAAAGCGTCATTATATCTAAAAAGATAGAATATCTCTTATAAGTTAAGAAATTTCGTAATCGACATCAATCGATTAGGAAGCGTCAAATTAAGTCCGACGTTAGCCTTATTTGATCGTAGAGCGTTATAGACTATGTTCGTCTCATCGAGCGTGGCCGACGTCTTGAAAATAATTCTTACGTTAAGGTGATACGATGGACGGGCGTTGGCGTTGGAAAGAGACCATAGTTAAGAGACTACGTACGAGGTGGGCTTTACTCGAAAACCCTTTATTTACGATGTTTTCTTGAAAAATATTTATTTACAAGCTTTCGTTGAAAATGATTATGAACATTATTGATTACACGCCCAAAATATTTATGTTTTAACGTATGGATCCTATCATGTTGTTGGGCGAGCCAACGATGTATGTGAATCGCCATTGGGTCGCTCCCAATTTTTAATCGATATCGGATCTTAGTCGGATCGCGATTCACAGCTAAGATTAACGTGTACACCCGATTTGTATTTGTGAGCCGTTAGCAACATCATCGACGGTCGTGGATCTAGTCGGATCTGAGAATCCCCGACTATGTGATTGGGAGCCGTTAGCAACATCTTGGCCGATCACGGCGTCGGTAGAAGGAGCCTACTTCTGACGCGTGAGATCGGTTATGAGATGAGTTATGAATTATTATGTGGATGATACGGATCATACGTAATGAAAATGCTGCAAGAGCGAATCTTTTGAGAAATGATAAAGCATTTTGGTATTCACGAGTTATTTCAACTAAAATCCTCGTGTTATACTTATAGGCGATGTAATTTTATAAAATGATTTTGGCGTGAGTCCACTAAGTGCAATCTTGTACTTAGCCTGCATGTTTGTTTTTAAATGTGCGAGTTGGTACTGTGATGGGATGGACAAGTGTTGAGCGATCGAGTTTTGTTGCTAATAGTTCACCTTGGATGTATATCGTCGTATATGCATTCACATGCTTTCCATTCAAAACACTTTATTATACTATTTTGGATATTACTTATATTACCTCCGGATCGGTTGAAATCTTTTGTTAATGGTGCATTGGTCAGTTGTATGAAATCGTTTGTGTTTATCTATAAAGTTTGACATCTTGAAGGTTTGTTGGTCATTATGTTCTTTAATCCACCTTAATAGTGTCAGTCCCGTCTAATCCGTACTTTGGAAAGGCGGGCTGTCATGATTAATATCGAGCAGGTTGTCTTTTGAACCCTAAAACCTTCTTTCAAAAGTTAAGTCTAGATTGAGTCACTAGACTTCTAGAAGTCAGCTGACTGTGCTCAACACTCCATCACATCAAGCTCAACCGGGAAAAGAGGTAAATTATTTTCTCAGTTTTGAGTTTGAAAGTTGAAAGTTTGAACCGTGAACTTGAAATTTTGGAAAATGAGATTGAATTCAAATTTTGAAAGCAGTGAAAGTTATGAAAGTTTTGGAATATATTCCAAAAGGAAATTGTCAATGTTTGTGAAAAGTTGACAATTTTATGTCAAAGGTGATATGATAATGGGTTATCAGTGGTATGAGACCAAGTTTACGAAGAATGAAAAATAATTGACATGATAATGTCAAAAGTGATGCTTAGCTTACTGAAAGCATGAATGCAGAAATTATGTTATGATTTTGAAATATTTATTCAAAGTTTTATCGTTCATTTTGAAAATGGGTATGTTATTCCCAAAGGAACATAGACGCTCTAAGAAGCATGCTCACCTCTTGAACATAGAAGTACGAATTAGGGAAGCTTGATCCCTTTTGCGAGAACAATAGTGAGATATTGATTTACGAACGAACGAAAAGTCGATTGGAAACGAACTCGAGTTTTCAACGAAAAGCTGACGAAAGCAAGAAAAGGATCAAAGGTGCAAGACACATGGGTTCGATAAGGACCAGAGAAAGCTAAACAAATTTTGATGAAAATCTCAAATAAGCGGGCACGAGCTCACAATCGTCCGGAGGAAGTGATTCCGCGCACAATCGCGCAGGCAGAAACTGCACTGCGCAGTGTTTTGTTTTGGCTCGTTCTTATTCGTTTGAACTCCGTTTTGCGAACGGTTTCCTCTCACATATTCTTATCTCAACGAACTTCAATTCATATTAAGTACAGAAATACTGAATCCTTCTCCAGAATTCGTGAGGAACAGTTGAAGTCAGACTGAAAATTTTGCTAAGAATAGAGAACTTAAGAAGTTGAAAGTAGAAATTCCATAAGTATAATTATGATGTAGAATGAACATAGGATCTTTGATGTAAACATTTATCTGCTTATCAGATGTGTTTTCTTTATCTGCTTAACAGATATATTCTATTCTTTTATCTGCTTATCAGATATAGATTGACTTACGCTAGTATTATCTGTGATAGATGGCTAGTCGTTATTACTCTCCAAGGCGAAGGATGATGCCGAGATTCATACCAGGAGAAGTCCTTCAAGCCTATCGTACTTATAGCATGAGTTGGGGCGACAGTCTAGGAGAGTTTCTGATGAGTTATCTACGCTTATGGATGGGCGCCCACGAGTGCGGTGTGACGGATATGGCGGCATCAGCGGTTGCTAACTCGTTTGCCGTTGATTGGGAAGACTATGCAAGAGATATCGGGTGACTATATCTATCGTGCGAGCATCGACTATGACACGATTGGAGATTTGCCGAGGTTTGTCGGCCATCTCATATATACATAAGCGTATATAGGGCTGCACCAAGAGGGCCCCATCTGCCACCGAGAGTACACTTGGCGGGACGATACACCGAATGGCTATATACGGAAGTTCTCGGTGGTCAACCTGCAGCGCGAGGTTCATGGGCGCGAGATCGGCCCAGCATGTAACGAGGGCATCGCGACCCGTGTCATTGGGAGTGCAGTTCTTCCACCTATGACGTTCGGACATCCGACGCGACCGGCACCACCAGCCCACCACCAATGACGGCACCCAATCACGAGAGGACATACATGGAAGATACGCCATCAAGAAGGTTATGTTCCTATGCGCGATGTGTATGCCATAGGGATGAGAGGGTCGGACCGTCACGCAGCGTGCTCGAGAGGAAAGCTCGGAGGAGGAATCAAGAGGACCCGAAGAAGAAGAAGATCCCGAGGAGGATCCAGCGAGGAAAAACTGCAGGAGAACCGTGGAAGCGTGAGCAGAAACATGGACGAAAACGGATATTAGTATACGAGTAGTATGTAATAGGTAGTATGTAGTAGTGATGTTAACAAACAATATAGAAGCATAGTATGTTGAGGCGCCTTTATAACCAAGATGTAGTTGATAGTAGTATACATAGTACAGTGTGCTTAGCTTCTTTTTGCTTAATGACTTGTGCGAATAGTCCTTTCGAGGCAAAGTTTTCATATATATATGATGATGACCTAGATGGGCTTTTATAAACATCAAGTTGTGCACTAAGAATGATGGTCGCTAAGTTGTTTTATGATACGATTTTATAAAGATGTTACGTATATTCAACTACAATGAACATTATTCAAATACTAACTACGTTTATTAACGAATGCCACCCAGACGTGCACCTCGGTGGGAAGTGAGGCGGGGGAAGAGGAAGAGGCAGGGTAGGCGGGGATACCACAGGCGAGAAGTGAGGAGATCCCGCACACCCCACCTCCTTTGACCGTAGAGTAGAAGAACTCTTTTAAGGCGTAACCCGCCTCCTTCAATGGTAAAGGGAGCCACGAGGATGCCAGCAGGTGGGTCGGGGCTATTGAGCGAATTTTGACTTCTTCCATGTACTACGCAAGAGAGGTTATCTTGCGTAACTTTCCAACTCACCGGACGGTGACTTACGGTGGGAAGCGAGGAGAAGACACGACCGGAACAAATGGAATACTTTACAGACGACTTGAGGCGGAAATGTATGATAAGTACATTCCCAAAAGCTACCTAGGAACAAAAGGAGATTGAATTTTCACCCTAAAGCGGGTAAGATGTCGGTCACCGAGTGCGACCGATCGCTCTGCGATATGTCTAGATCGCCCGGATATAGTGAACATCGACATGAAAATGTCGGAAAAATTCAAGCGCAGATTAAGACATGAGATAAGGATGTGGTGGCGGTCACGTGACTTAACTTATCGGAGGCTCTTAGTAGGGCATTAGACATGTAGGCGGCAATGCCCGAAGAGAAATCGCACCGACCCACCACAAAATGTCGGTGACAAAGGAAAGCGCAAATGGGAGGAGGTCCCAATAACAACAACCTCAACCAGGAGGATACAACAATAATAATAAGAGGCCATGGCGAATAACATGGCTCCACAAGGGCGAGGTTGGAGGAGACCCAGATTTACTCCACCTACCCAAGAGATAGTAAGGATTGACCATGCCCAAATGCAACAAAAGGCACACGGGGTATGTATGGCTAGGAATCCCATTTGCTATAAGTGTGGCGTGAGGGGCCACTATGCAAATGAATGCCCCGGATCCGCCAGATAACCATGGGCGGGCAATCAAGCGAGCCCGCCCCAACCGTTAAGGCGATTCAAGTGCCAACCTCACCACAGAAGAAGAATAAAGAATAATGAAGAAGAAAGCCCAGCAGGCAAAGAAGAATCAGCGGCGGCAATGGCAGAATCAGCAGAGGCAAGCACCTCGCCGGCGCCAACTCGGGCGAGCCTATGCGCTACATAGGCGTCGAATCAGCGAAATCAAGGTAACCTAGCGGGTATGGGATTACTTTGCAATATACCTATTATACTTCTGTTCGATACGGGTGCTTCGCATTCTTTCATTTCAAAAGCATGCGTTGATATGTTAGAACTTAACCCTGAGGAAACAAATCAGGAAATGAGAATCTCGTCACCTATAGGAGGTATTATGACCGTTACGGGCTTGCTCGAACTTAGAATTGAACTTAGCTCAATTAAGGTTCTAGCAAATAACTTGAACGTAATACCTATGGGGATGTAGATATAATCTAGGGATGGATTGGTTGGCGAAAACCATTCCACGATCTTATGCGAGGAGAAGAATTTCGATGCAACCACCGGGAAAAGAAGCTACAATTTCTATGGGATTAGTATGGGAAGAAGATCCCAATAATATCCGCACTCCAAGCCCCGAGAATGATGAACAAGAAGGAATGTCAAGCATTCATTGTGTATCTAAATGAAGAGAAAAGACGAAGTAAGTGGTCAAGACGTGGAAATTGTTCGAATTTCGGACGTCTTTCCCGAGACATTACCAGACTACCCCGGATAGGCAGCTAGAGTTCACAATTGATCCGGAGCCCGGATCAGCCCGATATCAAAAGCGCCTACGAATGGCACCCAAGGAACTCAAGAGTTGAAAATCCAAATTCAAGAGTTATTGGACTTGGGTTTCATAAGGCCAAGTGTTTCACCATGGGGGCCATGATCTATTTGTTAAGAAAAGGATGGTTCGTTAAGGATGTGCATCGATTACAGAATTAAACAAATTGACGCTTAAGAACAAATATCCGCTACCAAGGATGAGCGATTTGTTCGACCAATTGAGAGGTGCAGCGTATTCTCGAAAATCGATCTTAAATCGAGCTACCATCGCCTAAAGGTACGACCGGAAGATATATCTAAGACGGCATTCGAACAAGGTATGGCCACTACGAGTTTGTAGTAGTGCCGCTCGACTAACTAACGACCGCCGTGTTTATGGACCTTATGAACAGAGTGTTCCATCCATACTTGGATAAGTTTGTCTTAGTCTTTATAGATGATATCCTCATCTATTCAAAGAACGAGAGAACATAGAGAACACTGAGAACGATGTTACAGACCCTACGAGGCGAACAACTTTAGGCTAAATTCAAAGCAAGTGTGAATTCGGCTTAAAGTAATATATCCTTGGACACATTGTGTCGTGGAAGGAATAAAAGTTGATCCCAAGAAAGGTCGAGGTGTCGAGGATGGAGCCACGCCGACCACTCAAAACGAATTGAGTTTCCTAGGATTAGTGGCTACTATAGGAGATTCATTGAAGGATTCTCCAAGATAGCAAGGCCAATGACACGACTACTCGAAAGGGATCAAATTCACGTGGATGATGAGTGTGAGACAAGTTTCCAAACGTTAAAGAGAAACCGACTAGTGCACCGGTATTAGTCATCCCAGATTCGAACAAGGAGTATGTTATCTATACCGATGCTTCCAAAATGGACTTGGTTGTGTATTGATGCAAGAAGGAAGGTAATAGCTTACGCATCACGACAACTTAGGCCACATGAGTTGAACTACCCGACTCATGACTTGGAATTGGCGGTTGTGGTTCACGATTAAAGATTTGGAGACATCATCTTTATGGAATAAGATGTGAAATCTTCTCGACCACAAAGTTTAAAATACTTTTTGAGCAAAGGATCGAACATGAGACAAAGATGGCTCGAATTAGTAAAAGACTACGATCGTGGCATAAACTATCATCCCGAAAAGCTAATGTAGTGGGCGATGCCTTGAGTCGTAAGGTCAATCAAAACTTGGATGTCTCTTGACAACGGAAGGAAAACTCATTGAAGAGTTTGAAAAGATGTCGATAGAGATAGTCGAACCACCAAGGACAATCATGGATAATGTTGGTACACTTACTATGATGTCCGATTTAAGGAATAAAATCATAGAAGAACAAAGAAAGGATGAGGAACTAGAAGATAAGGGCTAAAGTGAAAGGGAGAAACAGAAGGTTTCAGGAAGCGGTGATAACGCTTATATTGTTTGAGGAAAGGCTATGTATTCCAAGCAATGACGAGCTTAGAAATGAAATCATGAGTGAAGCTCACGATACTCCTTATACCGCCCACCCGGTGACAAAATGTACCAAGACCCACGAGGAAAGTTACGGTGGGAAGGAATGAAGAGATATAGCCTCGTTAGGTCGACGTTGTCTTACTTGTCAACAAGTAAAGGCGTTACATCAAAGGCCATATGGAAAGTCGCAACCTTTGGAGATACCGAATGGAAATGGGACGACATAGCTATGGATTTTGTAACGTGTTTACCCAAGTCACAAAAGAGAAACACGCTATATGGGTAGTAGTGGATCGCCTTACAAAGTGTGCTCATTTCCTACCAATACGAATCACCCATGGGTCCGACAAGTTAGCTCAACTATATGTGAAGGAAATTGTACGTCATGGAATACCGAAATCTATCACTTACGATGAGATTCAAGTTTACTTCAAGATTTTGGGTAAGCTTACAAAGGAATCGGGGACGGTTCAATTTCAAACTGACTTTTCATCCACAGCATGACGGCAATCGAATCGAACGATCCAAACGCTAGAGGATATGTTGAGAACAGTAGTATTGGATCGAGGCGCAACTTGGGAACAAGTTTTACCACTTATCGAGTTCGCCACAATAATAGTTATCGGCGACAATCAACATGGCCCCATATGAAGCATTATATGGAAGAAAATGTCGATCGCCACTTTATTGGGATGAAGTTGGTGAAAGAAAATCTTAGGTCCCGATACGATCAGAAATGATTGAAATTGTGCGCGATAAGACAAAGAATAAAGGAAGCTCGGGATAGCGTAAATCATATGCCGATACAGTAGATCCGAGCTAGAATTTGAGTGTGGCGACAAGGTTTTCCTTAAAACCTCTCCGTCCAAAGGCATTGTAAGATTTGGGGTAAAGGAAAGTTGAAACCACGATTTATAGGACCTTACGAGATCCTTGAGAAAGTAGGCCACATAGCCTATAGATTAGCGTTACCACCAAGCTTGGGTAATGTTCATAATGTGTTTCACGTGTCTCAACCGAGAAATCGTGTATGATCCAAAACACGTAATACATCATGATGACGTGGTCTTAAATCCCGATATGAGTTACGAAGAGGAACTGTGGCTATTTTGGACCATAAGGTTCAGCAAATTGAAATAAATCAATTCAAAGTGAAAGTCCCATGGGCACCACGGACGGGAAGAAGTTACGGGAAACTCGGGGCGCCATGAAAGAGCGATACCCGAACTCGTTTGAGGTATGCAAATTTCGAGGACGAAATTTTTTTAAGGGGTAGAATGTAATATCCCGTAGTTTTAATGCAGGATTACGATAATTAATTACGTAATTAGCATTATTAATTCAATAATTAAAATCTTAATTAGTCAACTCTTGACTTTGACCAAGCATAATTGGATAATTTCTGTATGAGATTCACTGAGCCTTAGTAAATTAAGAAATATAATTTTCAATATTCCTTCAAACGTAACTTTCTAACGTTGAATACGGTATTATTAAGCAGTTAAGCTTAATTTCGAAATTCCTATTATTATAGGAATGAATAAAGTTGTAACAAACTTTATTTTGAACATTTTGGAGATAATTAAGCTATGAGAATTTAGAGACGTTTCAAACGTCTACGTTTAGAGATAATGCGATAACTTTAGCATATGATCTCGGAATTATAAAATTCAAATTCCTATAATTATATTATTATATAAGGGCATTATTTATCATAAAATAATGCTAGAAAACTTAAGATTGCAATGTACCTTATTTTATGGGTTTCGAAAACCCTAAGTATTTAAATTAGGGTTTTTAAGACCTAAATTATTTTAAATACTTTCCTATGATTAAAATTATTATCTAAGGCATATAATATGTCACATAAATATGTAATAACTATTTTATACAAGAAAATCAAATGTTTGGGAATACCTTAGCAATTTTCGAAAATGTGAGACCTTAGGTATGATTTAATATTTTATTCTTATCTAATTAATGATATATGATAATTATTATATTATTATGATGTCATTAAGGACTAAATGAGGTGTAATACAAGTTGCACAAGTGTGGGTGCACACTTGCATGAAAGTGTGAAAACTTAGCCATTTTAGCATGATTTTATGATTAAATATCATCCAACAATTAATGAGAGTAATGAGTTGTATCCTATCTTGTATTAGGTGTAAAGTAGTATTAATTACCTAATAAAACAAATCATCTCATGCTCATTTATTGTAGGAGTCGAAAACTTTGAAAAAAATGGTGGAAGAATTCTTGATTTCATACTATATAATAGTGCCATGTGTGAGTTGAAATATTTGACTTTTCTAAAGCAACTTTATACTATAATAATAATATGGTAATAATATAGTATATATTATAAAATAATAGAAATTTATCCTATTTAACTAAGATAGCGAGAATGTCACAAATGTGACATTATGTGATTAATTCATTTTTCTCTTGATAATTATGCCATAAATTTATAAATTAATTATATAGTATAATAAAATATATAATATAGTAATAAAACAAATAAAATCAATCCTAATCTCCTAATTGATTAAAAATGGCGACACCTACACCTTGTAGCCTACTATGTGTAATGATTTAATTAAAATAGCATGCAATGTATTTAATTAAATGATAAGAGATATGATGAGTTGTATATGATAAGAATTAAATTTTGTCTCATAGTATAGAGGAGGTGCGATTTTGTTGAATTTAAAACAAGTGGATTTTAGATATTTTTCATATAATAATTACAATACAAGTTGTATACATCTATAAATATTAGGAGAGCACAACACTCTCCCATTTTGCACCTCAAACTACCGAAAATATAGTGAGAAATTTAAGAGAGAGTTCATCAAGTTTCAATCCAAATCTTTAGCAAATAAACGTTGCCGATCAAAATCGAAACCGATTAAAAGGTTAGAATTCATCCTAACCAGATACATGCTTAAATTTTCGATTTTCGTCCGTTAAATATTAAGATATGATCTTAGTTTATATTTGTCATTTTCGAAAATTTTAAGACATATGCTTAAATGTTTAGATATTATGTTTATATGATGTTATTAAGCATGTATATTAATTATATCATGAAATTAAGCATGCTATTAAATTTAATGTTGGGACCGAAAACTTAGAGGTTATATATGTTGTTGATTTCAATTTTTAATTATTGATTTAAGTATGAAATCATGATCTAGGGTATTAATTATGCTTATATGAATTTATTTAGAATTTTTGGAAAACTATAGCTTATATTTATATAAATACCGAAAATATATGTATATATTATGATGTTGTGATATAATTCATATTTAAGTGTTATAATAGCATATCAAGTGTGTAGATTCATAATATATGGTTGTGGAAATTTATTGAAATTTAAAAATATTATTTTGACCTAAGTCGAAAATTTAAAAAAGTGACTTAGGTAAATATTATTCAATAAGTCACAATAAATAACAATTATGTTGTAGTAAGCATAATTGAGGGTGATTAATTGATATATGATTTTATTGAATTTTTAAAATCATTTGATGGGTTATTTATGAAAACCGAAAACATTGGAGTATAATACTAAGGTGTATAAATTTTATTTGACTAAGGTAATTACATATTATTAATCACATGATAAAATAATGTAACATGTGAATTTATAAGAATTTTTGCAAGTCTAAGCTATTTAAATTATAATTACGAAAATTTCATAAGATATGAATTAATGTTATAAATTTATTTTATCAAGAATAATAACATAATATGATCTAAAATAATGTTTTAGACATACTATGATTTTATAGAAATTTTTGGAACAAGAATTGCACATAAAATGATAAGAATTTCATAAATAGTTGAAAAAGTCAAAATGTTGACTTTTCATTGACCAAAGTCAAAATTGTTGACTTTTGGTTGACTTGGTCAAAATAGTTGACCAAAATCGTTGACCAAGGTCAACGGGCACGCAATTCGATAATGCGTGATCAATGTGACGTAGTACGTTTAGTAATAATGCTACTTACGTTACGTAAGTACAATAAAACGTACATTATATACTAAAAAGATAGAATATCTCTTATAAGTTAAGAAATTTCGTAATCGACATCAATCGATTAGGAAACGTCAAATTAAGTCCGACGTTAGCCTTATTTGATACGTAGAACGTTATAGACTATGTTCGTCTCTATCGAACGTGACCGACGTACTGAAAATAATTCTTACGTTAAGGTGATACGTGGACGGAGCGTTGACGTTGGAAAGAGACCATAGTTAAGAGACCTACGTGTACGAGGTGGGCTTTACTCGAAAACCCTTTTATTTACGATGTTTTCTTGAAAAATATTTATTTACAAGCTTTCAGTTGAAAATGATTATGAACTGTTATTCAATTACATGCCCAAAATATTTATGTTTTAACGTATGGATCCTATCATGTTGTTGGGCGAGCCAACGATGTATGTGAATCAGTTATTGGGTCGCTCCCAATTTTTAATCGATATCGGATCTTAGTCGGATCGCAATTCTCGCTAAGATTAACGTGTACACCGCCATGATCGTGAGCCGTTAGCAACATCATCGACGATCGTGGATCCTGATCGATCGCAGAAATCCCGACTATGTGATTGGGAGCCGTTAGCAACATCTTGGCCGATCACGGCGTCGGTGAAGAGCCTACTTACACGCACGTGAGATCGCTTATGAGATGAGTTATGAATTATTATGTGGATGATACGGATCATACGTAACGTAAAATACTGCAAGAGCGAATCTTTTGAGAAATGATAAAGCATTTTGGTATTCACGAGTTATTTCAACTAAAATCCTCGTGTTATACTTATGGGCAGTGTAATTTTATAAAATGATTTTGGCATGAGTCCACTAAGTGCAATCTTGTACTTAGCCCTGCATGTTTGTTTTTAAATGTGCGAGTTGAGGCTGCGATAGGATGGACAAGTGTTGAGCGATGGAGTTTTGTTGCTAATAGTTCACCTTGGATGTATATCGTCATATATGCATTCACATGCTTTCCTCTGTTCAAAACACTTTATTATACTATTTTGGATATTACTTATATTACCTCCAGATCAGTTGAAATCTTTTGTTAATGGTCTGTTGGTCTAGTTGTATGAAATCGTTGTGTGTTTATCTATAAAAGTTTGACGTCTTGAAGGTTTGTTGGTCATTATGTTCTTTAATCCCTGCTTAATAGTGTCAGTCCCGTCTAATCCGTACTTTGGAAAGGCGGGCTGTCACAGCAAGCCACCCAAATTGATGTAGAACATAGTCCTATACCAAGAATGAATAAAGAGCAATACAAACTTAGTCCAATATTTGGGACTAAAGGTGAACTTTTTGACAACCACACTTCAGGTGCCAACCCCACTGCAAACATGGCTGGTAAGATTGATCATCTGAAACCTTGGGTCATTGACTAGGGAGCAACAGAACATATTACATGTGATTCTGGAAACTTGATTAAAGAGACTTTTGATGATGTTGGTTTGCCGATTAAAATTCCTAACGGTGATTCTATCCATGTGAAAAGTATTGGTGACACACGATTGCTTATGGGCTTGTATTGAGACATGTGCTTAATATTCCTAATTTTGAGTGCAACCTCATATCCGTGAGTCGTTTAACGAAACATTTGAATAGTTCACTCATATTTTTTTCATGATTTTGCATCTTACGAGACTTGCCCTCGAAAAACCTGAATGAAGTGGGTAAATATTGTGATGGTCTATCTTGTTTGGAGCCGATCAAGAAAGACGTGGTGGCAATGACAACTACTTTGGACTCTCGGATCTGGCATCAATGATTAGGATATGCCTCAAATGACACACTTCAAAGACTTCAATTTTTGAAGATCGGTAATAAAGATTTGTTTTGCGACTCTTGTTTACGAGCTAAGCAAACTAGACTACCATTTCATGATAGTTTAATAAATACCACCCATTGCTTTGATTTAATTCATTGTGACATTTGGGGTCCGTATAAGACTGTTTCTTTTTCTAGAACACACTATTTTTTAGCCATTGTCGATGATTTTAGTAGTGGAGTTTAGACTTTTCTCATGCAAACCAAGTCGGAAGTGAGTAATTTTTTAATAACTTTCTGCATCATGGGTCAAACTCAATTCAAGACTAAAGTTAAGCGGATTCGGGCTGATAATGGTATGGAATTCCACTCCAGTCGCATGAAAGATTTTTGTAAGAAGCGTGGGATCATTATTGAAATTTCATGTATACACACACCCCGAAAGAATGGGGTAGTCGAGCAAAAACATAGGCACATACTTGAAATGGCACGTGTCTTACGTTTTCAATCGGGCTTACCTATTGAATTTTGGAAAGAATGCATTCTAACTGCACTTTACATTATAAATAGGCTATCATCACGTGCTATTTAGAGCAAAACAACTCATGAACTTTTGTTGGGTCATCCACCTATTTATGACCATTTACGTGTTTTTGGATGCTTAGTGTATGCTCGCGATAATAAATCAGAAAATGATAAGTTTGGTGAAATGGAGACCATGCATTTTTGTAGGATATCTAAATGGGCAAAATGGGTATCGTGTGTATGATATACAAAGCCAACTCTTTAACACATCCCACGATGTTAAATTCGTTGAGGATAAATTTCTGTTTGTCGAAATTTCATCTCCACTAGCGACTCTGCTCAAAATAAGAATTCATAGTTTGATGTTGGTGTTGATAAAGTCCAACAAAGTGTAGTTGGGCCTCAAAATTTTTATAATAGTGATGATGAGGTTGTGCAGCTCCACGGTTGAGACATCAAGCCAGATAACTTGAGCAGCCCGATAAGAATTACCAACCCCATTAACTCTAGCTCACCACTTGACGTGAGCAATATTGGGCCAACTATTTTAGATATGCATGAACGTCTTGCTGTTGGACTAGAGAATACTTCTCGTGATGAAAGTCGGCCTCCACAAGACCGAGTGGATGATATGCGATGCAGTTTATGTGATATAAAGCAGCCCAAACATCTCGCTGAGTTTGAAACACAATTGCCACCTCCATCGACCATGCACAACCCACGTCCAATCCAGGTACTTTGATGGCACATACCTTGTCCCATTATGTTTCTTATAATCATTTTTCTCATGCTCATGAAGATTTTCTAGCGGCCATCACGTCACGTGTTGAGCTTAAATATTTTCATCAGTATATCAAAGATCCCTCTTGGTGTGAGGCTATGAAATAGGAAATAAAGGCTTTGGAAGAAAATACAACATGGAGATTGGTGCACTTACCCCGGAAAAAAAATCAATTGACTCTAAATGGGTTTACAAGATAAAATATAAACCAAATGGCGATGTCGAGCGATACAAAACACAATTGGTTGCAAAAGGTTTTACTCAAGTCGAAGGTATAGACTTTCATGAAACTTTCATACCCGTGGCTAGACTCGTCATTGTGAGATGTATGTTAGCTATCGCCGCAAAGAAAAATTGGGAAATACACCAACTAGATGCCAATAATGCCTTCTTACATAGGGATTTGACAAAGGAAGTGTACATGAAGATTCATCCAGGTTTCACTAGGAAATGGGATACGAGAGTCTGCAAGCTTCAAAAATCCTTGTATGGTTTGAAACAAGCATCCAGAAGTTGGCACAAAAAGTTCACCAGTGCCTTACTTGATATTGGCTTTCGACAATCTCACGTTGATCACTCCTTTTCACTTTTTGCCATGGCTCTACTTACGCTTCCGCATTAGTATATGTCGATGATGTTATTTTCACCGGAAGTAATACTTCTATGATCCAGCATATCAAGGCTCTTGACAAGCAGTTCACAATTAAAGATTTGGGGCCGCTAAAGTATTTTTAAGCATTGAGATTGCTCGCTCTCTTGAAGGTCTTGTCTTAAGTCAGTGAAAATATACTCTGGACATTTTAGAAGAAAGTGGTCTTCAAGGATCCATGCCAAGTTCATTTCCCATGGAACAAAATCTCAAATTAGAGAAAGACGATGATGGAGAGTGTGTAAATGAGACTCAATATCGTCGCTTAATTGGTCGACTACTCTATTTGACTGTTATAAGACCAGACATTGTGTGTTCCATAAATGATTTTAGTCAATTTGTACATCAGCCCAAACAATCACACATGAAAATACTTTTTTTATTATGGATCTACTACCAGAAATTCAATGCGTAATTTCAGGGCCTAAGATCGGGTCGAAAGGCGTATTCGATGGACAATATATGAATATTCCTGTACTACCCCTTGTTGGTCCCGAGGGACGGAGCATGCTAGGTTAGCCGAAAGATGGTTCTAATAAAGAACTAAAGAAAATAGATAAATGGGAGATAGAAAACTAGAAGAGAAACAAACTCATTCTAATTATCGAAATATGTCAAAGCCCAATTTCTTAACCAAGAGATTAGGCTGTGACTTAGGGACTTATCATAAAAGAGTTGGACTAATGAGAGTGTAAAGATTTCAAGGAAATTGAGACGGCCATAATTCAGAAGATCAATTAAGGAATATGGTCATTTAAATTTTAATTGATGAACCAAATAGTATAGATAGGTTATATAGAATTTGATGGACATAAGAACTAACGGAAGTAAAATGATAACAACAATCAATCTTTTCACGGAATGATTTCTCTCCATTAAAACGATAATCGCATAAACATTTCTCAAGTCAGAGTATGGCAACGGGAAGAGTAGTTGAGTTACATGTGTGAAGACATATAACTCTGGGCAACAAGTGTAACAAATTACATAAGGTTCATGCTTATCAGCAAGGCAACAAAATGGACAAAGGTTTTTCCAAGACAACTTTTATCAAAGTAAACTAAACAGTTTCCACTTCAACAATTTCCAAGAATCATGACTACAATCAAACCAATAGACCTCAATAGATAAGGATGTAACGAGTTTGATTCCACTTTATTCACAGATCAAAATGACCATTCAACCAAGGACGTTCTCAACCATAATATAATAAGGAGTTCAACCCCACCATCACCAACATGGATATAGAGTAATTTGATCATCAAGTTATTCACAACATAGTAACATTCATGAACAAAAATCACAGTGTTCCTTTCCAACTCCATCTCCGAATTCCAAGCTCAACCTGCATGTTTAGAAATACATGCAGGGCATGAGTACATAAGCACTCAGTGGACACATGCCGAAAACAGTTAAAATTTTGCTCTTAGAGCTATAAGATTGACTTGCCATAACTTTGCCATACACAGGGGTTTTAGTGGAAAAAAAACCTGTGCATGTTTTTCAAAGTAAATACTTAATTGCTTTCATTTCACAATTCTAAAACAAATGCATATGCATGATCTTTGTCTGACATATTTCTCTTCTCATATCCACGGATTACGTCTATGTGTTGAGAAGTAGGCCTCCTTCTCAAACACGCTTATGACCCGAAGGTCGCTATCCGATCGTCGGTAAATTCTTTCATTCATTCTTTCTTTCTTTCTCTTTCCGTGGACAGGCAATGCATCATGCTTATGCTCATGCTCATGCTCAAACATTTGGCAAGTCAATGAATTTAAAATTCATGCGAGATACATAATGAAATAATATAAATTAGCACGTGCTCTTATTTAGTTCGAAGCCCACCGTCGTTTTTAGTCGGTCGACAATAAACCTTTCTTTTCTTCGCCTCTTCTTCCTTAACCGCTTCCTTTTCTCGATGTACCTTTAATTATTGGATAACATTAGTAAACAATATTTCTTATTTTCTAACTATAAATCCTCTTATTTCATCTTTTCCATTTCTTTATGATTTGTTTAGGCGGTTTGTCTAAACTTCTCACTATAAAATTTTCGCCTTTTCGGTCATTGCATCCTTTATATCTTTACTTTATACTTATTTTCATTCAACATTCTAAATTATTATCAAACATTCACCTAACACTATTATTGTACATTAATAACTTTATTTTACTCTCTTTTCTTTCTTTAGATATTATATTTATTTTCTTAAGTTATTTAAGCATAATATAAGTAATTAATTGCCTACATTAAACTTTTCATATAATTAAGTCATAATTAATCAATCTTCTTCCATACTACTACTTTTCTTACTATTAGTATACTTTTAAGTATACTAATTATTTCTATTAACTTAACATTATAATATATATATATTCTTTGTCCTTAAACTTTCTTTTCTACATAATATATTTCTAAAATTCAACCTTTCACATTTTTAATTCTAAACTCTTCAATTAAGCTTTATTATTCTTTATTTACATAATATATTCACAATACATAAGATATATGAAGAATGACATTAAAATTTTAACTTTCCCTTTTCTATAATTTTCAAATTTCACACATATATACATAAATTCTAATTTCTTTAATTTCTTCTCAATTTCCCACTTTAGTATCATATGTAAGCTTAAATCATCAATATTACTATCATATATTAACTTTAGTATATATATAACAATTAAACACCTAAACTAAAGTATTTCAATTTCAACATATGACCTTATAAAATTCTAATAAATTCATAGAATACTTAAATCATCACATTAAACTCATATATCAAGTTAAATGAAGAAAATAAAATCAACATCTCATTTTCCTAAATTTTGAAAATTTCAAAATATATATATATATTCTAACTTTTATTTTGTTATTCTTTCTTCCAATTTCTTAGTTTAAGCATACTTTAATCACATAATGACAACTTATTCTTAACATAATATCAATAATTTCTTATTTTAGCCTAAAGCATAAAATCTAGGGTTTTCATTCTCAACATAAATTTTACAAATAATCATCAATATTTCATCAATTCCACACTAATCTATCAATTCTTAACTATAACATCAATATTCATTCATGTTTATTACAAAATCCACAAAATCCTACAACTATCATGCTTACAAATTTCATAAATATATAACAAAATTAATGCTTAAAGATTGAAGAAAGGTTGAAATTATACCTTGTTTAACCTAGGAATCAATATTAGAGATGGAAATTTGGAGATCAAATTGCTAGAAAAAAATTCTTCCAAGTGTGTGTTAATGTGTGTGTGCGTGAGTTTTGTTAGAGTTTAGGGAAATTTTTAGTAAAATGTATCCTATTGTATGTATGTTATATTTATAGAAAGAATTTATTTTAATTTCTATTTAATTAAATGAGTGATTATTCATCCAACCATTAATACATTTTACTTGGTCTCCAAGTATATACATGCTTAGTCATTTAGTTTCTAGAACATGTATATATTTATATATATACATATATTTATATAATATGAATAATATAATATGTATTTATTTCCCCATTTGATACTACTAATCTTATATATAACTTATATTCTAAATTTCTTACTTTAGGACATTTTATACTTGCATATCCATTTAATTATGCTTACTACATATTATGGAAATATAACACCTAAATAGCAAAATTTTAATCATTCCTAAAAATTATAGAATTAATTTGATCCTTAAGATCAAATAATAAATCGACACATTATTTTATATTCTTGAACCAAGTCTCTTATTCCAAATTAAAAAAAATAACTTATATTTCATATTTCATTCTACTAAGTAACCTCACATTTTTCAAATCATAAGCATGTTTATTTTCATTTTTATTAAGGATGCAATGCCCTATTAAATCATTAATCATTGACTAATTACTAATTAAAAGTTTGGGGTATTACAAAATATCTCTCAAAGGTTGCTACCTATAGGGTCCTGCGTTACTTGAAAGTGACACCCAATCAGGGGTTGTTTCTATATGCTGCCGGCCAACTCCAACTTGAGGCTTTTTGTGATGAAAATTGGGGTGGTTGCCCTTTCACTACAGGCTATTTCATCTCATTGGGTGATTCTCCTGTCTCTTGGAGCACCAAGAAGAAGTCAACCGTTTCTCGTTCTTCAGTCGAAGCAGAGTACCGCGACAATGGCCACCACCATCAGTGAAATTTTATCACTTTGTTGGTTGCTCAAGGAGTTTGAAGTTCACCAATCTGGTCCAACTCCATTATTTTGTGACAATCAAGCTGCTTGTCATATCACTGTAAATTCGATTTTCCACGAATGAACCAAACATGTTGAAATGGACTATTTTTTGTGCGGGAGCATGTTGAAAGTGGTGAAGTCACTCCTCGTTATGTCTCCACCAAGTTTCAAGTTGCCGACATTTTCACCAAAGCACTTGGTGTTGATCGTTTCCGTTTTCTCTGTGGCAAGTTGGGTGTTCGGGACATTCACGCTCCTAGTTGAGGAGGAGTGTTGAATATTATCTTCCTTTTTGTGGTAGATCCTTTATTTTTGGTTAGTTTGTTGAGATCACATTGGATTTTCTTTCCTTGGTCATAGGACATGCACTTGGACAAAATTGATCGCACCGTGTGGATGGATGTATATGAGTTTTTGTGTTAATCTATTTAGTACTATTATCCATTTAGTACCACCATCGTGTTGAGCATGTAAATTAACTTCTCGATTAATTAATACCTTTTTTAGATAATAAATTTCATGATTTCAGTCATATTAATTATAAAGATTCTACTGTAATATATTCGTAGTTTCATTATTTTTATTTTTTGAGATCAGGAAGCGAGAATGGGTAATTTATCAAGGTCACTCAAAATTTAAGTATATTAACTACATTTTAAAAATATGTTTAAATAAACTTGCTAAAGATCAAGTGTTTTATGCAATCATGTAGTGTAATCTTTAAAGATGTACAAGCAATGTGAGTGAGATTAACTATGACAACTAATAATTAAGGTGAAATTATGAGTGAAGTAATGGTTTTTTCTTTATTTACTTTTAAATATTGAAGGATACCTATAGCCGTTTTCAAAAGGCATGCATATTGGATAAATCATAGGGTAAATGTCAATTTATGTCACAACGTTTCATGATTTTTTAGTTCATGTTCCATCGTAAATATATTGTTATTTTGATCTATAACATTTCAAAAATTCAATTATGTCATACCGATCGATTTTTCGTGAGAAAACGCCTACGTGGTTTCCTGAGAACCATATTACACGGCATTCCAATTATATAAATGAAGAAAAAATGCGTAAAAACTCACTAAAATGATAGAAAAATCAATATCGAAAGAAGAAAAACGTTACTTATCAAAATAATAAGGATAAATATCAGTTAATGTCCTAATGTTTCGCGATTTTTCACTAATGTTTCAATGTAAGCATATTGTTATTTTGATTCCTAACGTTTCAGAAAATTTCACTTAATGTCCCGCCGATCAATTTTAGGCGTACAAACGCTTACGTGGTTGTCGGAATTCCATGCTGGACTCCACGTCAATGTAAAAATGAAACAAAAAACGTGAAAAAACTCATCCAAAACAACATCGTTTCATTTCTTTTCCACGCCAATATAAGGAAAGAAATATAACTACGTCGTTTTGGATGAGTTTTTTCACGTTTTTATTTCATTTTTATATTGATTTGGAGTCCAGCGTGAAATTCCGACAATCACGTAAGTGTTCGTAAGCTGAAAATTGATCGGTGGGACATTAAATGAAATTTTCTAAAACGTTAGGGATCAAAATAACAATATGCTTACGTTGAGATATTAAGTGAAAAATCGCAAAATGTTGGGACATTAACTGATATTTAATCAAATAATAATATGCTTAAATTGAGATATTAACAAAAATTATGAAATATTAAAGCATAAATTAATATTTATCCTAAATCATATGGTAGATTGATATTTACCCTAAATTAGACACTTACACTGGATGTTTCTTTAGTGGAATCTGATGGATTCATTTTTCTTTTCAAGGAAAATTAGAAGGAAAATAGCTGGTAATTTGTCCAAAAACCCGAGGACAAGAAAGTAATTACGTGGTGGTAGATAGACGTTGCACTAACGCGTATTAGGGCAAACACAGCTAAAGAAGCCGCTGCTCTATATTTAAAATTCGCCTATTTTCATCCGTCAGATCCCATTTGATCCTACTGTCCAAGAGAAACCCTAATCTCTGACCCTTTTTCTTCGGACATTTCAGGTTTAAATTTCTTATTCCTCACCTCACTCCTCTCTTACATCGAAAAATCTCACGGCGGTCAACTGAGCTGCCTTCTCCAACCAATCTTTTCTCTAGGTCGGCATTCTATCTATTTCTCTGTATCTCTGTTCTTGTGTGTATTGCATATATACACTTCTGCAAAACTTTTGTAATTCTGTTCTTCTGTTTATTTATGGATGCATGATTCTCTGTTTACTTGCGGTATGCTATAAATTTTAGGTGTTCGTTTAAGGAATGCGATTTTCATAGATTTTTTGATAGATTTGCTTAGACCGGTCCACTTCTGTTGGTGAATTTTTGCTTGCATGTTAATCATAATTTTATGGATATATAATTCTATGTTTGCTTACTGTATGCTTTATATTTTAGGTGCGCGTTTAAGGGATGTGATTTTTATTGATTTTTTAGATAGATTTGCTTCGACAGATCCGTTTCTGCTTATATTTTAGCTTGCATGCTTAATCTGATGTCTTTTTTGTACACGTGCTTGTATGCTTATATGGATTAAATTTCCTTGATAATTCGAGTGGCAGATCTAAATTTGGATATGTAATTTGATATAGCGAGACGAGTTATGCTTTATGCATGTTACTAATTGTCCTTTTATATTCCTGAATTTTGAATGTTAAGTGGAAAATCGATCATTCTTGCTTGTTAGGATGTTTACGCTACTTTAATTTGTTATCTCTAATCCAGAGTTTTTTCAATACATTTGCTTGGTTATTTATGAAGTCTAGAGGTTTTTCTGATATATTTGTTAGAGTGGGAATCAGATCGATAGTTACAGTAGCTTGATTATACTGAAAAAATGTTTATTGTTGCAGTGTTATTTGCTGAGAAATCATGGGTAAAGAGAAGACACACATCAACATTGTGGTCATTGGCCATGTCGACTCTGGAAAGTCGACTACCACCGGTCACTTGATCTACAAGCTTGGTGGTATTGACAAGCGTGTGATTGAGAGGTTCGAGAAAGAGGCTGCTGAGATGAACAAGAGGTCATTCAAGTATGCATGGGTGCTCGACAAGCTCAAGGCTGAGCGTGAACGTGGTATCACCATTGATATTGCCTTGTGGAAATTCGAGACCACCAAGTACTACTGCACAGTCATTGATGCTCCCGGACATCGTGACTTTATCAAGAACATGATTACTGGTACCTCACAGGCTGACTGTGCCGTCCTCATCATTGACTCCACCACTGGTGGTTTTGAGGCTGGTATTTCCAAGGATGGACAGACCCGTGAGCATGCGTTGCTTGCTTTCACTCTTGGAGTGAAGCAAATGATTTGCTGCTGTAACAAGGTAAAGTGATTTTTAAAATTTATTTCTTTACTATTTCTTTTGTATACTCTTGAGTTTTCTTTCCACATTCTAAACTTTGATATCAATGTTGTGCAGATGGATGCCACCACACCAAAATACTCCAAGGCTAGGTATGATGAAATCATCAAGGAAGTTGCATCCTACCTCAAGAAGGTTGGATACAACCCCGACAAAATCCCATTCGTCCCCATTTCTGGTTTCGAGGGAGACAACATGATTGAGAGGTCCACCAATCTTGACTGGTACAAGGGCCCAACCCTTCTTGAGGCACTCGACCAGATTTTGGAGCCCAAGAGACCATCAGACAAACCTCTCCGTCTCCCACTTCAGGATGTGTACAAGATCGGTGGTATTGGTACCGTGCCCGTGGGACGTGTTGAGACTGGTATGATCAAGCCTGGTATGGTTGTCACCTTTGCCCCATCTGGTTTGACAACTGAAGTTAAGTCTGTTGAGATGCATCACGAGGCCTTGCAAGAGGCTCTTCCTGGTGACAATGTCGGGTTCAACGTGAAGAACGTTGCAGTCAAGGACTTGAAGCGTGGTTATGTTGCCTCCAACTCCAAGGATGATCCTGCCAAGGAAGCTGCCAACTTCACATCCCAGGTCATCATCATGAACCACCCGGGACAGATTGGAAACGGTTATGCCCCAGTGCTTGATTGCCACACCTCTCACATTGCTGTGAAGTTCGCTGAGATCTTAACCAAGATTGACAGGCGTTCTGGTAAAGAACTTGAGAAGGAGCCCAAGTTTCTGAAGAATGGTGATGCTGGTATGATTAAAATGATTCCGACCAAGCCCATGGTGGTCGAAACTTTCTCTGAGTACCCTCCTCTTGGAAGATTTGCCGTCCGTGACATGAGGCAGACTGTTGCTGTTGGTGTCATCAAGAGTGTTGAGAAGAAGGACCCATCTGGTGCCAAGGTTACCAAGGCTGCTGCCAAGAAGGGAGTCAAGTGAAAGTTGAAACTTGTTTCGGCCTCGATTTTGGTTTCTTTGGGTTTCAAATTTTGCAATTTTCCAGTGCTTATTTTCCTTTAGTTGTTGAAGAAAAAGTCCTTTTGTCACGTCTTCTAGCCTCATTTATGAGGATAGTGGATTACTAAGCAAATATGGTTTTATACCTTGTTGCTTAGTGTTCGGTGCCAAAAGCCTTGCTACTTGTGTTTTAGAGCTTGAGATGTAGACTTCGGGTTAACTATTTGAACTTTTCTATTTTCCTTCTTTACTTCTCGCGCATATCTGCTTTTTTGGGTTTTCATTTTCGTTGAAATTTCATGTTCTGTTCATGTTTTTGAGTTACTTCCGAAATCTTCTGACACTACCATAACGTAAATGAGAAGGGTACTGAAACGTCTTTATCTGTACCAGCCCTGTTTTTAATTGTGAAATTTTAGTGTATGCCCCTTTTTCAGTTCAAAAAAGTATTTGCACATCGACATGACGTCGAGTTTCATAAATTGAGCAACCACTTTAGTTTTTATTGCAGTTTTCTTTGTTATTTAGTTTTAAAAAATGCAATACAGAAGAAATGCAAAGCAAATACCTGAAAAGGATTTAACTGATGCAATATTTTATGTCAAACCTTATCAGCAAAAGACAATAAAAACGAACTCCATATCGATGTCTCTGAATAGATTTCGCACTAAACAAAATTTTTTGGTCTTGATTCTATGTGACATAGTAACGGAATAATCTGTATCAAAACAAAAAATAAATAGCATTGCTGTTGTAAAACCGCAAGGATCTCCCAGATGAGTAGCCAAGGACACGTGTGGCAAAACTATCTTCACCTGCATCAGTGAAGAACTATTCGGTAAGAAGTTCCAAAAGCGCAGCACATTGTAAAATGTATAACACATGGCTGTACTCACTACTAGTAGAAAAATTTATTGAAGCCCATAGTTACCTGAGAGGTAAGTTATAACTCAACATCATCATCAAGTTGTGCTTTTGTAGCTGCGTTAACTGTTTCTTCCAGAGCAAATCTTTTGAGTGATTCAACATTCCTAGTTCCTGTTTGCATTCAGTTTTGCAAATGTTACTCTAGTATAGCTATGATACTCAAGACTCGTGATCACATTCAAGAAATGGGTATCACATTCCACATGTACTCGGTGAGACTGACAGTTCATGCATTAGCTAGATTGTTTGGGTCTGAAATATCAAATGGAAAAGGGGACTTTAAAAGAGCCACAAATGGAAAGAGAAATTACACAGTACTTGAAATAAACACATAAAAACCTGATAATAGTCGTCCAACTAATCTTAGCATCTAGGTGAAGGACATCACTATAGAAAGTAAAACGGATAGAGGAAACAAAGGGATGCCAGGGTAATCCAATAACAGAAGTAATGTTTATGTTCTGGAAGTGCAGAACTTCATAAACTAGATCCTAAAAAAATCAATTCTCAAAGAATGTTAGATATACATTGAAAATGCTTTTCAAAACTCTTCCTCCACTGGGTAGGGGTGAGAGAGAGAGAGAGAGAGAGAGAGAGAGAGAGACCAAGCCATGTCTATCATATTGGGCACCTAGTCCTCTTTCTTTCCACATCTTACAAATATTTATAAACAAGAACCAAACCTTTCCAACTAAGTTCCTTGCTCAATTTTCTGATAGTAATACGATGAATTTTGCATTTCCATGTCAAGCTAAAGTGTCATAAAGGAGCATAAAAACCATCCCTGAAAATAAGTGAGTAACAAAGTCCCAATACTTTATCTTTCCTTAATGCTTGGAAGGGAACTAAATAAGGTCATCCATGCTTGGAAGGGAACTAATAAGGTCATCCATGGACCATGCATCACCATCACCACCCCAACTCTATCCCTAAGTCTTCTTAACCAACCCCAAATTGGTTTTAAGTGGTATGACCACCTGTCCATTACTAAACTCATCACTATCAGGTAAAATATCCCTCTGAAGGAAAGCTCTACCATTTAACTTTTGATCTTAATTAATATAGCATGACTTCCAACACTACATTTATTGAACTGAAATTACAGTCTTGAGATTTTAATTTCTTTGAAGTTACATTATGGGAGTTGATCTATATCTAATATCTTTAAAAGTTAAGAATATGACCAAGTTACAGGATGGGAGTTGATCTATATCTGATACCAAGATGGTGAGGTTTGGGGATCATCGGAGAGACGGACATCTATGCTTAGGGATGGAATGAGGAAGATTTGTCTCCATACTATTACATTATCCAGTTTTGAGCTTTTGCCTCTTAGTACAGTATCTGGTGTGAAGCTTCTATCAACCAGTTTAGAGGTTTTGACGTTTGCCTCTTTACAGTATCAGGTGGGAAGAAGCCAAGGAATGATGTAATTTACCAGCCATTCCAAATCAATTGCATCCAAGACCATTTAACAACCCAAACAAGGAGAAGGTTCGTGAGAATGAACTAAGAAAACCTCTGGATGATGTAACATTTAGTATATTATTAATTCACATAACAAAATTAGCGACAAAGCAGTAATAGACTTAGGCAATATAGTTAAGATAAAAAGGTTAAAATTGACCGCAAACTTCTCTCAAAAAAGGATGTTCTTACCTTGGTACTTTGCAACTTCTTCGCCATTATAAAACAACTTGAATGTGGGATATGAATGGATATCCACCTTAGAACACACTGGTTTTTCTGTGCCACAGTCAACCTCTCCAATCTCAATTTCGTCTTCACCTTCCATCTCCTTTCCCAAATCCTCCCATAATGTTCCTAAGTTCTTGCTGGAAACAAATTTCAAATATCACTAAAGCTAACAATAGTTCTGTAGGAGGTCACACATGATGCTTGCATCAAACAGAAACAAAAGGCCACTGAAAAGTAAAATTTACCAGTGCTTGCACCAAGGCACACAGAACTTAACGAACCATGCGGTGTCTTTCTCCTGCATCTGGACAAACCATATACGGACTTCAAAATCTTGAACAAAACACAAATAAAACCAAAATTACTCATCATCGGAAGCAGATTTCATGCTTTTACATTCGAAATTAAACACATAACCCAACCCTAGAGATAAGAATCATTACGTTAAAGAAGAGAATGAGTGTGTTTCTACATACACACATACGTTTAACCCGGATTCACAAATTCAGCTAAACTTTCATGGTTAATTGCCCACAATAATCTCTACGTTAATTCAGCACAGACATGCCAAAATCAGTATAAACTAAAAACCTAACCAGAAACCTCTATGGGCGTGATCTACGAGCGAATCACAAAACGGGTTTATTTCTGGAGGTGAAGTGCAATAAGACTAACCTTGTCATTAAATATTTCAGAATTTAGGGTAATGACTTCAGCATTTACGGACCGATTGCTGATCGAGCTCAAGATGAAAATGGAGGAACAAAATAATATTAGGACAAAAATTGAGGGATCGAGCAAACGATGCCGCATCGTGATTGAACTGAATACGAGTTGCTCTGATCGGGGACTCGAGGAACACGCCCGTAAGAACAGTGACGACTCAGAGAGCTGGCGAAGAAGAGCCCTAGATTCTTGTCGATAATTTTAGGTGTGAAATCGGAGATGATTTGCAGTTCTTTTTCGGAAAATATATATATCTCTCTTCTTTCAAGAACTAAACTTTTACCAAAAATCTTCATAAATTAGAGATTTATCTTTTCTGGTTTTCCTTGTTTTAAATTGACTTTGGATCTCGATTCCAAAGCCATCTAAAACAAGGTTTATCAGTATCACTTTCTTACTTTGTAACATAAATTCATAATATAAGATTAAAATGTGGTACCATTTTTTAGGTGCATTATGTTTTAGAAAATCTGTTTCTTTTTACTTTCAGACTGGTTTGAGCTGTGCGAAATTTACTTTGAATTTATGTGAATCTTTAGTCAATTAGCCCACCATCTTCTAACACTAACCATGAATCTCTGAGGTTGCTTTTGACATATATTGATACAGTGATTCAATTTATTAAAAGAAAAAAGATGTAACGGTTAGATGTTGCTGAATAGGCACTTATTAGTATCATATTTGTATATATTTTGTTTACTGTAAAATTAACACACTTTTTTACAGTGTGTTGAGTCAATTGCATATAAATAGAAGGGCTGATTTCCTGCGCACATTGTGTGCGTTATTATTTAATTCTAAATCAATATTGATTTTGAGTTAATTTTTAGAATTAAACAAGTGCATCCATGGTGTGTACCCACACATTAATTTTATCTATTCGTATTTTTTATTTTAAAACCTAGAGTTGGTTATTGTTGAAAATTCAATATTGGTTAATTGCATGGTTTCTTATGCGCATTATAGCATAATGCATCGGAGCACATTGGTGACCGACCCAATATAATATTATCTAAAGCCACGATTTCTTGTTTTTCATATAATAATTGCACTAACTGTTTCTTTTGGAAGATCCAAATTGATAAAAAAGACATATATATAAAGAATGAAATTAAAGATTTAATCTATACTGATAGGATACTACCAATTACTCTACCAAAGATCGTACCAATATAAATGGTACCGACATTAAACTCGACCCATATGAGTTCGGTCCAAGAAGACTCTCAACCAACTACAACTCTAATCGCAATTGGAGCGTAGGAGATTGAGATGCATATCTAAAGAATCCTTATGAGAGAGACTTGTACAGAGTCAAACTCTATTTGTATTAGAGTTGAACTCAATTTGAAGCAGAGTCGAACTCAACTTGATTGTGTATAAATAGATGCTAGATTAGACGGAAAAGAATCATCTACACTCTTTGTAATCGCTTCTTACGCACTCAATACACATATACTCTCTTGCTCCGTGGACGTAGATCTAATTCAAAGATCGAACCACGTAAATCCCTCGTGTTCATTGCGCATTTATTTCCCTAACGAAATTAAGATCGATCACTGGCGCCGTCTGTGGGAAACGAAATTCTATATTTTCGATCAACTTTTTCTCAGGTAATCAATCAACACGATGAGGAATACACGAAGCACTACATCCAGGGCTGTTTCCAGCAACAATAACGGCGACAAAACGCGCCAAACGCGGCCCGGGAAAAGCCCGATAAGAGATACGACCCCCGAAGGACACGTTCAAAGTCTGGATGAGCGAGACAACCCTATCCTACATGAAGAAGAAGATCACCGCAGTGAAGGAGATCGTAACAGCAACAGAGAGGAACCCCAAGCACCGCAATTGAATCTCGACGAGGCGGTTAAAGGGTTCCTCGAAGAAAATAATGAGATCTTCCTCCAGTACCTCAGCCGAGAACAAGGTCGGCTTCGGCATGATGAAAAGGATGCCGATGATCAAGGAAACCGATGCAGTAATCCAGACAAAAATCGAGAAGAGATACATCGCCTACATTAGAGAAGCTCGGTATTATAACCAGCGTGTCAAATCCCGACAATTCCAAGTAGGCGACCTCGTACTTCGAAGTAACAATGGGAATGACCATACCGAATTAAAGAAGTCATCGGAAAAGGGTCATATAAGCTCGCCCATTTATCCGGTACGTCGTGTTTCATTAATAAAATATTTTCTTTATTTACTTCATCTGTCTTGCATATTTCATTTGTCACTTATGCATACCACCTTTTCCACAATACCCTCTACGGAGGATGAACAATACCCTCTACGGAGGATGATAAATACCCTCTACGGAGGATGAATAATACCCTCTAAGGAGGACGAATTACCCTCTAAGGAGGACGAACTACCTTCGTTTAATTACGAGGACGAATTATAAACGCGCGTGAGGGGACCACCCCTATCGATAAAACTCGACAAATAAGGAACCTATACCTTCGTTTATTTCGAGGATGAATTACCTTCGTTTAATACGAGGACGAACTACCTTCGTTTATTTCGAAGATGAACTACCTTCGTTTAATACGAGGACGAACTACCTTCGTTTAATTACGAGGATGAATTATAAATGCGCGTGAGGGGACCACCCCTATCGATAAAACTCGACAAATAAGGAACTTATACCTTCGTTTAATTACGAGGATGAATTATAAATGCGAGTGAGGGGACTACCCCTATCGATAAAACTCGACAAAAAGGAACCTATACATTCGTTTATTTCGAGGATGAATTACCTTCGTTTAAACGAGGACGAAATACCTTCGTTTATTTCGAGGATGAATTACCTTCGTTTAAATACGAGGACGAACTACCTCCGCCTCGGGCTTCCGCAGGCCGACCTCGCCTCGGCCTTCGCCGCCTCGGCCTCCCGATACATGGCCGCCTCCGCCTCGACCTTCCGCAGGCCGACCTCGGCCTCCCAATACATGGCCGCCTTAGCCTCGGCCCTCCGCAGGCCGACCTCGGCCTTCGCCACCTCGGCCTCCCGATACATGGCCGCCTCCACCTCCGCCTCGGCCCTCCAATGGCCGACCTCGGCCTTCGCCACCTCGGCCGCCGTCAGAGCCCCGGCCTCCCTCTTTGCCACATCCCGAGCTTTCGCCTCGGCCGCGGCCACCTCGTTGACGAGGAGGGTCTCCTCCTCCTCCAAACCCCTCGCGACGCAGGCCACCCGGTGGACGTCCTCACATAGCCCAGCTTGCCTTCCAAATGAAGGACAACGACCTCTTTTGCTTCGAGAGCTCGACCTCGGCACGACGTTACACATTCGATCTCGACACGAGACTACATATTCGACTTTGGCCAATAAGAGCCGAGCGACATACAACTTCGGCAGAACGCCTCGGCAGGGCGAAGCCAAGCGACATTCAACTTCGACAGAACGCCTAGCTAGGGCGAAGCCAAGCAACATACGACTTCGGCGAACGCCTATGTAGGCGGCCAAACGACATACGACTTGGCGAACGCCTCGGCGGCGCCATACAACATGTGACTTCAGCAGAACGCCAGCTGTGGCGGCCAAGCAACATACGACTTGGCGAACGCCTCGGCGGCGGCAGCGCGACATACGACTTCGCGACGCCTCGCAGGCGGCCACGCGACATGTGACTTCGCGAACGCCTCGGCGGCGGCCAACGACATACAACTTCGGCGAACGCCTCGGCGGCGCCAGCGACATACGACTTCGCGAAACGCTGGGCAGGCGAAACCAAGCGACATACAACTCGACAGATCATCACGCACTCCACCGCCGGATCACGAGTTTCGTGAAGCAATGTCGAACCACCGTCCCCATCCATCACGACCTCACTTCTACGTCTTTTTTGGGGAATATGATAGGATACTGCCCAACTACTTGCGCTCAAGCATCGGGCCCAATATAAATGGACCCGACATTAAGCTCGGCCTATGTGAGTTCGCCCAAGAAGACTCATCAACCAACTACAACTCTAATCGCAATTGGAGACGTAGAAGATTGGATGCATATCTAAAAGAATCCTTATGAGAGAAGACTTTGTATTAGAGTCAAACTCTATTTGTATTAGAGTTGAACTCAATTTAAAGCAGAGTCGAACTCAACTTGATTGTGTATAAATAGAGGCTAGATTAGACGGAAAAGAATCATCTACACTCTTTGTAATCGCTTCTTACGCACTCAATACACATATACTCTCTTGCTCCGTGGACGTAGATCTAATTCAAAGATCGAACCACGTAAATCCCTCGTGTTCATTGCGCATTTATTTCCCTAACGAAATTAAGATCGATCATATACCATTTTTTTCTTCTTCTATTAAATAAAATAAAATAAGAATATAACTGCAGTAACTTTGATTTTACGTATTTAATAGAAACAACAATTCCCATAATTATTTGAATTTATAATATGAGTGATTTTATGTCAAGATCTCAATTTATTTAGAACAATAGCCACTTTTACTCGAATCACATTTCTTGATAGAAGATAGAAAAAATATTAAGAAAAACAACAATCACTTTTCTTAATAAGAATTGTACCTTTTTATTCATAATAATTATCACTTTTCTTTATGATAATTTGATAACTATCACTTATATTTTTGATAAGAATATTTGTTAATATTTTAGAATATTTGTCACTTTTATTAATAAAAAACATAATTTTTATTTAGAATAATTGTCACTTTTTTAATCATAAATATTAATTTTTTTATACAAAAGAACTATTACTTTTATTCGAAACCACTGTTCGCATTTTTGGATCGGGCCTTTACGGACCCGACCAGCCTACACCTTAATGATTATAGTTGTTGATTTATTAAACACTTATTGCGTTAAAATAAAATAAGAAATATTAATTCGTATGCGTTACGCCATTCAAAACATAAAAATAAATCGTATATGTGACGGAACGGTCTATTTTAGCAACTAAACTGCAATACGAAAATATGAGACCGTTGCTCGAGAATCTTGCACGTCACTCCATCAGCGCATTTACGAAATTGCCCCGAGTCCCTCCGCCGTCGGAGGCGGTGCTTTAACGGCCACCCGCCCGCATAAGCCACCATTCCCGTTATCCACACACCATGACCACCAACTCCTACTCATCTCAAACCACCGCCGTGACCGATTCTGGTGAAAACACCGCGAAAATCCCCATCGAGATCATCAGCGAAGAGGAAATGGCTCTCATCGAAGCTGCCTTCGCCTCCGTCGCCGCCATGCCTGCTTCTCATCTCCACAGGAATTCCAGATCAATCCATTCCATCACTGTCTTGTCCAAGCGCGGTCTATCCGCTTGCACGTCTACTGACCCTTCCGATATCGAGGATGCGGGTCGGGCCTCCGGGTCGAACAGCCCTCGCCCTCAGAAGAGTAAGAGGAACAGAGTGCTCGAGCCATTTCTGCGTCGATTCCGAAAGGGAAGAGGCTTGTCCGTCACCGACCTTACTGGCACGGTATCATAATTTTTCCCTTCTGTTTGTGAATTTTCCTCGAATCCTATTTAGAAGTATTTTTTTTCTTAAAAGTTGATCTAAAAAATTCAGGGATTGTTGGAAAGATTTGCGAATGCTTCACTTCGCGAATTACAGTAGCTAAGGTTCAATAATTAACATATAAACAATCATAAGCATACCAAATCTTTGTCATGTTTATACTTTATTTTTTCTGTTTGATTTAGGAATGGTGTGAAAAACAGAAGGAGTTTATTCTACTCTTTGGTAAACCAAAAAAGACGAAAGCGATGGAAGCAGGTAGTGCGCGCCATGTAGTACTTGAAGAAGAGGTAAATTTTAATGCTTCTAATTTTAAATCTATGTGGAATGTGGGATGTTTTTGACTACTTTTCAAATAATTTTTCTCTTTATCGAGAGAAACAGTACGCACCTTGTATTTTCTTTTCTGTGGGAGAGATGTAGTTATGCTTCATTGTTTGTTCGATCCATAATTTTGATAAGTCGTATTCTTTTATATTCCTTATCCTCTTCGATGCATTTTGACAACTATCTTTGCAAATATCAGGTAGATAATATTTAAGGTATCTATGCAACTTCTCTTGTATGATCTGCTGGTAGTATATGTGACCTTTCTTTTGATTTGGACAGGTAATTAAAAAGGTAAAAGTTCAGGTTGAATCTGCTGAAGATGTGTGGGCTCTTAAATTTATGAATTTCATTGTTGGCACAAATCAGCTATTATTTGATGGATTAACGCGCGAGTTACCTTTGTAAGTTTTTGTATTTCTTAATTTCATATGTGATTAAATAGTTGTTATTTTGTTCGATGATGTAGCTGAATGTTATGGCCCAGGTTGTTTGTCTCGTGTCAGTCAGAAAACTACCACCTTCAAGATCAAATGATTCTTGCTTATTTGCATAACAGTTGGGGTAGTGTTTCTCCAAATGAGAAAGAATTTACTTTATGGGAGTTACTGCTAAAACGTAATGTCCATAGTTGACCAACAGTTTTAGACTCTGCTGGAGCGTCCGTTTAGAAATCCTACCTTAGCTGAGCTCTGGACAATAGTTCTTAATTAGCAAAAACAGCTTTACGACACGTGCGCGAGTTCATCTTTAGCTGAGCTACCTTATGTCAAGAAATATGGAGAAACATCTCCTCTTTAGACTAACCTGAGCAAAGTTTTATTGCTGATGGCATGCATTCGATTAAATCTTTTGCAATGGAAGATGTGAGAAATTAGCAGCCCAAGCTGAATCAAATGTCATGTCCAGCATAGTTTAGCAATAACTTTTTAATTCTTTATGCACTTGGATAGACGATTGTTTCTCATATTTGCAACTATCATCTGCGATCATGTTCAAGTACATGAATGTCCATCGTATTTACATTTTTTATTACGTCTGGAGAATGTGAGTTGTTTATGTTGACTATCTTGTGCAATTTTACTTGATGTCCTTTCAGAGTAGGCTTTGTAGAAGGTGTGTGGATGGTGGGGGTAATTGATGAACTTCGGATGCCTATATCTGAATCCACTAGATTTCCAGTATTAGTTGACACTAAAACTCGTGTACGGGCAACCCTTCCAGGTGAACCACAAAAAAGAAATGGAAGGTATAAGTTACTCATTCAATTGATTAAACAACTTCCTTTTACTTTCTCCTCCTCTGAGCCATTTGGTCAAAATCTGTGCGGCAGGTTTCAACTAATGTGCTACAAGTATATGTGGGACACTTTAGTTGCGGACAAATTTCCCACTCAGAAGTTCTATGATTTCTTCTCATTGAATCCCAATCATATTTTATCTCCAGATATTAGAGATAATACAGCAAAATCAGGTTTCCCTTCAGAGGTAAATTGTTCTTCCCGATTTAGCATTTACTTTGAGTTTTTGCATAGGGCAATTTAACAAATGAAAATAACAGATATTATGTAGCATAATCATACAATTGCATCATAAGACAATTGGAGGTTTCCCTTAAGTACAGCAACTCATCTTTCTCATCAGTAATACCATCTGCGGTGTTGCTTGAACAATAACTGATTAAATTGATCAAATCCAATTCCAAGAAATATATTGATTGCTCAGGAAAATAACTCAAGGGTTGTTTTATAATAGAAAGAACATAGGATTTTGAGAGTAGGTTTGTAAATCACATGGAAATTATGGTGGGTATAGTTGATGTGATGTTCCCTTTCTTTTGCAAAGTATCTGAAACTGAAAGTCTTTATATCTATGAGTATGACAAACTGTGTCTTAGGATATAAAGTTTTAAGGGTTAAACTCATCGTGATATTTTTCTCTTTTGAAAAGGTAAAATGTGGATATTGAGTTTGAAAGAACTTTTGAGAAACCACAACACAAAACATCCATCTAAAAAATGTCTCTTCACATAGGTTTTCCTTAAACCTGTCTTTAAGCAATCACTGTGCTCCTTTCCAGCACTTCTTGACATTTAAGTTTGTACGTGTACGCGTCGTGTGTGTGTGTGTGAGAGAGAGAGAGAGATGCCAACACAGTGCAGAAGTAAAATCTCATTAAAATAACTTACTTATCACAAATCTATAAATAAAATTACAATTAAGAAATTAATACTTGCTTTAATTTCTTATTCATGTGGTTTGCCAATGCAGACTCTCAGCGATGTGGTACGGTATTTTGGAAATAGTTGTTGCTCGCTGCCCATGGCTCATGACCTGCTATTGTTGAGGTGAGCTTGCAGTAGCTTTGGACTTATTCATCTTTCTGTAGTCTCCATGGGCTTTGCTTGAATTTCTTATTCTTCAACATACTGTCTTTTCCATCAAATTAAAATCAGCAGGGCCACTGTCTGCATCATAATTCCAGTTTAAAGGCCTCTTTGGAATTCATCTAGATCAAAACGACCTAAGTAGCAATAATGTTAGTTCTTGGTCGACATGAAGTATGAGATGAAAATGGAAGTCTCATTCATAATAACTATTTCGCATATTCTTATTATGGGTGGGTGTCCTGTTAAATCTGCTATCAACATTTTCTGCATGCATACATCTGTTGCCTGTATTTCAGTTTAAGAGTTTCCATCACACCGCTATAAGACCTGCTTTTGTTAAACAGATACGAGTTACAGGAAGATCAGTCCTTATTAGGCGAAGATGAATTTGCATATGACCCTGATTTGGTCAAGGATCAAATCAAGTCATGTCTCGAGTTTTGGCTGGGCAAGAGAGAAGCCAATTACCCCCCAATGGAGGAGCTCTGGAAATGCAAGTTCTGCAAGTTCGCCTCCGTATGTCCAATCAATTTGGACCCAGACGATCCTCCAATCCAAACAAAAAGCGAAGACATTCCTTCGCCTGATCTGACTCCTAAGTGAGATTCTTCATACTCGGTTTCTCCTCAAAGAAAGGAGCTGTCGGATTTATTTAATCTCCTCGATTCTGGCTGGGGTTGTTGCTTTTGATCTCAGCCATTAGGAATATTTACTATATGGTTTAATCTATTGATCAGGTAATATAGTTCATTATTGTTGTAAATTGTTATAACATAGGATCAAATGTGAAATAGGAAGTTGTGAAATTTTATTGCCTTTTACTGGTGCATTGTTAAAGTTCAGCCAAGAGATTGTTTATGTATTGTGATGAATTGTCCCATAATTGAAAGAGAAATGTACATTCTCTCTTTTGTTCTGTTAGATATAATTGTGTATTTCCCAGAATTAACATGAAGGAGGAATGCTACATTTCAGAAGTATGGTAGGATCATGTAAATTTTTAAACAGGTTTGAGTATCAAAAAGAATAAATTATTTTACCAGGCTTGGTGCCAATCGCACTATTCTAATTTATTTATTTTGAACCAAAACTCTCAGTTAGTTGTTATTTTGAGTAATTTGAAAATTTGATCAAAATTGAGTGGTACCCACTTATACATTATGCCATTACATGAGCTCTCTATTTCTTTTTTGGTCAAAATGATATAATGAGTAAACTTGTACTACAGACAAAAAAAGAGTCACTAATCCAAGTGAAAATAAACGACGGTATAAAATTTAACTTTTGACCGAATTAAACGACGGCAAAAATCACGATCTTTAATAAGCAACTAATTTATACAAATTCATGAAAATGTTGAAATCTTTTAGCTATTAAATTTTAATTATTAAAATGAGCAATCGCCATAATTATATAGGAAAGAAATAAAAAAGAAAAGTATTTGTTGAATAATATTTGCCGTTGAATAGTTTATTCGAGTCTGAACAACTACTCTAAGCAGAAAAACGCAAGCGGAAAACCTAAAGCGAAAAACCTCAATTTCTTGTAAACCCTCATTATCCCACCAACAACCGCAGTGTTTATGTGGAAACAATACTGACTCTCGAGCTCCAACAGAAGCAGAAATGGCGCAGAACGGCGGCGGGAGGACGAAGCGAGAGAGGCCAAACATACTTATAACTGGAACGCCTGGGACGGGAAAAACGACGACGTCGGTGGCCCTGGCGGAAGCCGCCAGTCTCCGCCATATCAACATAGGTGATTTGGTGAAGGAGAAGAGTCTCCACGACGGCTGGGACGACGAGTTCGATTGTTATGTCATCAACGAAGACCTCGTAAGCAAACTCTATCTCTGCGTGTGGAAAATGGTGGTGATTGAATCGAAGTTTGTTTAGAAATTTGTTAGCATATTTTTAAAAATGGATTGGAGGTTACACTAGAGATTTCGTAAGAGATATGCATTGATAAAATCAATCTCAACTCGGAATAATTCAATTTGTTCGATGAATTATCATTTCAAGCTGTGGATTGAAGCTCTTCGAACAAGTCTACTGATATGCACAATCAATTGATTGTTCAATCGATGTCAATTGCTCGAATATATGTAGGTGGGATGAGTGGTAAATTCCCATTCATCACTTGATTGGATCGCAAATTTCTAACTCCTGCAGTTTTGTGTGGAAATAGGGTTTAGTGCTTCTGTACTGATTTCATGAACACAGCACAATTTGTTGCCTCAAAGTCAAAGCATGTAAGTTCTATGAAATTATTGGTCGATTGTGATTATATGAAAATAAAGTACTCCTATTCATTGTATTTGCTATAGTAAGTGTTACTTCACCAGGAAATTACTATAAATTTTGTTTCAAACATTCCAAAATTTCTACAATGATTTTAAAAACACACTAGGAGTTAGACGAGCTGTTCCATGCTCGAATCCTCTTTGCTAAACCGTCACTAGTCTAGACTCTAGTATAATCATGTCTGATAAAGAGTTTATATCCAAAAGTCATTGATTTTTCTTCGCCACCATTTCAAGATTTATGCAATCCGTGTCTTGGCAGGTATGCGATGAGCTTGAAGATGTGATGGAACAAGGTGGAAACATTGTGGATCACCATGGCTGCGACTTCTTTCCTGAACGTTGGTTTGATCATGTTGTGGTGCTCCAAACTGATAATTCTGTGTTGTATGATCGGCTAGCTAAGAGGTATTTTGCTTCCCTTGCTATGTGAATCTCTTTTTTCTCATTATTCATCTGTGATCGTGTGCTGAACTCTCGATTTGGTTTGTCTGTTTATGGTAGGGGTTATACGGGGAAGAAGCTCTCAAACAACGTTGAGTGTGAGATCTTTCAGGTTCTGTTGGAGGAGGCAAAAGGCAGTTATCCAGAAAATATTGTGGTGGCACTTAAGAGTGACTGCATCGAAGATATAGATACAAATGTTTCTACTCTAACTGATCGGATAAGAAATTGGAGCTCCTAATCTTTATTTTTCGCAATGATCTTGGAAATTTACAACAGAATTCTGCATATTTGCCTTGCTGCGCCGTTGCAAATGTTCGAGGGTTGATGTCAACGAAAAAATCAATTGTAAATTACAAATATTTTAAGCATCGGTTCCTCTTCGAAAATTGCACCTATTAAAGGGTAATTTATTTATTCTTCTTGCCTACACAAAATAAGGTGTAGTTCGTACAGATGACTGCAATTATTAATTAGGATTGTTTCCAATTAAAGTGTGATTAAACCTTTATAATGTTTTAATTTAGTTTATTAGTTACAATAAGAATTTATAAATTTCAATTAAACTTATTGTTCATGGTTACGATATAATTAGGACGATGCATTCCTGTTCCTCCTTTATAATATACTACGAAGGAGCATCTATAATTTCAAAATTTTCCGCTAGTAACTATTCTCAGCATTCATGGTTAAAACTGGACAGACAACATCAAATTTTTATTTCTACTCCAGACTCAGAAATTTACTCTGGATTATCAGTTTATTTACCTTCATCACCAGTATCCTAATTGAGTATCCATGCTGCAAAAACATAATCTCAACCTGCAGCAGTTCATATCATGGCTATCAGGAACAAAATTGCCTAGGATTATCAAAACTTTAAGAGAAGATTAATAAAAACAAGAGCACTCAGAAGAACTTGAGAACTCCCATTATCGTGGAGGGTGGATTGATCTCGACACGAGTTGCCTTCCCTTGCCCGAGCAACAGGGGCAAGGTGTTTGCTTCTTTCGCTGGAACACCTAGAGCAGTCCACAGTGTCATGTGTGGCCATTGGTTCTTCGAATTTATCTTCTCCCCATCGACTGCTCCAGGATCAGTTTCCAATGCGGCCAACTTGTCAGAGAATAGTAATGAACCAATAGAAACTGGTACGTTTTGGTTGAGATGCGGAGCAAAACTAGCAACAGCAGTCACACCGTGGCTTCTCTTATGAGCCAGAGTTATGTGGGCTTTTGTGAGGCTGCTTTTCAAATCCTTGTCTTTGAGGAAACCTTCGACTCTAGGATCCTTCGTACCTAACTGTTCCATAATAATATGATTTATCAACTCGTCTGCAATTCCTGGAAGCTAGTTTTATAGATGATAAACTAGAACCGTAAGCATGCATATACAGTTTTCCAAAACAATAGCGGGGACTTGCATAAAGAGAATTCAGATGAGACAGATCAGGGCGTGAATACTCTAGTGGCCATTTAAATAAGAGGCACACTCCAATGCATCTGGATGCAGGGTATATCTGCCCTAATTAAATCCTAACTGTGATTAAAAAAATTCTAACAAGGGATTAATAAACCCTAATTGAGATGGATGCACCGTGCATCTAGATGTACATTGCCTTTAAATAATTTCTTATTGTAGAATTTACTAATATCTTACATTATGAAGGAGATCGATGACTTCTGAAACAGGCAGAGTGACAGCAGCAAAGACGATTGCGCCAAGATTCCTTTTTTCAGTACTAGGTGGGCTATAATCTCCCTTTGCGATTGCTTTAAGCTGCTCAACGACTTTCTCAACAGCAACACCAAATGGGACCTATGAATAAGAGTAGAGGATTCATTATATGCACCAACGAAAATGAGTTTCTCCTATTTAACGAGTGCGATAATACTGACCTGAATAGAATTGAGATATTCAGCATTTGCATACAAAGTATCGCGTAATTGCTTCTCCCATTTAGTCCACTCCGCTACATATTGGCCTTTTGTGGAATCCAATCTAGGAGATAAGAAGCATAAAAAAAATTAAATTGACTAGAAGCAGACACTAAACCTCACTGAGTGGAGCAAGGACCTTACTTTCCATGTTGTCTGGAATGAAGCTCATTTAAACTTAATCCTTCCTCCAAAATAGACCTCACACTTTCGGGTAGAGGAGGTCTTTTTCACATGCAAAGTTATATAAACAAGAGTGTGAGTCCTAAGCAAATGTGAGAGAGAGAGAGAGATGATCAAGGAGGAACATATAAGAGAAATGATTTAAACCAATCAATATAACCTAAATAGTTAAAAGAGCCAGCTCACAGTGGAGCTGTAAAACATGTAACACAACAATGACTTCCATACGTTTATTTTTGTTATTTACTAGCTGCCATCCTTCATTCTAATGCAAATTATGCAATAGCTCACCATCATATTGCCAGAAGAATTTGCATAATCACGAGTATAGCAACTGGATCATACACTGTAACAACATCGCATCTGCTCAAGAATTAAAGGGGCAAGTTACTGAATCACCAAATTCAGAGGGACAAGGCTACTTTTAACATAGGAGAAGCCAGACCAGTGTGATGCAGTACCTACGTTCCGAAAATAAGTGATCCTACCACTTTTTTCAGCATTCCATACTTTGTACATGCCCCAAAGAAAAAATAGGCTAAATACATTTTCAGGAATTGATTTCACTCATATTAGGCAGAAATTATATTGGGCTGAAATTTACATCTCATGCCTGTGCCAGATTACATGTGATCCACTGAACACAATCAAGGATGAGACGTTAGATACCGACAAGAACAAGATATGTCGTTCAAATATTTATGCCTAGTGCTGACCAGCCATCCAACTGTCGATAACAAATTATTAAAACAAATGAAAGAGTACATCAAAAAGAGGCCACCACTTGATTAATGGATAGTGTTGTTATGTCAAACCAAAATAAAACGTCAGTTAACCCATGTCATATCATGCCCTAGGGAGTCATGTGGTGTTAGATACTGCACCTCTGCTGTGGTCAAAATTTTCATTGCGACTATCAAATGCTACCATATACTCATTGATGCATTCTAATAAGCATGTCCACATCACAATTGAATTCCTGAATTACTCACAATAGATAAGTATACTTCAAACATAAGTATAGTTATCTATAACAACAATCAAAGTTTAAATATACGTTTTAAGCACCAAGGCGTTGTCCAATAGCCCCGCGAGGCTTAAGCCTCGAGGCTATCCGAGGCATAAATAATAAAAACACATAAAAATTATAAATAATATAATAAAACACTAAAATATGTAAATATATAATATAAAAACACATAAAAAATATAAGTCCCTAACTACTTATAAATTATAATAAAATCTTAAAATCTTAAGTTAAGTCTAATAATTTATTAGTAATAATCAAATGTCCAACTAAATACATAAGAAATTTGTAATTTCAACTAAATAACTTGAATTTTGTCAATTTTGGGTGGTGCAGAATGGCAGAAAAAAATAATATATGTTCGTTGTTGTTGGCCTGCTGAGTGATTGTTGTTGCTGCCGGCGCTGCTGAGTCGTCACAGAACGGCAACCGAGTCACCAGTGAAAGGTGGCCATGAGAGGGAGAGACCGAGAGTGAGCGGAAGACAGGTTTTCTAAAGGTTTCTAAGGTTTTTTATATTCCAATTAGTTAATTAAGGCTGTTTTTTAACAGCCCACCCCAAATTGGGGCCAAATAAATAAAGCCCATTGATTTTCAGACCTCCAAAGCCCAAAAAACTGGAAAAAGAAATACAAAAACTGCAGAACTCAAGAGGCGTGCGCCTCGATGGGTTCAAGGCGTGCGCCCCATCCTAACCAGGTGAGGCGTAGCCTCAAAGCGATTCTCCGGTGCCTCGCAACGAGGCGTGCCTCAAGAACGCCTTTTTAAACCATGACAACAATTAATAGGATATCAAATTCAATAGAAACAAAAGGATCTAGTAAAAGAACTGCAGAAAACTATGTCTTGCCAGTTAGTCATATAAATCACCGACCTTTTGGGTTCCAATAAAGGTATCTTCACAATTGAGCCAAAACGTTCTATTAGCTCCATTTCAAACTCCTTACGGTCCTGAAGATTTTAGGACATGGCATCATTTAAAGACCTTTTTTGAAATTTCAGATAGGTGCAATAGGTTTTCCATAGAAGACTGAATTAACTGTACCTTGCCCTCATAAAGATTGTAGAACATCAACAACACATAACCAGCATTTGGAGATGAATTGTCAAGATTTCCCTAGAGGACACAAATGAGAAGCTAGTTATCAGGTTTAACTATTCAAGAATGGAAGAAGTGGACTACCCAACCTGAAAACAACTAATATCACTATTACCGGATGATTAGCACGTTGAAGCACTCGAAATATGAAAACAGCAAGAGCATCGAGTGAGAATGGATTTGATTCAGTCCCTGCACAGTGTCAGGTGAGACAGTAGATGAGCAAACCAATTAGAGGAAATATGAGAGAAAGGATAAACGATAGAAAAATAATTAGAATCCTTAAATAAAAGTATCTCAAATGGTATATACTTAACAAACGCATGAAGAAAATGACCAGAAAAAGGATCACTTCCATGTAGAAGCAACAAAAACATTTGAAGTAAAGCTGTGATGGAATCAGCAGAGCAGTAAGAAAGAACTAGATAATATCATGCAATCAGCACATACGCATCGCACAAGTTGATTTCACTGGTGTTATCAGCTTTGGCTTTTAGTAAACAGGCAGACATGAATCTCTATAAGTTGTAAAATCTCATATCTCAACTTGCTGTAAAGGGATGCTGACCTCTGTGCCAACAGATGGCCTAGGCCTTGAGGATGAGTTAAACTCATCTCCGGGGAAGATGTCTTGATTATAAAACTACAATGTTGCTATCAAATATAGGGCCTCAATCCTACAAACCAGGTTGAAGTATATACACCATGATATGCATATTAAGATTACTGTGAGGAAATAACGCCTATTTTAATAAATGAGATTTATGAATGAATTCATGTTCGATATTGATACTCAGTAAAACCAATCAGTGATGAATGTCAAGCAAGCTATTTTCACAACATAAGATCTATTAGTATAACCTTTCATGTTTCTGGAGGTGTGTAAGAACCGAACTAAATAGAACGAGAATGTTCGAAAGTCAGTGCATGCATAGGTTTCTGATAATGACAAGATACTCTTTACATACATTATGTTTTATCGGACAGAAAATATTGTTGAGAATGCTGCATTGGAGAAAGAATCATCGTTTCAAAATAACAGAAGGATAAATAATCAGTAAAGTTCCTGAATAGATTAAAGAATCCAAGGAAGAAATTAACCTTCTGACTCAGGTATGACTGGAACCCCAGATGCCCTTGTGCTGCGACACATGTCCTCAATCTGCAAAGATTTGGATAACATACAAATCAAGTTAAACGACTCAACAAAATCTTACATGCCGCCAACTAGTCCCCGTACTCCCAAAAAGGGAAGACGAAGAAGAATGGAGGAAAAGGAAAAAAAAGAAGTTTCTTCCATGGGAGATGCCAATCTGAGAGGTTAAAAGGAACACATGAATGTGAAGGGGTAAGTAGTGTGCAAAAAGGCCCAATATCATATCTTTCCATGACCCAAAAAATAGCACCATCAGTACTTTTAAACATCACAAAGTATAGGCTGTATTTTGTGCTTACTACATAATAGCACATTACCATTAACATTTTGCAGCAGACAAGAAAGGAACAGCTGCTTGTATATGGAAAAAAAACCATCTAACAAACTTAAAAACACTACTAATATACTACTATATGAAATAGCGCTTAAGACAGAAAAAGTTTATGACCTTTTTCCAAACTTCTTCATTGGGAGCATTTTTGTCAGCAAGCACAATAGAGTTCGGTTTCTTGCGGTAGTCTTGATCAACCTTCACCCAATATCTCGCTAATTATGTTGCAATAGGTTAATCGAGATATAGGTAAACAAAATGATGATCTAGAACCAAAGTAATACCAAGTAGGGGCCTCACCTGATAGGCTTAACCAAATCGACAATAATGCCCAAATGATTTGCATATACAACATACAACATACACAAAACCCATTTCCAGAACATGTTTGTGATATGGTTTTGCAAGTAACGTGCCATTTAAAGCACTCCATAAAAAATCCTGTTATAACCGATTGCATTCTGTGCCATTTTATCAGGAAACTGGTTACTGTAAGGTCAAAGAAAAATACAATTGACTTGTACAGTTCAAATATTTGAGAAAGAAAGTTCATAATTTTTTTTTGCAAAGCTCAGTCCTGTAGAGATGGATATACATGTATGTTGACGTAGATCAGATGAGTGAATATTGCTTCAGCGACCAAACATGATTAGCCACATTTTGATCAAAAGAATAACCAGGTTAAAAATTGACAGCATATGTTAATTAACTTAAATATAACAACTACTAAGTCCGCTTGTAGATATATTTTGACAGAAACTATTACAATCAGGAAATTGCAGGTAAAATGAGATTAAGCTATATACCTTTGATAAGATCACCCATCAAACTGTGCACTGGACGATCATCACCAAGCCTTCCAGGATAACTCATTATCTCTTTACAGAGTGCTGACTTAGCACAACCAGGGATTCCTAAATTGGAAATTGATGGTGCAATTCAGAATATAAAATATTAGGAATTAATAGGACAGGGCAAATATCAGGTTAGAGATCCTTCACCAGATAAGCATTGTGCAAGAAGGCATCGGCATACACACAGAAATCAATGGAAACATGTATTCACATAGGGAGCATGTTCAAACATTTTATGTGTGTAATTCCTGGTTTTAGTAATCCTGATGCACAATGTGGTAGAAAAGTTTCCAAAATTAAGATTGAGGCTGAAATATAGCATTCCAGAAAGTTCCAAGGACAACGATATTATTCTTGGAAAATCTTTGTGAAGCAAAGTGGTTTTCTTTTCTTTTGAGCTAAAATATTATTCCAAAAATAGTTGTAGGGACAAGGATATTGTTTCATAATATATAACAAGCAGTATCTCATGCATTAGCCCTTTTATAATCTGTAGTGATACATAGAACGTCCATAAAACTAAAACTAACTCCTACCTGGAAAGAAAACAATAAGCCCACGATCTTTAGCAATGGTTTCCTTGACCGTGGGAGTTGGACTTGAAGGTATTTTATCTCTCTCTGGTTCAAGGTCTCCCTCCTCATCTTGACCTCCCTCAATAATGGCCATGAAATCTTCAACTCTAACAAAACTACCAGCAGATCCAATCAAAGCTTGATTTTCGGAACTGCGCTTTGAATATTGCTCAAGGAATGGCTCTGCTTCACTAAGATATGTGGACGATGGCAGTTGTCTGTGTCCATATTTTCTACGAATATATACAGCCCTTAATAGGGGCGAAAAAAACAAATCACATACTGGATTACAATTTTGCAAAGAATGTAGATAGATATCAAGATATACCACTCATCCAGCATCTTGCTGAGCTGCCTTTGCTTTGCAGGTGAAGTATTCCATATCTTCATTTGCCTAGATTGACAAAATAATAGTTACAGACACGACAGAAAACACACTATTCTGATTCCTAGGACTCAGTCGTGCCAATATATTTGTTTAGAAGACCTTGATATCTTTGGACCATGAAAGTCTAATAATTTTTATGAAAATCTTATAAGATAGCAAGCCAGCAAGAACACTTCATAAGAGGCACCGAGTCCTAGAAAAGACTTTCATTAACATCAATATGTATGGGGCCAATTACTGCAGAAGATGCAAGAGTCTGCTATGTCCCAAAAGTAGTCCACACTAGGCCCTTGTCAAGTTTTTCAAGATTTAACAGATATCCAGTTGAAAAGTAAAAATGAAACTTACAAAACTACCAGCAGCAAAAAATCATGAGTCTTCTAAGCTATTTTCTGATAACAAGAGCCCACGTGATTCTAAGAACAAGGGCCAAAGTTCTTTGTAAACTTCCCTCCCGAGCAAACGGCATACTCATACAATACGTTTAGTAAGGGTAAGATCCATTTTAATTCTTATTTTCCTATTTACGCTAACAACTGTGTAAGGGAGGTTTTAAGGAAATATACCTCGTGTAGTAGGTCTTGTACGCAGCTTCACCTTGTTTAAAAAGAATAGACAAGCCATTCCGAATCAGAAAGGTTCTTATCTGTATGTTCGAAAAAGAGAACAAGAAATACTTCATCCATTACTTGCTGAATCAACACCACATAGAGCAATGAACCCGGAAACATCATCTGGCGCACAATAGAGCATGTGCAACAGTATAAGAAGTAATCGACAACAATAGACATCCGCTCTGTCAAAACTAAACAAACAGTTGCAAAGCAGTTAATCCTCAATATCCAAGTTCACAACATACCAAGTGCCTATAAAAATCTAAAGCAACAGTAGAAATAACTCAACAAAGGAAGAATCTCTTATCAAGCAATCCTCCAAAAATATCAAGCATTAATAGCAGTAAAAGAAATTGAACACATATTTACAGGATACCGATTAACTCAAAGCTGCTGAACAAATTTGGTCTAAATGCAGAAAGATTTTTCCTTATTTTGTATAAAAAATAATATGCCCCAGGGTGGGGCAAGGGCCCCGTGAGCCACATATAGATAAGTCCATGGGGATTTTAACTTATAAAGTACCATGATTAATGATGACCAGGACATAACTTCAGACATCATTTCAAACTACTGAAGAGAAATAGGTTGAAATGTACCTACAACAATCTGAGTAATTGATGAATGCAGGGCAAAACATCTTGTACCTTATACGTAAGGAACTTCAACTTAATCATCAGGTTTGCATCTTCATCTGCTAAATCAGCTTTTGCTGAGTCACCATTTAACTCACTCCCAGAACTAGTTTCCATGGCGAACTCTACAGCTCTTCCCTTATTAACCTTGAATAAGTTCAGGTCGATAAAAAAACCTGAGGACACAACAGATTTCTGGAATTGTCAGCATCAGCAACAATTTCACAAAAGAAGAACCACCTAAAGAACCAGGCAAGGAATATCAAAGGGAACAGCATACATAAATACATATATATATATATATATATATATATAGAGAGAGAGAGAGAGAGAGAGTCCTCTCTCAGGAGCATGCAGTGCCCTGACTAGAAAAAAGTAAAACTACCAGGCAGTAAATATTACCATAAACAAATGCATCGGGCGAGAAGCCCTTACAATTCAATGCTAGTTTGGATAATAGGAGCCTCGTCTATGCTTCATGAGATAAGCAATGCTCACATAATTCTAAATATATAATTTCAGGAATAATAAGCACATGAAAACAAAGATAAAATGCTCAAAGTCAGAGCAAAATATATACCTCGATATAGTGGCCACAAACCAGGATTATGCCTGCAGTAAGACATTTGTTCATAAATTAAAAGAGATTACAGGAAGAACTTTTGCATAACACCTAAAGTAGTTCTATAGGAATGCGTAGAAGCATAATAGATTTACAGCTAATGTATATAGCATCAATAGATTAACGGACTTCATCACACCTCATCTCTTTCTGGTACTTTCTAAAAGCTGAGTCGCTCTGGACATGGATAACCATCTTAAAATGAAGACTGTCATTTGTGGCAGAGTCAACTTTATGAAAGTTATGATAAAGCTTAAAAGCAGCATGATAGCGCTTTTCTCTCATCAGACTAACCATTTCCTGAAGCAAAGGTGAATAAAGTTGATGACATTGAACTAATACCTATCAGGATACTAGAGTTTTGCCATGATTAAGAGAATGAAAATGAAGAGTCGATAAACTATTACTTCCACAATTTTTCTCAGTTTTCAAAATCATGAATAAGTTGCAATAGAAAAGCAAACCTGTAATTTGGTAGTAGAGAAGTCTGCTGGACAACTTTGCAGAAACTTTGACAGAACAGATCGATCTGCATTTCTTGAATGATTATCAGAATCTTCAATTCCAAACCAATCCATATAGTTTGGGCAGAAAGATGTACCAACACTCTTAAGAAGTGCCATTATTTGCTGTAGAGTGAAATAATATATATAAAAAATGGACATTCTAAGTACACTACTAGACAGTTTAGTAAATTAAGCATCTTGATACCTGCTTTTCTTTGGTTCTGTTAGCAGCACATATTTCACGCAGGCTGGCTCCCAGGTCAACTGGAGTGGATTTTAGACAGAAGTGCACAAATCAATATAAAATCAAGTCAAGAGTAGTGAAGATTGTGCACAGTACAGGGAGAAGGAAGAAGCATCATAAACTAAAATTACATATCAGCCAAAGAATTTGGAATAAGCAGCAAGATGTTTCCCTAATTGTGAAATATATGAATAAGAAATTGACATCCTTGTAACAGAGAGTATTATTTTGTCATGTAACTACTAACTAGGAACCCTGGAAACAGTTCTTGCCTAGTAAACAAAGCCAATTTCAAAAGGATTTAAGTTTTTTATTCACTTGTCCATGCAAAATGTGATTAGCAAATACCTGCATTGATAGTACCATGGAAAATACAGACCATCGACAACAAAAGATTTCTTGCAATTAGCATCAGAGCAAACATAATGAGCAAATAAGTTTGAGACTAAATGTAAAACTTTTCAAATTATATGCATAGTAAAACTTTTGAAATAATCTGTTATCTCAACAGTAGTGTCCAATACTAATTATCTAACATAATGTCTCTAATATTTAACAATTTACCTACAATGATAGCAAACACAATTCTTTTTTTTTTTTGTTCTTTACTTCTTTAAAAGCTAATTTTAATGCTAATTATAGGCTAGGAGAGTTCCTGTCTATTAAATGTGCCCTGAATATAGATAATTCTAACTCATCATGGTTCTCGTTGCTACCCTTCTTTAGGATTAATGGCTTTGACAGACAGAATGTTAGCATATATAAGGATGGTGGTGTATCTGATATAACTTTTCTGCATGAAAGAAGATTTAACTCGGATAAAAGCATATTACCTCCTTCCATTGGTGGTGGAGGATAGTCTCTCAAAACCTGCTTCATATGTTCTGAGCTCGCCTGGCTTACTATCCTAGCCACTAGACCTTCCAAGATCTCACCCTGCACCACTATATGATCTTTTGATCCTGCAGATAAGGGAAAAGAATGCAGATCACCTTACAGCTTTCCTAATCTAATAATTATAGCTATGAATATTGTGGATGTCGAGGATGGGATTGGCTACAAGCAAGAACATAGACATACAAAACAAACTCAAACAACAAGACAAATCACGACGTTCTCAGCCTCATTTCTGGTTTATCAGATTATGGCTTTCAGATTTCAAAATTACACAGTATTGAACAATACATATGCCATATGAAAAGCAGGTACGGCATGCAAGATTTACATTTACAATACTGGATAGTAAATAAAAGTGTGAAAATGGAAGAACCTATAACACAATGGAAAAGGGCACAGACCTGGTCAAGAGTTGGAGCAAAGATCAAGCGAAAAAGTAGAGAAGTAGAATTGCGAGGAGATAGAACAAGAGAGGTAATAAAGAGAAGGGGATGAGGACAATGAAGAGACCTGGTTATATGATTATAGTAACTGTATGCAGCTTGATACATAAAGAACATTTAATTCATAACTTTACGTAAAGAACATTAAATTTATGACAAGGCCCAACATACAAGATCAATAACCAGACCTACAAACCATCAAGATTCATGAATGAAAGCCTTCTATAATTGATAAAAGATGCACATGATAGGACTAGTTTGTGACCTATCTCAGGAAGGATGAAATCAGCAAAGTATATGTATTTCTAGTTGAAAAGAAGCCAATAGTCTACCCAGAATCAGAAAGTCAGCAAGAACAAAACCACAATCATCTGTCTAACTTTACCAGGCACTGATATATCTGCAACTTCATCAAGTGCTTTGCATACAGTGGTGGCTGTTCCTTCCTCACTGAGTGCATCATAAGCCGCAAAAAGTGACATTACAGATTTCCTGAAACAGAGAGACAATATACAAATGCATAAAATGAAGTTTCTGACCTTCATTTTTAACTTTCACCAGCTTAAGAAGGTCAGAGAACTGAACCAAGAATTATCTTTCTTCATCACTAATTGACACACACACACATAGGGATGGCAATCGACCCGCGGATACCGCGGGTATCCACCCGATTATTCGTGGGTTTGGTAGATATTTCGTACCCGTGGGTATGTTCGTGGTTTAAAACTAGTACCCGTTTAGTTCGCGGGTACGGAAATGGTTTGGCACTACCCGTACCCACGAAACCCGTGTACCCGCGAACTGTACCCGTGAAAATACCCGCAAAAATACCCGTGAATTACCCACGAACCCGTGAAACCCTCCCATCTAATAACTTATTTTATTAATTAATTAATTTCCAAATTCTGAAAATAGGAATTAGGAACCCTTTCGCGGGTCGCGGGTGGTCCGCGGGTGGCAGGGGCGGATACCCGTCGGGTGGCGGGTTCGCGGGTATCCGTCAACCCGCGGGTACCCACGGGTATCGGGTATGGTGAGAATCTCTTACCCGTCGAGGGTCGCGGGCGGAGATCATTTTCGCGGGTACGGAAGTGGTTCGGCACTATCCGTGCCCGCCCGACCCGATTGCCATCCCTACACACACACATATAAAAGGGTCAAGGGCAGGGCTAAACCAATCAAATGTTCACAACAAAGAACGAGTTTCATGGAGTTTTGTGTGGGGGCAGGTAGAAAGTTGGACCAGGTCTTGTGCCTTAAACCTTAGGACCCAATATGTTATCATCTCCCCAAACTTTAAGAACATTTGATTTGTCTATTGTTTATTGTTTTTATTGTTGTATTGGACAAAAAAAATAATAGAATGGAATTCTTTTTTTTGTTCTATTGGACACAAAAAAAAAAGAATTTGCTCACATTGAAGATCAAAGTGTCAAGGGCTAGATATTCACACACAATGACAGGATAAGCCAAAAGACAACTCATACTCTATGGTACACATCACCAGGTTTTGTCAAATTGATTTGACGCTAAACTTATTGTGAAATTTTTTCAGGATATGCAACACGGTAGAAACATTCTCATATTTCGAAACGACATACTATTTTCTCTGAAGTCTCCAAATGTCAATACTCATAGAAAACAAAACAAAAGAAAAAGAATTATTTCATACCAATCCATCAAATGGATCAACAACCATTCAAGTCAATTTTGGCTTGTTATTTTTTATACAAGATCAAAGTAATGTTTCCAAATTCCATGCATCAAGAAACAGAATTTCTTCTTCATACAATGATAGATCAAAACTCACCTTGTTGACAATAACCACACATGATTTGTAGGTAGCCGCCATTCCTACAAAAAGCGATGAGATCAGGGGTTGAATAGAATTTTGGTTTTCCAAAACCCAGCTCCGTGACTGCAGTCACAACCACTGTGTAAAGATGGAAAAGATGATCAGCAAAATGGGGAACACAAACCTTAATTTTTTGGATGAACATTAAAATTGAATAAAGATGAGAAACTTTCATCAATAGATTCAGAGAACTGGAGAAGTACAGATATAAAAGCAATACAAAATGAAAAAGTAACTAATGATTATTCTGACCTTCATATCAAAAGCATTACAAATGAAGAAATTAAGCAACTATGTTTACTCCAAAGCACATGATTAAATCAGTCGCTTGAACTACAAGTGATACTCATCTTTATTCCTATCTCATATCCCACTTTAAAATAAATGTGTGAAAGAAGAAATATGAAGTTCCCACTTGTGAAAAATTCTGAATATGTGATTATTTGGAATAAACCTTCAACATTTCTAAACTTGTGAAAAGAGAAGCAAGAAAAGGAATATAGCAAACTACAAATTAAGCACACAAGTAAATTGGGCTGCTAAATAAGAATGTTGGCATCTTTCATAAGGTGTTTCTTCAGCAGTGAAGAACAGTAACTTCAATAAGTGTATTTCAAAAATATAGTTCATGGCTATCCTCATAGTCAATATCAAGGAATCAATGAGAATATTTCCTGGTTCACTCACCATAATCTTCACGAGGACGTTGCCCATGGTCTCCTAATACAGCAGTTACAAGCTCCATTGACACGCATATACGATTTCTCTTGAGTAAAACAAAAAAGTGGTTCTTTATTTTAGATCAGAAGGAAAAACCAGTAAAGAAGAACATGAAGAGACATACAAAAATCTTACCACATGCTCATATACTATCAAGTAAATCTTATCAGGTGTGGCATTCTTAATATAGCAATACATGAACTGGATGACAGCATATCTTCATAAAAATTTAGGAATGAAAATGACGCAAAATCTACAAACATATGATTACTGAAGCTTAAATGGTAACAAGCCTTATCAGAAGGCAAGTAGACAATTTTAGATTTCAACTTTTCACCAACACAAGAACCATTAATTTCATCTCTTTGACTTAGACTAAAGATTAACTGTCTCATTCCAGATTTACCTCAAGAAACTCATTGAACTCAGCTTGCTTCTTGCTGGCTTGAGAAACCCAGGCTTCATGAAACATGCGCCCAAGTACAAAAACACCAACTGCAGTGTAACTGTAGCACACGCATCAAAATACAAAGCCTTCATAAAAAAACAATAATGAAATGCAGCAAAGCAACAAGACCGATCTGGCACTCCAACTTTCAAATGCCTTTTTGGGGTCAATTAATACAAAAATTTTAAAGACCACGTCACGGTGGACTCGAACACATTTGATTGGCCGAGGCATTAACCATTGTACCACTAGGCCAACACACGCACATCAAATGCCTTTTCTTATTTCTAGACCATATTGCATGTATGACAAAACCCTAAGATCTTCAAATGCTCGGACATATAATGCCTGAAAGATGCTTAATACTGTTTAAACAAACAGTGCAAGCCATGATCAATGTGGACTAGAAGTTAATAATTGCTACTAACTAGGTCGTGTTTCTTCCCTTTTCTTTGGCTAGCTCCAGCAAACTTAATTGTTTACAAGTAGCATGTGTTATATATAAATTAAAAGGCTTGTATAATTCATCCGAGTAAAAAATAAAACATTTTAACTTTTACCTCTAGACATGGCAGTTCCACTGACTAAATCAATACATGAGAAAATGGATGCCAGAAAGAATAAGAGAGGAAGTTCAGGATAAAAGGACCATCAATAATAGACTTACATATTCCCATAGCTGTTCTTGGCATATGCTCCTCCTTCTTGTCCGGCATACATGAAAAGTGAGCCGGAGTGCTTGAGTGAAACCTGTACAAGTCACAGTTACCAGAAACATTAGATGCAATCGGTAAGGCTACTTGAGAGAAAACAAAGGAGAAGGAGGAGGAGGAAAAAAAAAGGTTCTTGTATTAGTAAAGAGAAACACTGAAAGTTCATTGCCCAACCTCCATTGTAGCTAAACCTTTGGAAACCATCTCTATCATCCTTGTCCTAACCTGCAAGAATCACATTAAGAGAAGTCGAGCATGTACATCGCACTCTCCAAAGCATCTGTAACAACAAGATACTAACTTCAACTGCTGATGGCTAAAGTTATGACTTATAATTTTATACCAACACCTATTCAAACTACAAGAATACGAGCCATTAATATCATAAAGTTTGAAATAATCAACAATTTTCTGGCTAATTAACTAAAATAACCATAACGCTAGAAGTCAGTATATTCTGTATCTTGTTTGATCTGGACAAAAGGAATAGATGGGATAGCTTACCTCTTGATCAGACTTCTCATTTTCAAATTTAGGGTAAAAAGTTGCTCTAACTTGTGCGAGTGAGTATGTTGAGCTGTCAGTGGTGAAGCTTTCCAGTAATTTACCACTAAACAGCTTACTCGAAACAGCATCATATGTCCCAGCAGATTCGGTTCGGGTTCCATTGTTTGGTACTGTCATTTGATCGGCTGGAGCTGAATTCAGGCCTACTGCTGTGGCGCCACTTACTGTTCCATATGACTTGGGCTTCCATACAGCTTTTTGTTCACGAGCAGGGACATGTTTCGTCAGCCCAATGCTAGCAAACTGTAACGATGCTACTGGGTACACAGGCTCTTCTGCAACAGTCAGTGAATTGACCTTTTCTGTGGCAGCTTCCTTGCCTGCATTTGAGGAACTCCCTGAAGATGACAATGATGAAGCTGCCAATGAGGCAGACAACTCGTTGACTTTTGACTTCTCGACCCATCTGTGTTCTTTACTCACTCCTTGCCGCTGAGTTGTTTCAGAATAAACATTCAATTACCACTAACAAAACAGACAACTAGGTACAACTATGAACTATCTTAAAAGCAAGTATGCTAGAGGACTCGCAAGAGCACCAGACAAGAACATAAAACACCATCGAACATTCATAAGATTGTACAAGTTTCGAAAGCAGTAACAGAAAGACCAGTAAAAAAAGAAGTAATACTTCAGATCATCATATGATTAATTTCAACTTGCTGCATCCAGGAATACTAATTCTCAAACCACATTAACAGCTCAATCGCTGATCGCCGATCCACAATCCGAGAACCAATACAGTACAAAAACATGAAGTAATCATCGAGCAACACAAAATCAAACAGGAAAATCAAGCATCAAGAAACAATTACCACTACAAATTTCAACAATCCATATCGATAGGGCAGAGACTATGCGACCGCAAAATATGAGTCCATGCAAGCTCACAAACGATCGAAAACATACCTGCTTGCGAGGCATGGCGAGGGGACAATGGTGAGCGCGAGAGAGTGGGAAAGAACGGGAATACGGTTCTAGAGGGGAAGGGCGAGCGAGTATAGAAGTTATTGTATAAACCGCCGAAAAATATCTGCGAAACAGACATTCGCAGGAAAGAGAAGAATGGCATATTGTATCTATATATAGAAACAGATGGTTTGAAGAAGATCAAAAACGGCGAAGACAGTGAGGGCCTGGGCGTAAATTCACAACGTCGCAACCGCCTTGGGAATTGATCCAGTCAATCGCATTCAACGTGTAATTGATGCAATTTGTTGTTTATTCCATCGCATTCGCCGTTCACCAACTCAGTCTTTGATAGGGGTTTTAGAGTCCCGGTTGAGGTTTGCAGATGCTTGTTCAGACTTTAGTAGGGTCGGGCTTCCCACGTAGAACAAGAATTTAAAAGAAAAAGGAAAATGATAAATTATTGCGAGCCAGTTTCATATCCCCCGAGATTCAAGATTGTATAGAATAAGACTTTGTAAGTTGAATGTAAGAATTTAAAAGAAAAAAGGAAAATGAGCCAGTTTCATATCCCCCGAGATTCAAGATTGTATAGAATAAGACTTTGTAAGTTAATGTTGTTAAGATTAGTTATTAGTTTGTTAATTGAAAGTTGTTAAGAGTAGTTATTAGTTTTTTACAATATTGTTAGGGCTCGTTTGGTAGATATGGTAAGATATGTCAAGATAGATAAAAATAGGATATGTATCGTAAATAATGTTAGATTGGTATCGTATTTTAGTGTTTGGTAGATAAGATATAAAAACCTAGATAGCAAATCTTGTTTTTTAGATCTCATTAAAAACATAGATAAAGAACAAAAAGACAAAAATAACCTTATAACAACTAAATTTTTTTCGTTCACTCCTAACCTCCAGATTTCAAGAAGAATAGAGAACAAAAATTCTTTTTGTACCACACCACAACTTCTTCTTTGAAGGCGTCTGAGATAGCTATAATTACACCAAATAAATTCAAGAACCATTTCTTTTGGAGGTGTCTTCTGCTTGAAGCCGCTGTTTTTGTGCCCCCAAGATTTGCTTTTTTTTGCTTGCTTGCTTGTGGAGAATCTGAAAGTTTCTTGCTGATTTGGAGCTAGGTGAGTTTATTAAATGATGAATTTTTGCTAAAGATTGAATCTTTAGCTGGGAATAGGCTGACCCATTTGGAGATTCTGGCTTTTGAAGGGCTTGATGGAGATAGAAAACGACGTTTCGAAGTCGAAGATGGAAGATTATGAAGCGATAGAGCAGATTGGGAAGGGTGCTTTTGGAGCTACATTTCTTGTCCTGCATAAAACTGACCCTCTCTCAACGCAAGGAATTTGTCGTTCTGTTGGAATAGCCTTCGACGGGAATTTCCAGATCTTGGTTTCACTCTCGTTCTGTCTTCACCAGTTTCGGACGATGAAGAGGGCAGATTTGTCTAAAATTCAAAATGTGTTTTACTGTAGAGATGAGTTATATGTAATCTGGGGGTTCACTCCAGTTTGGATTACAAAAGACCAACAATGTTTTAACCACGGGCTGGAAATAAAACCGGGCCTAGAGGTGTACTAATCTAGGATACCAAACAACAGGTTATAAGAGTAGTTATTTTCTTTGTTAGATGCTTGTTTACTTTTTTATAGATACTCCATATGATTGTCATTTGGAGATAATGAAAGTAACAATACAATTGTGTGGAGAGAGTGGTTAATGAAAAATGCCTTGCTCGAATCCACCGCGATACAACCTTTAAAATTTCAGATTCGAAAGTAACAATACAAATTCTTCACAATGTAGTCATATAAGTTTTTCCATTTCTTTTGTGTTTTCATTTCTGCAACTTCTTCTTTTCCTTTCTTCGGTTTTCTTCTAGATTTCTTTTTTAATATTCTATAAATTCAACATGATATCAGAGCAACTCTTGAAGAATGAACCAACTTGATTGCCTAGAACCTTCTACTTTCTCTCTCTCTCATATTTCATCACCAATTTCCAAATCAATTATCTACAGACTGCAGCTGCTTGGTGAATTTTATCAATCAAAAATGGCGAAACGCTTAATTCCAACTCTGAACAGAGTGCTGCTGGAGAAAATAGTTCCCCCATCCAAAACCGCAGCTGGAATTCTCCTCCCAGAGAAATCATCCAAGTTGAACTCTGGCAAAGTGATTGCTGTCGGACCGGGGGGTGTGACGCTGCCGGCAATCGTATTCCGATTGCGGTGAAGGAAGATGATGAGGTTCTATTGCCTGAGTATGGCTGGACGCAAATGAAATTAGGTGAAAAAGAGTACCACTTGTATAGGGATGAAGATATCTTAGGGACTATTGATCGGAAATGTGAACGTTGCATTTGCGAGTATTTGATCTTGAGTTTAAATGATGATTTATGAGCTGAAACAGAGAGGAAATGGAAATGATCACTGTGGAGGATTCGAGCATTCTGATGGTTTGTTGCTACGCTATTGGTGGAGGAATGGTTGCCGACAAACGAATAGCTAGACTGTTTGTTAAAACTTTTATAATACTTACGATGCCTCGAAGTTGTAAATTCAGGTCTTTCTAAACTTGAAGTTAGGGTTTGGTTATCTTTCTATTTTTTGGTGTGATTGGAGCTGTAACTTGGATTATTGTCGTATAACCTCGGTGGATTACTTGTTCTTCAAGCGTATTAAAATTTGGACGAAAAGATTTTCTGGTTTTGATAGTTCTGTTGTTTCCATTGAAGTAGCGGTTTGGAGAATTTGTGTGAAATTCCTTCTGTTATTTGCAACTTGACTATCTTGAATTTACTCATAAACGAAGCTTGAATTTCGAATTTTCATTCTGGACAGAGTGTATGGTTGGAGTTGGAGTTTGAGTTGATTGCTGAGGTTTGATGAGTTTACCTGTTGGGGGGGTTGAAGTTTGGGTCGAGTGTTGTGTTGTTTATGCATCGTGGTGAAATCTAGAATTTAGGTTTTCACTAGATTAGCTTCAAGGTAGCATACTTTCTTGAAGAATTTGATTAGCGGAGAGGAAAGGAAGATGGGTCATTTGCAGAGGCTATTGGATTGGTTTTTGTCTTGTAGGCCAACGGGTTTGGCAAAGAATGAGAGAATGATTCTGGTTGCGTTGTATACTATTGTTAAGGAAAACTTCAAGTTGTATGCTGATATCTGTGAAGTATTGGTTGTGCTTCTGGACATGTTCTTTGATTTGGAGTATCAAGATTGTGTAAAGGCCTTTGATGCTTTGCTGAGCCTGGAGTATCAAGATTGTGTAAAGGCCTTTGATGCTTATGCTGGCTCAGCAAAGCAGAGAGATGAGTTGGTCAGATTCTATAACTGGTGCAAGGACATTGATGTGTCAAGATCTTCCGAGTATCCAGAAGTTCAGCAAATTATTGACAAATTATTGGAGACTTCGGAGGAATTTGAGAGGGAGTGACTGTTGATGATCAAGGGAATAAGTTTGCTCTGGCATTGTTTGCTGGACCGGTGGCCAACAATGGGAATGGCTCGTGGGAAGCATTCTATTCAAATGGGGAGTCAGAGGTGACTTCTACTTGGAAAAATCCAGCTGTAGAAACCGACAAGGTTGATTGGGAATTGACTTTTATTGAAACTGCTAGTCATCTGTCTAAGCAAAAGGCTGAAGAGAGAAGCTCTTCAAGCTGAATCGATGTCGAGGAGATCGATTCGCTCGAATGCGGAGGAGTATGACGACGGTGTCTTACTCATTTCTACCGATTGTGTATCGATTGATTTTCTTACCTTCTATGCCTCTACCGATTGTATATCGACTTCTAGGCCTTCTACCTATGTCTGGTTTATCTACTAGAATCGATGTTGATCTTAGTTTTTCCCTCCAGGCTTTGTTTGAATCCGTTGGAGTCGTGAGTTGCGATTTTCGTCTTCGGTTCAAAGTATTTCTAGAACTGTGTAGTTTTTTATTTTTTCTCTCTGTTCAGATCGGTGTAGATCTGTGAGAATTGCTAAGTTTGTGATACATCCGATGCCATTCCTGATGCGTGCCTGGAGCAGGATCCAGAGAGCAAAGTAGCATGCGAGACCTGCACGAAGACGAACATGGTGATGGTCTTTGACGAGATTCGGGACATCGCTTTCAGTTCATTATTTCCAAGCTTAGGCTGGTGGATCTTTACCATCTCCAGCTTACGGGATGTAGAGAATATGACTTTGAAAGTTGAAAGTTGTTAAGAGTAGTTATTAGTTTGTTAATTGAAAGTTGTTAAAAGTAGTTATTAGTTTGTTATCATATTGTTAGAGTAGTTATTTTATTTGTTAGATGCTTGTTTACTTTTCTATAAATACTCTACATGATAGTCATTTGGAGATAATGAAAGTAACAATACAAATTCTTCACAATGTAGTCATATAAGTTTTCCCATTTCTTTTGTGTTTTCATTTATGCAACTTCTTCTTTTCCTTTCTTCTGTTTTCTTCCAGATTTTTTCTTCAATATTCTACAAATTCAACAAAGATTCCCAAAATTTCAAAACCCACTTCGTCGTGCCTTACCAAAGCGATCGTCGGTTCACCATTAGTTGTTCAGTCGAGAAAAAGGATTTCTGGGATAAAATTGTAGGAATTCTTAATTCATGTTAAACGAAGTTACTTAAAATAAGAATGGAAGTGATAGAGTGAAGACCGGTTGAGGAAGAAAAGCAGCGGCCGAGAAAGCTTAGGATATTTAAATCTAGTATGGTGAAGAGGAAAAGCGGCGTAGAGATTCAGGCGTTGTCAGGCCGGAACCGCCGGGCCAAAGTTCCAAAATAATATATCCGAAACCGACCCGTCAAAATCCACCGATCAAATATGAAATATTGGGTTTCATGTTCGTGCGATAATAATGTTAACAATGAAATTATTTACCATAAAGAATTTAGGACATGCCTATCAAAATATATTGCAGCTCAATTATAGAGTACGGAATTTTCAGAAAATATGACCTTTTTCAAACTATATGTATAACAATAAATTAATTACATTTCAATTGACTTGCAGCGAATTTCATTTTCTTCAGACCAATGATCGATCCCCGTGATTCAATCGAGCTGTAAAAGATAAAGTCGTAACCACATGGCCATGTAAATTAAATCTGAAATTACAATGAACATCCATTTATAATAATATCCATTTAGATTGAAGGCATCATATTCATTTGTGCACCTACGTGGCATCACCTCCATCCTTCATTCTTATTTATCTAAAATCTCTATTACATGCATTCTTAGTTTATATATTATTATGTATATTTATATTTATTTAATATACTCAATTAATGTTATACATAAATGATTGTATAAATAGAAAGATATTAATGCAATTTAGTCAACTTTAATCCGTCGAGCAATATGGAAATATTCAATCACCAACTAGATACTTATGTCAATCAATTTGTATACATACGAATTGCTTGTAAATCTTAACATTATATAATTAATACAATTAATTTAGATTGTATTTACAATTATGTATTATGTGTAATCATAAATAGAGGGTGTAAATATTTCAAATATCACCTTTTTTTTTTCCTCAAATCAATATTCTAGCAAAAATTCTATTAGAATGAATCTTACTTATAAGTGTATTGTTTTATTATGATGCTCTAAAATAAAGATCTCACTAATGTTTATTTCATTTCTTAAAAATCAAATTGAAAGAAATTTTCAATGACTCCAACGTCATTTTTCTATAATAAAATTGAATCTGCTTAGATGCTACTATTGCTTTTGCTCAACTGAGTAGAGGTGGAGAATTTGTTAAAAGCAGATATCGTTCGACCAATCCTATATCTCCTTGTCAATCTTTGCACCACCAACTTTGACTCTCAGTTTGTGTTTGATGATCATCTATCAGCTTCCTAATTCTCTATTCGTACTAACATTGGCGATAATTTCACAGGCTCCATACTTAATTAGTAAGATCACCATATACAACACACACACACACAAACTAACGCCAACACCAACACCAACACTAGATGAGGAGAATGGCATTGGAACAGTTACCCTGATTCGCTCGCTTTCGGGATAGTATCGGAGAAGAATCTCACACATGTAATTCACCTTCATATCGTGCGTCTGATGCAGCAGATTTGGCGGGAGATACCTCTCCAGCAAGCTGAAGATCGAGGGGCTGAATTCGAGGTCCAAATCCTCGTAACTGTCGGGCCTGTGATCCGAATTGGGGTTCAACCTCAGTCTGTGCGTCAAGTACGTCGGCGGCGCCGTTCTGCAGTACCGGGACAATGGCACCCCCGTTGGTGTGGATCGATTGAGGCTCGATTGCTTGTTTAGGCCTCCCGTCGGGTCCCTCTGGTGTACATGCCCCGTCGAGAGACATGGATGATTGATAAACAAACATTTTTCGTCGGATTTCTGCGAAATGTATTTGGACGGAATGAGTAATTTAGAAGCTAAATTGGCATTTCTAGGAGGGTGAGAGAGCTAATTAGGGTTTTTCTGGGGTGAGAGTGCAGGTGGTGTTGAAGGAGATGATGAGAGCTAGGGTTTGAGGTTGTGCAAAATTTAGGATTGTATGAAATTAATGTTCATCCCAAGGTAATAGTTGAATTTTACTTTTTCTTTTTCTTCATTTTTTTGTTACACAACGTGATTCCTTCGTAAATAAGTGACTTAATTTTTTTGTTACACAACAATGCTTATAAATATTATTATCGTAAATGTAACACTTAGGATTGCATGAAATTGATGTTCCTAGAATGTAATAATATACTTTTATCTTTCATTTTTCATTTTTATTAAACGATATGTGTAGTTGTGCACAATGTGATTGTAACTTATTACTAGTGTGTAACTCGTCGAGTCTCGATGGGAGTTCACTTTAAGTTATAAGTTACAAGTATAAATTTAAAAGTAAATCGATAATTTATTTCAAAGTGATAGTATTTATACAATTCATTAAAATAAGTTTTCAAAATCAAATAAATCATATAAAAATAGGCTAAGGAGGGTTTTCTTCGATTTTTTTCCACTTATATGTTTAGAGAGTTAATGTATATGCTCGTACTCACAACAAATCCAATTAAAAATTAATTTTACTACAGTTCTCATCTTAAACCCGTATAATTTGTTATTATATTAATTGTTATTTGTCTCAATAAAAAACTTTGAACATTAAGTAAATATTAATAATAAATAGTACAATTAAAAATGGAGAAAAATCCACTTAGACATGTTGATTAATGTTCGAACTTGTTTAGAATTTACAAATCCAATTAAAAAGTAATTTATTGTTGGCTTCCGTCTCAAACTTGTATATTAATACCAACTAATTATCCAAATACATAAATATCATTTTATTTAAGCTTTCAATTGATGGGTTCTCAAAAAAAAATGATGCACATTTCCAAATAAAAAACATAATGAAGAATAATCAAGAAAATTTCATACTCTTTAATTAAAGAAATCTAGAGATATATAAAATAAATAAAAATGATATAATAATGAAGAATGTATTTTATAGTATCCAAGATAAATAAGAATAAAGAATATAAGAGATGTCACATAGACACGGATTGAGGTGGTGTTTCAAATATGTAATATATTATATAGAATGTGTATATTCGGACATGTCTCAAGCCAGATAAAAAAGTGATTTTCTTACACGTTCTCGTATCAAATTCATATACTAATATCCGCTAATCAACCAAACCCACTTAAAACTAAAAATATAAGTTGTTGTATAATTGATTATCCGTCTCAATAAAACTATGAACATCACAAAGTAAACATGTTGGATTTGTATATTGGAACAGATTGGTTGAGCTTGTATACAATGTTTTTTCTTTTACTACTATTACAATCTCCTATCTAAATTGCTTACTTGATTGTACATGCATGTCCATTTATCTCATATATAAGTTAGATCATACAATGTGTAAAAGATCACAGAAGTCTGTATGGTTGGTTAAGCTTAATGAGATATAAAAAGATCACAACTGAGACAACTTGAGGACGAGTTATCGGTATAGGCTGCGGTATAAGAAGTGACTTAACTTGGTTGCTTGTCTATATTGGTACGTCTTTGACGTATTGATGGATCACAATGAGATGAGTTCTTCTATCTAACAGTCGTGAAGAACTTAGATCTCGGTAACTTTACGTTGATCTAAATCTCGATAAGGTTTTAGGTGAGTATGAGTTGCTGACCATCACTTTGACTTGTTATGTGTGAGGGTTACATGAGATAACTCGATATTCTTTGCATCTTGGGTGGTGGCCGTGCTTGTATATCATACTAGTTACCTGTATCGAGTCACCGTATCCATTTAGGATGATGAATTCTTCTTAAGGAGCTCAAATTTTTTTATTGTACTAAACCTGCAGGTTGAGTTAGCTCAAGTACAATAATAAGATTGAATGATATCACATAAGGAATTAAAGAGATTAATTATTTTAAGCAGTCATGACGCTATAAATAATTAATGGATGTGCGATATCTTAAATACGGGGATTCGTGAAGTCTAAGTACAAGCCCAACTCAATTTCGATAATAAAGGGTAAGTCAACATTTATTCTCTAGTGGTATGAATGAATGTTTATGAATTAATTTGTGTTATGAGCTGAATATAAGATAATTAATTCATTTGAGGCTCATCTTAATTCCTTGCATTTGATCTTTAGGCTGGCCCATCAAGGCCTGCAATGCTGGATAATTTCGCCCTCACCTAGCAGAGTCTCACTGAGACTCTGTTCTGATTCTCCTATATCTAGATAGATTATATCGGATATCATTAGATATCAAAGGATATTATTCTTGATATGGTGTATCTTTAAAGATAAGATTGTATTTATTAGATATACATAGATCTTATCCTATTAGGATTCTAAGGTTGCATTATAAATATAAGGTGAGAGAAAATCAGAGGTAATCCTAAGCTAAGTGATTTTCGAAAATTACTATTCTTATCATTGTGATTTTTGAATTTTTCTAGTGTGAGGAAGAAGATGATTTTTTACAGTATTCTCCATAGATTGCTCTCACTTAGCATTGGAGTTTTGGTAAACGGGATACATTTCATAAGATCAAATCATGAGTCTTGATCCTACTTCTATCCGACAAATTCGCAGGTAAACACGAGAAGACACCAACATGTTGCAATTAATTATATATGTGTATGTTAGGTATATAATCAATGTATAGTGAATTAAACATCCAAGATAGATCCCCGGAAGAGGGTTAAAATCAGATTTTCCTACAAAACATTAGTGATGAATAGTATAAATAATACTCCCTCCGTCCCGCAAATCCATTCTCATGAATTTTGGGCACAGATTTTAATAAAATTTATTGAATGTATTGAGAGTGCTCAATGGATTAAGGGTCCTACATTAGTGTAATATTAAATTAGTTAGTGGTGAGCCATATGTAGTAAAAAGTGTAAATAAATGAGTTGTTGAAGGTAAGAAAGAGAAATAGTGGTGGGTTACGGATGGTAAAATATATAAATAAATGATACTCCTCCGTCCACCAAAAACGTGCATCGATTTTGGTAGCATTGGTTTTAAGAAAACTCTAATGAGTGTAAAGTAAATATGTATAAAAAGGTGTGTCATTGAGATAATAAATAAATATATTAATGGATTGTGAGTGTAAAAAGGTAGGCCATGAGTGTTTTTTTTTAAATAAGTGGATAAGTTGAGAGTAAAAATGTAAAGTTGGTGTTTCTAAAAAAGGAAAGTGCATATTTTTGGTGGACGGACCGAAAAGGAATTAAATGCACGTTTTTTGTGGACGGATGAAGTATTATTGAGGGTAATAAGTTGAGAAGATAGTTACCATATATGGATAGGAAAGAAATTGGAGGACGTCCCAAAAAGAAAAACTAGGAAGAAAATTGGGGGACAGATGGAGTAATAGATTAAAAAATGAGAAAATTACACTTAGGCATGTTGATTAATGTTCTGACTCGTCTGGGATTTATATATCCTTACATCTCCTAAACTCAATAAATTGATTTTACTACATGTTCTCATCCAAAGTCCATATATTAATACTCACTAATTGCTCAAATACGTAAATACCATTTTATTTAGATAATGTCTTAAATATGAACTTTACAATGTTTTACCTAATAATAATTACACAAAAGATTAGAAAAATGAAGAAAATCTACTAAGGCATGTTGATTTATGTTTATATTCATTTAGAATTTGTATACATATACTTGTCTCAATTTCAATTTATAATACTATTAAAGATTGGAGGCACCATATTCATTTGTGCGCTTCATTCCTATTTATCTAAAATCTCTATTATATGCATTCTTAGTTTATATATTATTATGTATATTTATTCAATGTACTCAATTAATGCTATACATAAATGATTGTATCAATTGAAAGATATTAATGCAATTTAGTCAACTTTAAACCGTCGAGCAATATGAAAATATTCAATCACCAACTAGATACTTATGTCAATCAATCTGTATACATACGAATTGTGTTTACAATTATGTATTATGTGTAATTATAAATAGAGGGTGTAACATATTTCAAATATCACATTTTTTTCTCAAATCAATATTCTAGCAAAAAACTATTAGAATGAATCTTAATTATAAGTGTATTGTTTTATTATGATGCTCTAAAATAAAGGTCTCACTAATGTTTATTTCATTTCTTAAAAATAAAATTGAAAGAAATTTTCAATGACTCCAACATAATTTTCTATAAGTAAAATTGAATCCACTTGGATGCTACTGTTGCTTTTGCTCAACTGGGTAGAGGTGGAGAATTTGTTAAAAACGGGATATCATCGACCAATCCTATATCTCCTTGCCAATCTTCGCGCCACCAACTTTGACTTCTCGGTTTGTGTTTGATGATCATCTATCGGCTTCTTGATTTTCTATTCGTGCTAACGTTGGCGATAATTTCACAGGCTCCATACTTAATTAGTAAGATCGCCATTTTCATTTCTTTCACTTTCTACTTAGACATCAATTTAAGTGTTTCTAGATAATATGTCCCAAATAAAATGACTTGATCCTTCATATATGATGTCACAATAGCTTTGTTTATATAGTATGCGTGTATTCCATGAGTAAATATAAAATCACATGTTATTGTTGGTGCACCATACCACAATGGTCTAATAACCTCCAATTCTCTTGATTACAATCGCAATCACAATTGCATGATTATACATTGTGATTATGATTAATTCCAGTCCATTTATTTTAGGGATTATGAGCTAATTAGTCAATTGGATAGAATAAAGCAATTTTCTACTACTGCACAAAAAAGAGCACAATAAAATGTATATATGTTCATGACTTTGTTTTTAGACTATGATCTTTTGATGATGGTTGTACTTTTTATTGTTTCATGAAAATATTTTGATATTGACTTTTTTGAAAAAAAAACAAATTATCGTTTTCATTTTCATTTTGCTCATCACTCAATATAAACGTCCCTATCACCACAATATCCATGATCCAATAATTTTAAGGACTTTTGTTCTTATTTTTTTAATTCTTCATTTTTCTTCTTCTTTTTCTTTATTTTATTTCCAATGATACATTAATTAGTCAAAGTCTGCAATTTACCTTTCATTGCATTAGATGAACAGATGGCTAATCATATAAGGTAAATTTGCATATGAAGCTAACTATATAAATATATAAGTTACATATATATGCGTCCAGTTCTATTAGTTTATTATAAGATATATGTGATTAATTATTATATATAATAGGGGTGAGCATTCGGGCGGTTCCGTTTTAAACCGAACCCAAAAAAACCGAAAATTGAATTATTTTTAGAATTCAAACCGAACCGTACCGTATTATATATCCAAATCGAGCTAAATCAAACAAAAATATTTGGTTCTGTTCGGTTTGGTTTGGATATAACCGGTTTTAAATTATAATTAATATAAATATTATAAATATAATATATATATATATATATATAATATTAACCAATTTAAATATTAATAATATAAATAATATAAAAAAATATTTCGGTCGGTTCGGTTTGAAAACCGAATTTTTTTCCCCAACCCGAAACCGAACTGAATAACTTTTGGTTTCAAAATTTAAAACCAAACCGAACCGTTTTACTGTACAAACCGAACCAAACCGCTAATTTTGGTTCGATTCGATTCGATTTTTGGGTTTTGTTTGGTTTTGCTCACTCCTGATATATAAGATAAACATTGAAGTGTTAATTGCCTTATATACGTTAGTACGATACTTTAATTATATATATCCTCATTGTTATTAAGAAGTTATGGTTTTCGATTGTCCGTTGATTTTGCAGTTGAACTATTGACCTTTTCTTTTATCTGACTAAATGAAAATAAATAGTTAAAGGCTAAATGAATAGAAGTGTTTTGATTTTAAATTATAACTACTGTCACCTCACTGATTTTAGCATGCTTTTAATTATATTTGTCGCGGAATATCCCAATCCATTTTAGTTATATGTTGTGATATATTTAGAAATTATTAAATATTGCATGAACTTATTTTCTTCTTCTTATACATGTTCCATACTTATGATGATGAATGCACGATCTTCAATAATTTTATACGTTGAGTGCAATATCATCATAGATCATCATAGTATAATAATTTTATATATTTAGTGTAATAAATTTATACGTTCAGTGAAACGTTTACACGTTCTTACTAACATGTGTGTTCCAACATGATTTAAATTCCACCACCTCATTTGTCATGTATCATCTTCTGCATCACCTATTCTTATTTATCTTAAATACTCCTTTTGTACTTTAAAAAATACCCCTCGTCCATCAAATGCGTTTATTTAATTCCATTTTGATCTGTCCATAAAAAATGTTCACTTTTCTTTTTTTGGAAACATCAACTTCATATTTTTACCCTAAATCTATCCACTTGTTTACAAAAAAGAAACACCCATGACCTACCTTTTTACACCTACCATCCATGAATATATTCATTTATTATCCTCATGACCCACCTTCCTACACCCATTTACTTTACACTCATTACAATTTATTAAAATCCGTACTACCTAAATCAAGGAATGAATTTAGTGGACGGATGAAATATTATTCTGTGCATTCTTAATTTATATTTTTTAACCTTTTATATATTTAATATTATCAGTATTTCTTTAATTAAATAGTCTCATTCCTTTCTTTTCTTTTTTAATTTACTCACATCGATTTTTTTATAAGACTTCATCAATTGAAGACTTAAATAAAACAGTAGTTACGTGTATACGTGTTTTAAAGATGAGTAGTAAAATCACTTTTAATAATCAACGTTATATAAATTCTAAATGAATCCGAACATTATACTAATCGACATGCCTAAATGGAATTTTCTCTTTCTTTTAATATTTTGTTTACTTATTATTAACTAATGTTTACTTTGTAATATTCGATTTTTTTTTATTAATATGGATAATCAATTATTATAATAATTTATATTACTACACTGCTTATTTGGGGGTATTACTATGTGGGTTTGATAAGCGTATGAGTATCTACATGATGTGAAACAGAAATAAGTAGTAAAATTACCTCTTAATTGGTTTGGGATATGCACTAAGTTCTTTTAAATTTTATATTTATAAATTACAATGTAAAATAATTCTCCATCGAAACTCAATGAAACACAATTTATATATCAAATTCAGAAGCATGACAATGATGTAAAGACGGTTTTCTTTAAGGATGAAGCTATGATTTTAAGAATAGACAAAAATTTAATTCTTTATACTATTTATTATTAATATTTCTTCTGTTAGATTTGGACTTTATTGAGACATAATCAACTATTGCAACAACTTATATCTAATTATTTAGATATTTTATAAACTTAAAAGTGTTTAGGTAAATAGTGTGTATAATATTTGGGACATGAGTATGTATTAAAATTACTGTTGAATGAGATTATGGAAAAATACGACTACTTAAATTCTAATAGATTATGAATATTAATTGCCGAACCTATGTTGACATCTCTTATTATTTTATAGTTTATTGTTAATGTTATTTTATAATATTAGGGTATTTATTTAAAAAAATTGACATTATTGCAATAACTTATAAGTTATAACTATAAATTTAGGAGTGATAAAGGTCATTATTGTGTATTACTATAATAGTTTGTGACGAGAACGAATAGTAAAATGATTACTAATTAAAAAAGTTTGGAACATGTATGAATATATACATTCTAGATAGGTTTAGGTAATTGAACCATAACCTCATCATTTCGATTCATTGTCGTGTTCCGCCGTGATTAACAATTTAGGTGGTTGAACACTAGCATCATCATTTGGCTTCATACTTAGTGTAGGTGAACCCTAGCCAAGCAATAAGTTGGATTTTAAATTTGTACTTATAATTTACATTGTAAGTGATTCCCATCAAAATTCGATAAAATATAACTTATATACCAGATCAATAAGCATGCCCTGATATAAAATGTATTAGTTTTGGTATAACAATAAACAAGATACATACACAGTCTTTATTGAAAATATGATCATACTGTCAAAATCTATGTTCAATCATAGTTATAAATTATGCCATCTTTCACCTATTTTTTTTATTATGATTTGTCCATCACAAATTGTCGAATTACGACATAAAATAATTTTCAGTCGAAATTCGATGGATCACCCACTAGTAATTATAGAAAATTAGGAATTTATCACCATAGCAAATCAATCAAAAACATATATGTTCTTATTTATGAAATAATCAAATCATTTCATAAAACAAAGCACATCACCCTCAGCTTTTCAACCCATGCAAAAACTTTGCAGCATTGACACTGTTAAACAAAGCACTCTCTCACACACACATACACAAATAGGGATGTGAATGGATGGATTTTATCCGGACCAGAACCAGTAAATAAGTAATGATTTTGGTTCTGGAACCGATCCATTAGACACTGAATCCAGACCAGAACCGGACCATAAACTATGAGTCTTAAACGCCTGATCCGAACGGTCCGGAATCGAATCGACCGTAACCAAAACCGAAATCGAAACCGTTACTTTATAATTTAATGGGTTATGAATGATTTCAAATCGATATGAATAAAACTATCTCATTGAAAAACCTATTTAGACTTAGGTTTGTCAATAGATGGGTTTTACTCGGACCAGAACCAATAAATAAGTATTGGTTCTGGTTCTGGAACCAGATTTGGATCGTCAAACTATGGATCTAAACGATCCGGGTCTAAAGCAGGTCTGGAACCGAAACGGAAACCTGAACCGTTGCTTTAAAATTTAATGGATTTTGAATGGTTCTGAATCGGTCAGGGTAAAACCCACCCATTGACATCCCTATACACAAGTACACAACCAGACACAAAAATGGTAAATAAATTCTGCCGCTTGACATGTCTTCACAAAATATAAGGGGCGAAAAGAGCAGATAAACAAAAAATGCACGAAATTGGAAATGGAATGATTCATTTTCACCATCATCAACGTAAACTGAACAAAGCACCTCAGAACGTAAGATTCATGTTCACGGTCATTAAAAACCGACGAAATGAATTTGACAATATCATCGTTCTCTTTATTTCTGAATTGCAGTTACAAACTCAACAAGATCACCTCAAAATGGTCAGAAATGGCTGGCTGTTACATTGAATAATCTAATAGCCCCAGTAGTCATTCCGAATCTCATCATCAAACTTCTTTCTGAGTTCGGGGTGCTTTTCAAAGTACTCATCCGCTGTCATGGTACTGAGGCGTTTCTGTTTCACCAAAAAGAAAAGAAACAAGGTATAAGAAACGCACAAGTATATAAGTTTTTGAGTGTATGCATGCATCATTTTTTTTTGTGTTTGTGTGTGTGAGAGAGAGAGAGAGAGATTGGGATCAGAGGACAAAAAGATGCATTTATCACCTTCAACTCTTGGACTTCTGTGACTTCTTTTTCTAATCTTTCAGACTCCTTAAGCGACATCTGCTCAGCTTCTTTCAGTTCTACCAACTGCAACTCAAGAATTCAGTATAAGATTCTCTATGGGTTACATGCAATTGTGCGGTGTCTACCGTTAACTAGCACACAATATGCACCAGATGTGGGTAATTACGTATTTCGATAACAGACACTACATTTGGTGTACTCACAAGGTGTAGGCGTGTAGCATCACATAACTTTTAATTTGATACGTGAGCAGAAAAGGTCTTGTTAAAAAGTTCATACACTGCAATTCAGTATGGGAGGTCATATCTATTGATTCATGGCAACCTTCGCCTTTTACATGAAAACACCTTGCACTATTTGCTTTAGAGCAATATGCCCCTCTGCTATAGCTTACATAAGACCTTTCAAGATGATATAAGAAAGGTCATTCAAACATTGATAATTTCCTACATAAATACCTTCACTAATGTAGTACTCTCTAGTTAAAGCATTTCAAAATGCTATAAAATAAAATGCCTAAAAAAATTACATAAAAGCAGAGTCTTTACCTCTATTATCTCTAAAGTGCTTCTTAGTATTAAGTATTTTAATGCTCAAGAAGCTATGATTTGATTAGCATTTCAATGTCCAACTCCAAAATTATTATATTAACAGAAAGTTCCCAGTTATTAGGCAACAGAGAATACAGAGATACTGATATCCTTCAAAAAAAAAAAGTAACAGTAAATAGAATATGATTTCTCACCAGAGCATCAAACTTAGGTTTGTACTGAGGAGTGACATTGTCAACATACTGCGGAATTTTAACTTCTGCATGCAATAGATGAAATAAGATCAGCAAGTTGAACTTCAAAGGAGAGGGAACATCACAGATATTTGTTGGCATCTGTGCTGAAAGGCTCGGAAGCATTGAGCACTGAATATTTATGATAAATCTGTTGGAAAAATGGAGTTAACTTTCACATAACATTTTGATAATTACAAAGGTCACAAAAACTTAAGAGATAATAAAACACCATCTTCTCTCACGTATGGACCACAATATGCTTCTTAAAATGATATGCTCTAATTATTAGTATCAATTTTATTCGGCTTAAATTCAATATGCTTATTGGTATAGAATTACCTCAACTGGAAGATACTTCATGTATCGCTTTGTATCATGCAAATTCATGAGTAATAAATTTCAGAACCTTTACATAAAAGCCTTTAAAACACAGCTTCAAACAGGCAACACCAGATCACAAGAATTTAGTGCTGTGCTGGAAAATTTTAAACCAGGTTTCTCAAGAATGTAAGAGAAAAACAAAAGCAACAGAATGCATGCATACCATCATAGGCTTGCTTGTACACATTAATTAAGCACATTTAAGAGAAAAACAAAAGTAACAAAATGCATACCATCATAGGCTTGCTTGTACATATCAACCAAGCGAGATCCAATCCCTTTTCTGTAGTACTCCCAGTCAACTGGTTCTGGTTCCTACATATATGCAGGAAACACATTAAGTCCTACAACCAGGAAATAGCATTTACCTTCCAAGTTTAAGAAAAATAATAGAAAATAACCAGCTGGACATATTGTAGCTAGTAGAAGCAGAATAATCTGTGTTTGTAAAACCAGAACAGTAAGATAACCTTTGCCAAGCTTTTAAGTAAGAAATACTGCTAAAAAAGCCTAGCATCACAGCCATATACATATTTTCTGGCCTTAGGCCTTAAGAATAACCAAATTCCAAAAAGAACTATAAAATAAAAGAAAAATACTCGATAATGTAGAATCAAGAACGTATTTGCATTTCAATTTACAAGACTTCGAACTCAGAGGTCAAAATAATCATCTGTTTTATATTTGTGTATACCATAAGAAGTTACTTAGAAATAGCAGGTTTTTTAAGGATAACATTCTAGGCTAAAACATAATCTCTCTTTGAATCATTCATATTCTAAACAAAATATATCATATAGTAGTACTAATTCATTCAAGCCACATAACGAACTGCATGTAGAAACGAGCCAAAACAGTTTTCCAGTCTTACAATTCAGAATATTGCTTCTCAAGTGATGTATAGGTATTCTGATGTACTACTGAGGGTACATTGTCACATATTCACGTCATGAATATACAGATATCTAGAATTTTCCTCAATATATCCCCAATATTACTCTTTTCTTCATATGAATAGTGAGGTGCAAGGAAACTTGCACCCATATTTAGGTCAAGATCAATAGCACTGTCAACTTAGGTTAGTTTCTAATACAATTTGGAAAAATCACAGAAGCGTCGGGAAATTATTGGAAAATGTTAACATAAAGTGAAAAGTATCAATGAAATACCCAAGATATCAAAATTTATTTTCCCAAACGGATCAGATTAACAATATAAACAAATGTTCGGATGATTACTATAAATATTTTACATAATAATTAATCACCGATCCCACTATAAAGTCGAAATAAGCTAACCAACACAGACAACAAACTCAATCACACGATGAGAGCATATTATCATTATTCTTTATCCCTTCGCATTCCCCGAAATCATAGAAACCATAAATGACATATATGCTGGGAGAAAAATCAAACCAGAACAGAGATGTCAACAGATCTGCCCAGCAGCCACTATTTAAGATTTAAAAATCAAATATTTGCGAAAAGATATATGTAAACGAAGCTCAAAAGCTATATAACTGGATCGTAAACACTATCGCAAATCGACGAATAAATTGAAAGAAAAATGATAGCAAAAGAATAACGGACCTGGCTGAACTTGGTCTGGAGCTGGGTGTTGACCTCGTCGAAGGCGCGGCGGAGAGTGGCAAACTCGCGGCGAGCCTCATCGGAGACCAGCAGCTTCGCCATTCCTTCCCAATCGATAGTCTTCCCGGCCTTGAATGCGACGTCGGCGATCTTCTTTCCCGCTCCGCTCATTTTTGAGGACGAGACTTGATCGGCTGATTGATCGATAAACTGAGTGAACGGAGTGAGAAATTTGTGAACAAGCAGCAACCGGTGCTTTTGTGGGTAATAACTATTAACTGGTTGATCGGCTGATTGATCGATAAACTGAGTGAACGGAGTGAGAAATTTGTGAACAAGCAGCAACCGGTGCTTTTGTGGGTAATAACTATTAACTGGGTATGAGGGTTATGATTCTCGGATTTATTTTTCACCTTCCTAATCACGATTTATTATTTCATCCCATTAAATTTACATTTGATATTTTACCCTTGACTTGTAAAAATTTACATTTTATCACCAGCTATGCTCAGGGTCAGGGCTCGACTGCCACCCATGCCAGCTCGTTTATTTGTTTGTTTGTTTGTTTTTTGAGGGAAATTTGTTTTTTTTTTTATTTACGCAAGAGTCTCTCTTTTAATTTGTACCAACAATCTTTCGTCAATTTTGTATCATATATTTCTAAGCCCTTACACCTTCCTTTTAACAAGCCATCTTATTTGTTTTGTTTTTTAATTTTAATTTTGGTCTTTCCTAAGTTTGGTTTATTAAGTTATTCATATTACATTTTTGGTTATAGCAAATCGCTGTTAAATGAATATACAAGTCTTAATACTTAATTGAAGGAGGTAAGACACCTTAAAAAATGAAATAAAATGTAAAAGTCTAGATGTTGAAAAAGTTTGTCCAATGCCTTTTGCTTTAGTCCCCGTATTGTGGAAACTAGTTTATAACCCATCGAAACTCGACGAAAAATTATTTTACAGTATAAGTTATAAATTTGAACCTAAAATTTCACTTGAGTATGCATATTAATGGTTGTGTTCATTTAGAAGTTATATACCTAAAATGTCTCAAACTTATTTAAAATTACTACTTGTTTTTGTCTCAATCAGTATATTATAACCCACTGATTTTATTACTCGTTTGTAAATATCATTTTATATAAATATATAATAGACGAAGTCTCCATTTTTTTATGTACGATTTAAAATTTTAAAAAAATAGAAATAAAAAGTGAAATTGTGCACTTTGTAACTAAGAAATTTTGAAAATACTAAATAATTTAAAATTAGAATAGATGAGTTAGCAATAAATAAAACGTGTATTTAAAGTAAATAAAAATAAAGAATGTAGGAGATGTCAGGTAGGTAAATGAATTAAGATGGTGTCTCCAATATGCAATCGTAGTACATAAATGTATATACTTGTAGCTATTCTAAATCCAATTAAAAAGTTGTTATTTCACTACTCATTCTCGTCTGAAATTCATATAATAATACCCACTAATTACTCAAATATTTTTTAAATGTACAAATGTGATGTTGATACACTAATTGATTATCTCTTTCAATTAAAATGTGGACATTATAAGTAATATTAATAATAAGTAAACAAAAGATTAAAAAATTGAGAAAATACCACTTATGAATGTTGATTAATGTTTCAACCCTTAAAATTTATATACCTTTACTTGTCTCAAATCCAGTTAAAAAATAATTTTACTACATGTTCTCATCCCAAACCCATGTATATACATTACCCTTCTCAAACTCGATTAAAAAGTGATTTTTACTACATGTTATCTTCTCAAATCCCATATCGTAATACCCGCTAATTACTTGAGCTCTTTTAAATTTTAAATATAATTTATTACAATATCTATCTCAATAGATGAAAGTATAACATTACTAAGAAAATATTCTAACAAATGATTAAAAGTGGATGACAAACTGGAACTGAGTTGGTAATTTTCCTCTCTAACCAATAGATTGGGATTCGGATCATCCGAGTGCATGAGTGTGTGATAATGTTTGAGTTGTAATATTAAAAAGATTAAAAGTAGAAAATTCCACTTAGGCATGTCATTTAATATAATATTCGGATTCATTTACATTTTATGTACTTGAATTGATTATATTGTTAATTCAATTCGTGGGTGAATTCAAACTGAAACTAAAAGATTTTGGGTTAACAAATTCATTAATCAATTGATAATAAAAAGTATAAATTTTAAAAATAAGTCTATATTTTTTTTTCGAAGTGATAGTATTTCAACAATTCATCTGAAGAAGTTTTTAAAATAAAATAAAATTATAATAAAGAATAGGTTAAGTGGGATTTTCTTCGATTTTTTCCACTTATATGTTTAAAGGGTTAATTTATATTCTCGTACTCACAACAAATCTGATTAAAAAAAATTTATTACTTGTCCTCATTTTAAACTCATATAGTTTTATAAGTTGTTATAATTATTGGTAATTATTGGTTGTTTTTCTTAATAAAAAACTTGGATATTAACTAAGCATTAATAATAAATAGTATAAATAATAAAAATTTAGAAAATAAAAATTTTCCTCTTGCACATATTGATTAATGTTTAGACTTGTTTAGAATTTAAAAAAAAGGAAGAAAAAAGAACTTTTCAATTTTATGAATTATTAAATCTATTTATACTTATACAACATTTAATTTAGTTCGTTGCATAAGTAGAACCTCATTTAAGAATATTCATCACCTTTTATCTATGTTTAATGGAGCGAGTGAGCTAGCAGAAGCTCACGTTCTGGTAAACGAAATCTCAATTTGATTTTCATTTTGCAATATGACCTTAAAGTTTGTTCCTTCCAAACTGCACAAAAAGATTAATAAATTAGATTTGTTGAAAAGTTACTACAATATATATAATAGCGCATGCACTTTCATAAAAAAATCGTGAAGACCGATTGAATATAATTGTTGCCATAACTCGTAATGTAGATTACATTTAAATTGATTAATCATGTATCGTTAAAATTTTGCCCTTGAAAACTAAAAAATGGGGAAAGAAATGATGATATAGAATAATTAGTCATGTACTCATCATCAAAAAAATTAATAATAGTAGCAAATGTAACATAAATCATATAATTAAGGTAATCAATTTATAGCAATAATCTAATTAAGGTAAATTGGAATGATTGGAATATAACATAATTAATAGAATTAAAATATGGAATTAAGTAGGTATAAATCAAGAATTAAGAAAAATAAGATTGAAGAAATATGAGGATGCCAAGTAGGATCAAATAATGATGTGGCAATATATATATAGATTGACGTTGGGATTGGCATTTGTGGTGATCCAAGTTCCAACCCATCTATTTAATTGATGATTTTATGTTGTCGAGCTCAGAAAATAAACATGTTAGCATTTCTTAAACTAAGATATTTTTTTGGGGTTAAATTAGACTTTCCTAATTTAAAGAGTAATCGTGTCTTTTCAACAAAAATATTCATCAAGAGCATTTTAGAAGTTTGGTGGACTTGCCCTGAATATTCCAGTGTATTTATTATAAATTGAAAACATTCATGAATCATCTAAGATCCGCGCAAAACTAATCTCAGATTTTGCATATAATACACCTAGTAGTATAGCTTTGTATGAATAACTTCACAATCCTAACTGCCACTTTTCATGACCTAATTGGTTGCTGGAGCGAAAGAGCCTAATTTCGTAACAAAGATCAACTTCAATAATGAGTCATCTTGAAGTGGCTATCTAATACTTCCACCGTTCAGAATAAGCGTATCACAATTATCTTATTTGACATTCACAAAAAATGTATCAATTTCTTTTTATGATATTACTTCTTATTATTTAATCCTATAACCATTCATTATTTATCAAAAAAATCATTGTTATCACTTATATTCTAACACATGATGAGAACTTTTTCTATTTAAACAATACCCATAAATAATTTTATTAAAACTCATAGTCCATAAGCGATGCACTTATTGTAAACGGAGATAGTAACTTTTTTGAAGGAATTACAACTCACATACACCCACAAACTCGAGATGACTCGAACCCCCGAGATGCGTTTCGTCGTCCAATAGCTATCAAATAATAAGTTCATGTGATATAAACCAACAGTTAACAGGCTCCGTCAGTAACAACTTGATATACGTCCTTGTATTGCCAAATTGCTTACCCAAATTGTCAGAAGAGTCCATTGAAACCAATCTTTCAATAGATTTAAGGCACAAAAATTTCATTAAACTTGAAATGTCACACAACACCATACCCCCATTCTATTTGTACGAAATAGTTCATCCTTTAACTCTCATTTTCTGAGACGGTGATCATCATATTCATTTCACTAGTCCAAAATCACATCTATGAGAATTAACAAGATCCTACCACAGTCAATGCAGTCTCATACATGCTATCCAATCATGACAAAAGTTAGCCATTAAATTCATACACAAGAGCACAACACCCATGTATTCTGATTTCTGACACAAGAGACATGTGAGCACAAAAGAAACTCAGGCTCACAAAAATCAGTTCAACAGTTTCAGCTACCATCTGAACATAAAACCTCAAAAACTAAGATGCAGAAATAGAGATACTTGTTATATATATATATCATAAGTAAGTGCCACAGCAGTTTCATAAGCTAACAATATTGTATCCTAATAGCAATTTGGCAACAATAATCCAACCCAAAAATTCAAGAACACTCTAATCTTCTAAAGGGTTTGGAATTATCAATAGTCTAAAAATTCTTAAACAACCACCAACATTTGCTAGCAAGCATTAATCTACCAATCCCGACATTCTTCAAAAGAAATGTGATGGCAAATCAAGAAACCTCAACCATTCACCTCAACCTGCCTTGGTTTTTGATCAGGAATTAACGACCCCAAACCATCTTTCTGACTCGCTTCATACTGCCGTTTCATATACAAAGGATTGGACGTCAAAACCTTGAGCTCCGACTTCTCATCAATCTCCAAGACCTCAGGAAAACGATCACCACACCCTTTAGACATCCCCACATCAACTCTAACGGCGCGCCCTCCACAAGCCACACTAATCCCGTCTTCCTGAATCGTGTGCCCCATGATCATCCTCCTCGCCCCTGGGATAGTCTCCAGCACATGGTCGAGAATCGAACAATCGCCATCTTTCACTAGCTTGTTCGAGAAGCTCCTCAACCAGACAACGGAGTCGAGGCCCCTCACCAATGATCATCAAGAATGAGATATTGATGATATGTTATAGGTTAGCATGTGGTCTGCATCACATTCTTAGAGAATGTAGTGGTTCTCGCAACTACGAGATATTTGATATCCGTGATGGACACATGAATACTTTGGAGAGTATTGGTATACCAAACTATTAAATCGTTTGTTTGATGTCTACGATTTCTTAGTGTGTGGAGTATGTAATAGTCCTTAGACTTGAGGTCATTACACATTTTGTTTGTTGAGTGTTGTACTTTGACCAAGGCAACGCTTGCAAGTGGCAAAACACGGCTTGGATTGGGTGCATCATGAGACAAATGAAAATGGTAGTTGAGCCAAGAATGAGATTCATTCATCGATTAGATTTTCGAGTGAGCACTCATTTTCTCTATATTATTCGACCATAAAGTCATTGGCCAATGCAAGAGATATATTCAATTAAAGTAATCGAATATGATCATACGGGTCTTATAATAAAGATGAGAAAATGATTGAGCTATCGATGACACATAGCAAAATCCTAGGCTCAATCGAGTGTGTCATGAATGAAAGGATATTACATAAACTTCATGTAAAGGTTTGTTTATCGCTTTTCCACGTAAACGTCCGTCATATATCGAGTTCGCCGCACAACGCAATTCAAAAGTTTTGTGCGACTTTGATTAGATCATCGCTTGTAATGGGGCCTATTGGGTCACACTATCAAGTGTATTGTTATTCGCTCAAGGTATATGCATAGTGCACGGTATGTTATCTAATACTAGTCCTAGTGGGAGATTGAAAGTTAATGGACTAATATTAGTGATGGGCTTAATTAATTAAGTATCGATATTAATTAATTGAACCCTAAAGCCCATTCAACTAGGTTATGGATAATATATATAATGGATATCTAATCATTGTGATTAAGGTTGATCGCACCATTATTGAGAAACACGTAAAACTATCGTGAAATTCAATCGAGATTCTCGCTTCTCTCGTTGGATTTCAATATCGAGGAATTGTTCCCGCGATCGATTGGCATACACGTGATACCATAGTTGTGGAAACGCCTCGTAGGATTCCTCGAAGCTTTACTACTACCGAAACGTTATAAACACGTAAGTCTTCAATCTTCGTGTTCTAGGGCTCATCGCATGAATTATTATAGATCTAGATCTGCTTGATTGTTTTATTCCGCGCGCATTAGATGTTGTCAAGAACGAATCCTAACAGGGTATCGTAACCGTGTTCTCGATTTATAATTAATTCGTGTTCTATTTAATTGTGGATTTTCGAATTTAGAATTTTGAAAAATCTGATTTTGGAAATCGTAAAGTATTTTCGAAATTGAAAACCGATTCGAAAAGAAAACGAATCAAATTCGGAATTAGAATCAGAATGGAAATTGAAATTGTTTTACCGGAACCCTGTCGAGCCACGCTTCTTCCTCGCCTCTCTCGCTCGGCGCAGGCGGTCGACGGAGGAGAAAGAAAGTGCGGCGGTGGACGGGTAAAAAAGGCGGCGGCGTCGCGCGCCCAAAACCTCGCGGTGGTCGCGTCCGTCGCGTGCTAAGGAGGCGCCAGACGCCGTGCATCGTCGGCGAGTACGGCACCGCGCAACACGGCGTGGCGGTCGGCATGGAGAGCGGCGGCGCGCGACGCTGCTCGAAACCCTAACGGGCGACGCCCGCGGCCGCACGAGTTGGGCCTCAGGCCGGGCCACGTCGCTGGCTTCGCGAATCGGGCCGCGAGCGGGCCTCCGAACGCGCTGGGTCATTCTCCTCTTGGGCGACCTTCCGGGCCGCTTCAGCCATTTTGGGCCTTTTAAATGTGGCGACCATTTGGCTGCACCAAATTAAAAAAAAAACGCTTTATTAATTTTGAATTAATAAAATTGAATTTTCAATTACGTAAATTAATTTATTAATTGATTAATAAATTTTAATTAATATTATTATTTTAGAAATAATAACATTAATTTCGATTTTGTATTAATTTAGAATTAATACAATCTACTTGTATACATGGATTTAATTTATTAATTTAGAATTAATAAATTTAATCATAATTTAGAAATTAATTTATTAATTAGATTAATAATTTTAATTATATTATTATTTTTGAAATAATAATATAAGGTTTGATTTTATATTAATTTAGAATTAATATAATTTAGTAATGTACATGGATTAATTTTATTAATTTAGAATTAATAATTTAATCATTATTTTGGACATTAATTTATTAATTAGATTAATAAATTTTAACTTTATTATTATTTTTGAAATAATAGTATAAAGTTTGATTTTATATTAATTTAGAATTAATATGATTTACTAATGTTCATAAATTAGGAACCGATTTATTAATTAGATTAATAAATCTTATTAGATTATTATTTTTGAAATAATAATGCTAAATGAATATTTATTTTAATTTGGAATTAATATAAATGCAAGAATCCACTTTTAATTAGAGAATTAAATTATTAATTAGATTAATGAATTTATTCGCTGAGCCCTATTTGTCGCTTTCGTGATAAGCATGTTATTTGTTTTATGCTTATTTTAACTATAGTAGTTAAAGACCGCTTTTATTTTGGGGCGGCGCCCAATACTTGTAGTCCGTGTTACTATGTTTGGGTAGGCGCGCCAATATATGTGGTCCGTGATTTATGCCTGGGTAGCGACACCCAAGAATTGTTTTAATTTAATATCGGATATTAAATATACAATTAGTATCACATATTTTATCCCTCATAAAATACAAGTCTTGTTTCTATGAAACAAAACGTGTCGCCCATCATAATTGTTTGAGTCAATAACCTTTTCGACCAAGAGTTTTACACCGTGTTTACTCCCAAATCTACAAGGCCAGGCTCACCATAGATGTATGGTTAGCATCGTGTGATGGGGTTGACTTGCTTAATTATTTTGTATTGCCTCGTGATCAAGATAATTAGTGGACACATATTAATTAGATTAATAAACCAAGAATTGAGGACCGTTGTTGCATTCGGATTCAAACCCACCAAGTGTCATCATTGTGGTCATCACCGTAGGCCGCAATGATGCACTTAATCGATGCAAAACTGTCACCGCAATCGCTTTGAGGCTCATCGAGTGATATTATTTGTAGTCATCACCGCAGAGGCTACAATAATATTGACTGATCTTGGACTACTAAGATTTATATATTTGTTATAAACCGTGATATTGCATTTGGGGTGCAATATATGTTAAAATTAGTGGAGCTAATCAATACAATAAACCCTTGTTTGATTAGTGATACGATTGTGATCCGTGTTTACTTTGTTCTAATTTTGTTTTATTTCTTTATTTTTGTTTCAGCCACGATGTCATCTATGTTGTTTAAATGTTTGGTGAAACAAATTGTTCGACCGGGTCAAACTATCCGGATTGGTTGCGCTGCTCGCTTGGTATTAAGGATCGAAAAGATTGAGTATGTCTTGGACAAACCAATCAAGAACATCCTCGATGAGCTTTCTCCCGAGTATGCCTCGCTTGACAAGCGCGCATAAGAAGCACGCTGAGGATGCTATGTCGGCTCAGGCATCATGTCGACTTCCATGAGTTTGGAACCGCAGAGGCAACATGAAAGCATGCTTCCTTATGAAATGATTCAACACTGAAAGTCTGTTGCCTTTACAGCACAAACTTTGGAGTATGAGATACCCGAGATCTATTCAAGTGTACACTTCATGATAGAGCAAGGTCTCGAACATGTTTTGAAGATGATTGGGTTAATTGAGAGGTCGGCTTCAATTGGTACGACCTTGCCACCAATGTCTCAACCAACCTAGTTTTACAATCGCTACCTGGTTCATTTGCGAACTTCATAGTGAATTTCAATATGAACAATACTAAGGTGGATTGTCTCGATCTTCACAACATGTTGAAGACTTTTGAATCCTCTACTCGATGGTAAATCAGGTTTCATGGTGAGCTCTTCGCCAATCTTCCAAAGGGAAGAAAAGCAAAGAAAGAAAGAAGAAGGCATCAAATGTCTTCAAGCCTAAGAAGAGTGGAGGGTTCAAAAGAAGGTCGACATTTGCAAAGGACGAGTGTCTGTCTCGCACGAGAAGGGCACTGGAAGAGAGATCGCCTAAAGTTTAAGGCACGAGGTGCATTGGTAGCACTGTATGTTTGTCATCGAGATAAATATGTCTATAACAATTCACATTCTTGGGTATTAGATACCTACTGTGCCTCACACATTTGTAATAATGTGCAGGACTTAGTGACAATTAAAGGTGAATCCTCGGGAGGTCGATCCACAAGGAAAATGGAGCACAAGTTGTCACGAACGCGTAGGACTTATAGATTAGATCTTCCTTCGGACATAGACTAAATTTACATCAATGTTATTTTGTTCTTGTTATTTCAAGAATATTATTTCCATTCCTATGTTAGACATCAAGGGTTTTCCTTCCATTTTGGAAATAGTCGTTGTACTTTTTCGCTTAATGGAGTTCTTTATGGAAATGCTTCTCTTCGAATGGTTTATATATGCTTGAATGTGAACAAAATATTTACAATGTGCAAAACAAACGACCTAAGCTAAGTAATACGAATAATGCTACTTATCTTTGGCATTGTAGACTTGGTCATATCAACGAGAAAAGGATAGCAAGATCGAGAAAATTGGATTATCTCACATCATTTGATTTTGAATCATATGGTACTTGTGAATCTTGTCTCAAAGGAAAGATGACTAAGAAACCACTTTCGGGAAAGGGTTACGTGCAAAGAATTGCTAGAGTTGATCCACTCGATGTGTGTGGACCGCTTCCAACTCAAGCAAAGGTGGATATTCGTATTTCATAACTTTCATCGATGATTTTTCAAGATATGGATATGTGTATCTAATGAAACACAAACCGAGGCTCTTGATAAATTTAAAGAGTTTAAGTTAGAAGTCGAGAAACAACTTGGTAAAAGTATTAAGAGTCTTCGATCGATCGAGGAGGGAATACTTAAGCCGAGAATTTCTTGATTACTTGAAATCACATGGAATCCGCCGATCGACACCTCCGGAACTCCACAAATGAATGGTGTATCCGAGAGAAGAAATCGAACTTTATTAGATATGATTCGATCCATGATAAGTTTCGCAAGTCTCCCTTTATTCCTTTAGGGCTACGCCTACTAATCGGCGTTTATATTCTCGAATAGGTTCCATCTAAATCACGAGAAAACGCCATATGAACTATGGTGTGGTAAATGACAAGTCTTAAACATATGCGACTGGGTTGTCTCGCTTTTGTTAAAAGATGCGATCGATAAGTTGGAATCAAAAGTGAAAAATGTTATTTTGTGGATATCCAAAGGAAACAAAAGGATATGAATTTACTCACCGGAGATCACAAGGTGATCATTTCTAGAATGTGACGCTTCTTGAAGACTCTTATGTTTCCAAGGAACAAGGTCACAACGAGGTAGATCTCAAGCAATTCAAGAACCACAAAATGACACAGAGGACGAAGGATTGTTTAAAGGTGTAAACAAGAATTCAAAGGGGTATTTGATGATCTATCGGGAGGAAATGACTCTTAGAGGCCACCACCATCTCAAGAAGACAATGAGACTCATCAAATACAAGATGACACAATAGTTGTGCCACCTCCACCTCAAGAAAATCATGATGAAATTTTGAGAATATCCAAATGTTGATCGATCAACACGGAAGAACCTACTCACGCTCGTAATGAACAAACCAACCTCGCAAACAACCCAACTCAATAGGCCATAGAGGACCCATCGTGCACCGAAAGATTGAATCTAATGGTTGAGAACCAAAATAATGAAGTCGAATCGATGATGATGAACCTAAGACCTATAATGAAGCGTGTGTTGCACCGATTCAAAGATGTGGCTTGAAGCCTTAATATCCGAAATGGACTCGATGTATTTCAATTTAGTCCGGGAACTAGTTGATGACTTACCGATGGGGTTTTCCCATAAGTCGCAAATGGATCTTCAAAAGAAGAGAGATGCAGATGGTAAGATACAAACCTATAAGGCTAGGTTGGTGGCAAGGGTTATAGTCAACGCCAAGGCATTGACTATGATGAGACCTTTTCACCGCTTGCAAAAATCAAGTCCATTAGGATATTACTTGCACTAGTCGATACTACAATTTTGACATTTGGCAAATGGATGTCAAACCGCTTTCTCAATGGAGAACTAGAAGGTGATGTCTACATGACTCACTCAAGGTTTTGTGTCCAAAGAGAGGCCGAATGCAAGATGTAGGCTAAAGAAGTCCATTTTGGACTTAAGCAAGCATCGAGGAGTTGGAACATTTGTTTTGACAAAGCTATCAAATTGTTTGATTTTGTCAAAAGCAAAGAGGATCCTTGCGCTTATAGTAAGCGCGAGAATAGAAACGTTGTTCACCAGGATATATGTCGATGACATTCGATTATGGGGAGCGACCGATCCATGATGCAATCCGTGAAAGACCGGTCGTCTAAATCCTTTATGATGAAGGATCTTGGTGAGGCCTCCTATATCCTTGGGATCAAGATCTATCGATAGACCTAATAGATTGTTGGGGCTATTGTGGACATCCAAAGCTATCAATGACTAGGTACATCGATGCTAGTTTCAAACGTAAACAAACATATTTCAAGACGATATCATCCGATTAGAGAAATAATAGAAATGAACAATGTAAAATTAGAAAGAGTACCCACCGATGATATCTTAGTCGACCCTTTACCAAGTCATGTGAGAGTCAGGTGTTGACATGTGGGATGTTGGCTTTGATTCTGGGAGTTTAAAGTTTGTATGTTTTAGAAACCCTTTGTTGAGACATACTTACTTTTGATCACAATCGAAGATAATGTTTTATCTATGGGTTTTGTACATTTAATGGAATAATTATTTTGATGTTTGTCGTTATTCTCTTATTTGTTCCTCGAATTATCATCGCTATTTTTGTCGTGAGACATCAATGATATAATATAATTCTAAAATAGTTCTAACCAATGATCATCAAGAATGAGATATTGATGATATGTTATAGGTTAGCATGTGGTCTCGCATCACATTCTTAGAGAATGTAGTGGTTCTCGCAACTACGAGATATTTGATATCCGTGATGGACACATGAATACTTTGGAGAGTATTGGTATACCCAACTATTAAATCGCTTGTTTGATGTCTACGATTTCTTAGTGTGTGAGTATGTAATAGTCCTTAGACTTGAGGTCATTACACATTTTGTTTGTTGAGTGTCACTTTGACCAAGGCAACGCTTGCAAGTGGCAAAACACGGCTTGATTGGGTGCATCATGAGACAAATGAAATGGTAGTTGAGCCAAGAACGAGATTCATTCCTCGATTAGATTTTCGAGTGAGCACTCATTTTCTATATTATTCGACCATAAAGTCATCGGCATGCAAGAGATATATTCAATTAAAGTAATCGAATATGATCATATGGGTCTTATAATAAAGATGAGAAAATGATTGAGCTATCGATGTACACATGGCAAAATCTGTGCTCAATCGAGTGTGTCATGAATGAAAGGATATTACATAAACTTCATGTAAAGGTTTGTTTATCGCTTTCCACGTAAACGTCCGTCATATATCGAGTTCACGCACAACGCAATTCAAAAGTTTTGTGCGACTTTGATTAGATCATCGCTGTAATGGGGCCTATTGGGTCACACTATCAAGTGTATTGTTATTCGCTCAAGGGTATATGCATAGTGCACGGTATGTTATCTAATACTAGTCCTAGTGGGAGATTGAAAGTTAATGGACTAATATTAGTGATGGGCTTAATTAATTAAGTATTGGATATTAATTAATTGAACCCTAAAGCCCATTCAACTAGGTTATGGATAATATATATAATGGATATCTAATCATTGTGATTAAGGTTGATCGCACCATTATTGAGAAACACGAAAACTACCGTGAAATTCAATTGAGATTCTCGCTTCTCGTTGGATTTCAATATCGAGAATTGTTCCCGCGATCGATTGGCATACACGTGATACCATAGTTGTGGAAACGCCTCGTAGGATTCCTTGGAAGCTTTACTACTACTCGAAGCGTTATAAACACGTAAGTCTTCAATCTTCGTGTTCTGGGCTCATCGCATGAATTATTATAGATCTAGATCCGTTTTGATTGTTTTATTCCACGCGCATTAGATGTTGTCAAGAACGAATCCTAACACCGCCGGCCTTCGCCGCCTCCCTCCGCAATCTCTCGAAGAAATACAACAACTTAATCTCGTCGCCGCCGCGGTCGAATATGTCGCCTACTTGGACGACGGTGGCGGCCGCGCCCGCCCATCGGTCATCTGGTCCGATCAAGCCGGCGAGTCTCAGCGCCGATTTAGCCTTGGGAAGATCGCCGTGGATGTCCCCCACGGCGACGAGGCGCGCGGGCTGAGGAAACACGGTTCGCAGCGAACCGGTAGAGTTTCTAACCGACTCCGGTTCGGGAGGCAGAAAAATGCCGCCGCTGACGGAGAAATCGACGAATGTGTTGACGAAGTCGGATATGAGAGATGGAACGGTTGCGCAATCCATCGCCGATTATTCACTGCTCGGCATCTTTCGTGTAAACTTTTGTTTACCCCGTTTTTGTTGTTTTGAATTGTGGTTTGTTGGGATTCCTGTAGTGAGATCAGAGATGTTTATTGAAATTCCTGTAGTGAGATGTTGTTGGAGGTCTCATAAAATGTAGAGAGAGAAGAAGATGAGAAAGAAGAATAGAAAAATCGGGTTGTTAACTGTGAAAAATACTGAATGTTTGCTTACTGTATTTTTTTTCCCCTTTTCTACGTTGGGCATATGCGGATATTATAATATCGATTTACTATTCATTATCTTGATTATATATTTAGACTAATTATCTAGTCATTATTCATTACTACTTTCACCGAGACTGTTACAAAAGATGTGCTAATCAAATGAGATGTTGATTGATCAGTAATTTATGTGAGGTGAGTTTTGCACCCATTTATCATTTGATTTTGTGTCTGTTTTTAAGCATTTGTTATTAGTTCTATATTTTTATGGGTTTTTAATTTTTCTGTTTTAGGCTGTGCATCACGAGTCACGACAAAAATACCAACTTCATATTGACCTAACATTACTGAATAAAAAGTTTATTGTACCAATTAATTGATTTATTAAATGTAATTCTCTAGTTTATCTATAATTTATACGTTCAATTATCCGAACACTTTAATAACTTATTGAAAGCTTAATGGACTAGATATTAGATTGGGCCTAATTAAGTTGAATGTTTGACATTAATTAATTAAGCCCATAGCTCATTCAATTTAAGGAGGGTGGTTTTCTTTATAATGGTGGTTAATCTTTGAGATTAACGTTAGACAAGAAAATGAGAACACACACGAGAAAAATATATCGCAAACTCAATTGGAGATTCTTGGCGCCTCGTTGATTTGATATATCGAGGAATTGTTCCTCGCGACCGATTAAAGACACGTGGATACCATAGTAGTGGAAACGCCTCGAAGGATTCCTTGAAGCTTTATTACTACTGAAGCTTTATAAACACGTAAGTCTTCGATCTCGTGTTCTAGGCTCATCGCATGCTTTAATTATAGATCTAAGATCCGTTCTTGATTGTATTCTTCCGCGCACATTAGATGTTGTCAAGAACGAATCCTAACAAGGGTATCGAGCCCGGCTCGATCTATAATTATTTAATTCAGATACTAATTAATTGTGGATTTTGAAAAATAATTGAAATTGAAATCGATTTTGAAATCGAAATTTATTTAATTTTTTGAAAATTAAATCAAATTAAAATCAGTATGTTTTCGCGGAAATTGTTTCACCGTTCTTCCACCGCCGACTGAGTCGCCGCCATCACGAACCCTCTCAGATCGAAATCGCGTCATCGCGAATGGGAAGGAAGAGCGCCGGCGGTGTGTTGCGTTCGTTTGCGCGCACGCGGACGTGCGTTCGAATCTGAACGTCGCGTCGACGGAAGACGGCGCTAGGCGCCGCGCCGCCGCCGCGGCGAACACTCGCTATGGGTGGAGGCCGACGACACCGGGCGTGAGGGTGAAAAGGCGCGGTCGAACGCCGTTGACGCCGCACGCAGTGGCGGCACGAACCGTCATACTGGCGAGGCGAAACACGCACCGAAATCGCGGCGTCTGTGGAGTCGACGACCGCCGGCGTGGAGGCGCTGGGCGCCGACGTGGCGCGTTAGGCGTGGCGGCGGCGGAACGAGGCGCGACGGGAGAAAGCGGCGGCGACGTAGCATCGCGCCGAAACCCTGGGGCGCATTGGCCTTGCGCGCGGCCGGGCTGCCGAAGTTCTGGCCGAGGGCATGGGCCGTGGTCAGGCATGCGAGTCCGCTTTATTATGGGCCAAGATTTTCTATATATGGCGACCCATCATGGTCACAATGTTTTTAAAAAAATCCGATTTTGTTAATTTTGAATTAATAAAATCTAATTCCAATTATACAAATAATTTATTAATTGATTAATAAATTCGTTTTAATATTATTATTTTCAAATAATAACATTAATTTCAATTTTGTATTAATTTAGAATTAATACATAAGAGTATATGTATTTAATTTATTAATTTAGAATTAATAAATTTAATCATAATTTTAGAAGTTAATTTATTAATTAGATTAATAAATTTAATTATATTATTATTTTTGAAATAATAATATATGCTTTGATTTATATTAATTTAGAATTAATATAATCTTCTAATGTGCATAAATTGAAAAGGTGATTTATTAATTGACTAATAAATCTTATTTAATTATTATTTAGAAATAATAATACTAAATGAACATTAATTTTGATTTTGTATTAATTTGGAATTAATACAATCTACTTATGTACATGAATTCAATTTATTAATTTAGAATTAATAAATTTAATCACAATTTTGGAAAATAATTTGTTAATTAGATTAATAAATTTAAACTTTATTATTATTTTTGAAATAATAGTATAAAGTTTAATTTTATATTAGTTTAGAATTAATATAATTTACTAATGTACATGGATTAGTTTTATTAATTTAGAATTAATAAATCTAATCACTATTTTGGACATTAATTTATTAATTAGATTAATAAATTTTTACTTTATTATTATTTTGGAATAATAGTATAAAGTTTGATTTTATATTAATTTAGAATTAATATGATTTGCTAATGTTCATAATTAGAGAATTGATTTATTAATTAGATTAATAAATCTTATTAGATTATTATTTTAGAAATAATAATGTTAAATGAATATTTATATTAATTTGGAATTAATATAAATGCCTAAACCACTTTTAATTAGAGAATTAAATTATTAATCGATTAATGAATTTATTCGCTGAGCCCTATTTGTTGTTTTACGTGATAAGCATGCTATTTGATTTTATGCTTATTTTAACTATAGTAGTTAGAGACCGCTTTTATGTTTGGGTAGGCGGCGCCAATACTTGTAGTCCGTGTTACTATGTTTGGATATAGGCACCCAATATATGTGGTCCGATTTCATGCCCGGTAGGCACCAAGAATTGTTTTGATTTAATATCGATATTAAATATACAATTAGTATCACATGTTTTATTATCCCACTAAAATACAAGTCTAGTTTTGAAACAAAACACATCGTCCATCATAATTGTGTGAGGATCCTAGCTCTTCGCCCAAGAGTTTTACACCAAAGTGTTTACTCCCAAATCGACAAGCGCAAAGGCTCATTCATAGATGCATGGTTGGCATCGTGTGATGGGTTGATTTGCTTAATTATTTTGAAACAGCCAAAGCGATCAAAATAATTAGTGGATGCATATTAATTGGATTAATAAACCAAGAATTGTAAATTTATTTGTTGTGATCGGTTTTGGAAACTGACCAAGTATTATTATTGTAGTCATCACCAAAGCAGAGACTATGATAATATAAGACTCAATCGCTACAAATCAATGTTGCAATCGGCTTGAGGCTCACCGAGTGATATTATTTACAACATCACCAAAGCAGAGGTCGTAATAATATCGACTGATCTTGGACTACTAAGATTTATATATTTGTTATAAATCCGATTTTGCATTTGGGGTGCAATATATGTTAAAATTAGTGGAGCTAATCAATACAATAAACCCTTGTTTGATTAGTGATACGATTGTGATCTGTGTTTACTTTGTTCTAATTTTGTTCTATTTCTTTATTTTTCGCTTCGCCATTTATGTCTTCTATGTTGTTTAAATGTTTGGTGAAACAAATTGTTTAACCGGGTCAAACTATACGGATTGCCACGTTGCTCGCTTGGTATTAAGGACGAAAAGATTGAGTATGTCTTGACAAATCAATCACTATCATCCCGGCGAGCGCTCTCCCAGTATGCCTCGCTTGCTGTGGTTGCTCATGAGAAGCACGCTGAGGACGCTATGGCGGCTCAGGGCATTATGTCGACTTCTATGAGTTTGGAACCCAAAGGCAACACGAATGTATTCTACCTTATGAATGATTCAAGACTTGAAGAGTTTGTTCGCCTCGAGGCACAAACCTGGAGTATGAGATACCCGAGATCTCTCCAAGTGCAAGCTTCATGAAAGGGCACTCTAAGAGACCGCCTGAATTTAAGGCACAAGATGAAATGGGTAATAGCTCGTATATTTGTCGCTGAGATAAATATGTCTATAAACAATTCACATTCTTGGGTATTAGATATCGGCCGTGGCTCACACATTTGTAATAATGTGGAGGGCTTTGTGACAAACAGGAAGGTGAATCTCGGGAGGTTGACCTACGCGTGGGAAATGGAGCAAGAGTTGTCGCCAACGCGTGAGGACTTATAGATTGGATCTTCCTTCAAGTTATAGACTAGATTTACATAATTGTTATTTCGCTCCTCGCGATTTCAAAGAATATTATTTCAATTCCTATGTTGGACATCAAGGGTTTTCCTTCCATTTGGAAATGGTAAATGCTCGCTTTCTCATAACGGAGTGTCTTATGGAAAAACTTTTCACGAATGGTTTATATATGCTTGAATGTGAACGAGATATTCTCAATGTACAAAACAAACGACCTAAGCTAAGTAATACTAATAATGCTACTTATCTTTGACATTGTAGACTTGGTCATATCAATGAGAAAAGGATAGCAAGATTGAGAAAATTGATTATCTCACACCATTTGATTTTGAATCATATGGTACTTGTGAATCTTGTCTCAAAGGAAAGATGACTAAGAAACCACTTTCTCGGGAAAGGGTTACGAGCCAAAGAATTGCTAGAGTTGATCCACTCATATGTGTGTGGACCGCTTCAACTCAAGCAAAGGTGGATATTCGTATTTCATAACTTTCATCGATGATTTTTCAAGATATGGATATGTGTATCTAATGAAACACAACCGAGACTCTTGATAAATTTAAAGAGTTTAAGTTAGAAGTCGAGAAACAACTTGTAAAAGTATTAAGAGTCTTCGATCGATTGAGGAGGGAATACTTAAACCGAGAATTTCTTGATTACTTGAAATCACATGGAATCCGGTCGATCGACACTCGGGAACACCACAAATGGATGGTGTATCCGAGAGAAGAAATCGAACTTTATTAGATATGGTTCGATCCATGATGAGTTTCGCTAGTCTCCCTTTATTCCTTTGGGGCCATGCCTTACTAACCGCCGCTTATATTCGAATAGGTTCCATCTAAATCACGAGAAAACACCATATGAGTTACGGTGTGGTAAAATAGCAAGTCTTAAACATATGCGGACTGGGTTTTCCTGCTTTGTTAGAAAGATGCATCGATAAGTTGGAATCAAAAAGTGAGAAATGTTATTTTGTGGATATCCAAAGGAAACAAAAGGATATGAATTTACTTCACCGAGATCACAAGGTGATCATTTCTAGGAATGTGACGTTTCTTGAAGACTCTCATGTTTCCAAGGAACAAGGTCACAACGAGGTAGATCTTGAAGCAATTCAAGAACCACAAAACGACACGTAGGACGAAGGATTGTTTAATGGTGTAAACAAGAATTCAAGTGGGAGTATTTGATGATCTATCGGGAGGGAATGACTTTAGAGGCCACCACCATCTCAAGAAGACAATGAGACTCATCAAATACAAGATGACACAATAGTTGTGACACCTCCACCTCAAGAAAATCATGATGAAATTCTTGAGAATATCCAAAATGTTGATCGGATCAACACGGAAGAACCTACTCACGCTCGTAATGAACAACGAACTCGCAAGAACAACCCAACTCAATAGGCCACGAGAGGACTCGTCGTAACCCGATAGATTGAATCTAATGGTTGAGAACCAAGATGATGAAGTCGAATCGGATGATGACGAACCTAAGACCTATAATGAAGCGTGTCCGCAATCGATTCAAAGATGGCTAGAAGCCTTAATATCTCGAAATGGACTAGATGTATTTCAATCTAGTCCGGGAACTAGTTGATGACTTACCGGATGGGGTTTACCCATAGGCGCAAATTGATCTTCAAAGGAAGAGAAATGCAGATGGTAAGGTTAGTGGCAAAGGTTATAGTTGACTATGACGGACCTTTTCACCGCTTGTAAAATCAAGTCCATTAGGATCTTACTTGCTATAGCTGTGTACTACATTTGATATTTGGCAATGGATGTCAAAATCGCGTTTCTCAATGGAGAACTAGAAGGTGATATCTACACGACTCACCAAGGTTTTATGTCCAAAGAGATGTGAATGTAGTATGTAGGCTAAAGAAGTTCATTTATGGACTTAAACAAGCATCGAGAAGTTGAAATATTTGTTTGACAAAGCTATCAAATTGTTTGACTTTGTCAAGCAAAGAGGATCCTTGCGCTTATAGTAAGCGCGAGAATGGAAACGTTGTTCACCAGAATATATGTCGATGACATTCGATTATGGGTAGCACCGATCCATGATGCAATCCGTGAAAGACCGGCCGTCTAAATCCTTTATGGTGAAGGATCTTGGTAAGGCCTCCTATATCATTGGGATCAAGATCTATCGGGATAGACCTAATAGATTGTTGGGGCTATGGTGGACATCCAAAGCTATCGGTGACTAGGTACATCGATGCTAGTTTCAAACGTAAACAAACATATTTCAAGACGATATCATCCGATTAGAGAAATAATAGAAATGAACAATGTAAAATTAGAAAGAGTATCCATCGATGATATCTTAGTGACCCTTTACCAAGTCACAGAGAGTCAGTGTGTTGTATATGTGGGATGTTGGCTTTGATTCAGATGGGAGTTTAAAGTTTGTATGTTTTAGAAACTCTTTGTTGAGACATACTTACTTTTGATCACAATTGAAGATAATGTTTTATCTATGGGTTTTGTGCATTTAATAGAATAATTATTTTGATGTTTGTCGTTATTCTCTTAATTGTTCCTTGAATTATCATCGCTATTTTGTTTGTGAGACATCAATGATATAGTATAATTCTAAAATAGCCTAACCAATGATCATCAAGAATGAGATATTGATGATATGTTATAGGTTAGCATGTGGTCCGCATCACATTCTTAGAGAATGTAGTGGTTCTCACAACTACGAGATATTTGATATCCGTGATGGACACATGAATACTTTGGAGAGTATTGGTATACCCAACTATTAAATCGTTTGTTTGATGTCTACGATTTCTTAGTGTGTGGAGTATGTAATAGTCCTTGACTTGAGGTCATTATACATTTTGTTTGTTGAGTGTCGATTGACCAAGGCAACGCTTGCAGTGGCGAGACACGGCTTGGATTGGGTGCATCATGAGACAAATGAAAATGGTAGTTGAGCCAAGAATGAGATTCATTCCTCGATTAGATTTTCGGTGAGCACTCATTTTCTATATTATTCGACCATAAAGTCATTGGCGATCGAAGAGATATATTCATTAAAGTAATCAATATGATCATACGGGTCTTATAATAAAGATGAGAAAGATGATTGAGCTATCGATGTACACGTAGCAAAATCTAGGCTCAATCGAGTGTGTCATGAATGAAAGGATATTACATAAACTTCATGTAAAGGTTTGTTTATCGCTTTCCACGTAAACGTCCGTCATATATCGAGTTCACGCACAACGCATCCAAGAGTTTTGTGCGACTTTGATTAGATCATCGCAGAATGGGGGCTATTGGGTCACACTATCAAGTGTATTGTTAATCGTTCAAGGGTATATGCATAGTGCACGGTATGTTGTCTAATGCTAGTCCAAGTGGGAGATTGAAAGCTTAATGGACTAGATATTAGATTGGGCCTAATTAAGTTGAATGTTTGACATTAATTAATTAAGCCCATAGCCCATTCAATTTAAGGTGGGTGGTTTTCTTTATAATGGTGGTTAATCTTTGAGATTAACGTTAGACAAGAAAACGTAGAACACACACGAGAAAATATACCGCAAACTCAATTGGAGATTCTGGCGCCTCTCGTTAATTTGATATATCGAGGAATTGTTCTCGCGATCGATTAAAGACACGGATACCATAGTAGTGGAAACGCCTCAAGGATTCCTTGAAGCTTTACTACTACCGAAGCTTTATAAACACGTAGTCTTCGATCTCGTGTTCTGGGCTCATCGTGACGCTTTAATTATAGATCTAAGATCTGTTTGATCAGATTCTTCCACGCATATTAGATGTTGTCAAGAATCTAATCCTAACACTTATAACTATTAAAACATTATATATCATAAACTCTTCAAATATACTATAAGTTATTGAAATAAGTTTGACCTAACACTTTTTATATAAGCTCCGCAATATATGTACACGTGTGTGTACTATAGGAAATCACAGTTTTTTCTCATTTTATTTTATAGGTTGATACTTTTATAGTGGACCATTCAATGTGAGCCCAACCTTGCTAAGTGCGGCCTGCTATCTGGATTCGCTCTTAACTCAATTTTATTTTTATCAAGATCTAGTTTCAGCAGGCCGAAGAAAATTTGAATGTGTGATTCTAAGATGGGTCGAAGATGCCCTAAGAAATTGCGGAATCAAAAATCGATTAGAAAGTGGGTCTTGTCATGTTGCTTGTGCTTTTTTTTTTTCTTTCTTTTTTTTACAATTATCGATAATTGAAATGAGTTTATTATTATGAATTTAATTTGAGGCTATAGAGGTAAAATAATACTTATAGGATTATTTTTATTATTTTAGATATGGGGCTGTATTGAGTAAAATGAGGGTTATGTATAAAATCATTTAATAAAAAATTACGAGTAAGTCAGAATATATATTGTAAACTGCATAATATTTAATTCAATTGCGAAAACAATTGTGAAAACTCTAAACACAACTGAATTTCCTTTTTTTAGTATCAATCTATTTCGGTTCTATTTTGTAACCGGACAAAAGAAACCAACTAAAACTTTTTAAATGTATAACAATCGGAACCAAACTATAATTAATTTTTGTCATAGATGTTTAAACCAAATTTAAATAATAACTCAAACGAAGCTGAATTGAATTGAAGTCTTTTCATCCTCTCTATCTAGGGCGAGTCAAAGTTCATTAAAATCTGACATGCTATCGTCCCTAACTCATGTTGGAGATCTAGTGATATGAGTGAAGGATCAAATTTTTCGTCATTTAGAGAAATAAAATTTATTACTTGGCCTAACTAAGGAACTGTTTTTATACGAATTTCACATCTTCTCCGAATCTGAACTTTTATGTATGAAATGCTTTAAATTCACATTGACTTTTACCACCGTCACACCCAAGATAACATATATTTTTTTTTGGTTGTTGCACCCAAGATGACATGTCTCCTTTTTAAAAATAATTATCTCTTCAAAAGTTATGAGATCTATCTACTTTTTATCACTTTAATCACTTTATACTATTTTTCTAAATAACCGTGTTGAAAAGAAATGAGACGTCTTAGGTGTGACGGAGGGAGTAATATTTTTTTTCTTCTCAATCCAAAAAGTGAGAATACAAATCTCAATCCCTCATTTTTCGACTAAAATAATATATACACATATATGAAATTCATATTGTTAAATTTAAGATAGTTGTGAACACAGATCCAATGGAGATAGCCAATGATAGTAGTTATTAATTCTTTGTAATATACATAATATGTATTATATTTTTATTTTATTTAAAAAAAAGTGTTGATGAAGTGCCTTAACCAAATTTTGAAGTAAATTCTACTATTAACAAATGTCGATTTTTAAAATCTTAGGTAGTCTAGTTGCTGGAATGGACAACCTTGTGTTGTGAGTCTTGCGACGCAAAAGTTATAAGTTTTTTGATCATATCAATAACTTCTAATTCGAGATACTAAAAAATGAACCAATAATCTGTTTAGTAATCCAATAAAATGAACTAATTTCATGACTTTTTTATTCTTTCAAGTCTTTTTTTGAATCAGAACTTTGAGGGATGAAATGGTTCAAATTCACATCGACTTTTACCATAGTTATTATAATTTGGTAATACTTTCTTTTTATCAATATAAAAAATAAGAACATGAATCTCAATTCCTCATTCTTCAAAATAATTTATACCCACACATTGACTTTGCATTTTGGGAAATGAAATTCATATTGATTGAATTAATTAAGATAATTGCGAAGACGCAATCTCCTGTAACGAAGGTAGCCAGTTATACTTAGAGTAGAATAAAAACGGTACCAAATCAAACACGTAGACAGAGGGGAATGCCATGATGCTTACTTAGTAAAGAGAAAATGATATAATAACTTAATTAGGCAACTTTAATTAGGTGTAGCTAGGAACTATAAGCATGTCCCATATCATTTATTCCATTTGCCGACAGCTTATAAATTCACTAATCTAAACAGATTCTTGTAATCATACTTATTAAGGACACACATTATAGAAGATAACTTATTTTTCTCTGTGTGTGTTGGCCTAGTGGTAGAGTGGTTAATGCCTGATGCCAAAGGTCTCGTGTTCAAGTCCACCGTGACGTGACCTTTAAATTTCTATATTAAATTGATAAAAAAAATAACTTACTTTTCTGTTATAAATAATTACCCTTTTAATCCAATACCATCAATATATCTCATTTTACTAAAGTGATGGGGCAACAATCATAGTTTTTAATTAAACTGGTGAAACATAACATCAACAAAGCCTGATTAAAGCTTAATGAACATATACTGAACAGACAACCCATTTTAACTGACATAATAATACTCACATTTTCAGGTACATCTTTAATCATGAATCCTTGCCCAATCCACACACGGTACCCTTCTAATTGATCAAGACATCCCATATAACTAATTTATACCTTATCATTAATTACACCCTATTAAAAATCACAACTCAAATAGCATTTAGCCAACCTTAGAGATTTCTCAATCAAAACTTTATATAAGATATCATCAAAGTGTCTCTATTGCAAGTTGCAACAGGTTATTAGTACAAGTCCTACAGACATGGGTTTTTTTTCCATTTTTTTGGACATTTATCTAGTTATACTAGCTTGATTATTAATTCTTTGTAATATATATAATATGTATTTTGAATCCAAAAAGAAGTGTTGATGAAGTGCCTTAAACAAAATTTTGAAGTAAATATGAAGTTCTCTTAACAAACGTCGATTTTAAAATCTTAGTCGTGAGAGAGGTATTTGTTTGTCTTTAGGTGGTCTCGTTGCTGGAACATGCAACCTTGTGTTGTTAGTCTTGGACTCTTGGGACGCAAAAATTATAAGTTTTTCGATCATATGTAAAGTGTACCGAAGAATAGCGGCTGCCACTATGGATGTCAATAGGTAGATTTTACTCGGACCGACCCGGAACCGTTCAAAACCATTAAATTTTAATGTAGTGGTTCTGGTTCTGGTTTCTGTTCCAGACCCGTTTTAGATCCGGACCGCTTAGATCCATAGTTTGATGGTCCGATTCGATCCGGGTTTGGTTCCGGTTCCAAAACCAGAACCAATACTTATTTATTTGTTTTGGTACGAGTAAAATCCATCTATTGACAAGTTTAGGTTTAAGTATGCTTGTAAATAAGCCAGTTTTATCTATACCGATCCGAAATAACTCATAGCCCATTAAATTATAAAACAATGATTTCGGTTCCAGTTTTAGTTCTGGTCCGGTTCTGATTTCAGACTCACTCAGATCCGAACCGCTTAAGACCCATAGTTGATGGTCCTGGTCCTGGTCCGGTCCGGATCCATTATCTAATGGGTCGATTCTAGAACCAAAAACATTATTTATTTATTGGTTCTGGTCCGGGTAAAACCCATTCATTAATATCCATAGCTGCCACATTGAGCGTTACCCAAAATCTTATTTAGAGTTAAGTTAGTAGTTACCTATCTCTTTTTCAAAATCATAATTTTATCACGTTACGTTCCCTGAAATTAGCAAATGGTAGTTAGCAAAAGGGTCTTTTTCTTAGGAAACAGTACTTTCTGCACAGCATCATTTTGCCCAATTTACATTTCACTCTCACTGTAATAATTAAGTCACCATGAAACAGTAATAATCAACTAATCTATAACGAAATTCTTACACAAAATATTCTACAATTGCTAATGAAATGAATTTAAGTTGAAATAAGAGATGAATGTTAGAGGACTGGTAATAAACAGAACAAAAGCGTTAGGTAACCAGAAAGTTGTCTCAAGTTGACAATGAAAAATCAGACAGCGACACCTCTCCTCCTGATATGATAAGATAACATGGTAGGAACAAGACCAAGTCATTCTCATTTTGCTTACAACCATCACAAACATAAATAGCCTCTTAATTACCTATATATGTTATTATTAATTATTCCTCCCATAACACTATTACTAGGTCGCATTTGAATCCATGTAATCTCCTCCCACCAAACCAAAGTTCCAAGTCCGCTACAAGAATCCTAGGTACAATAACTTTAACGATAACGAGCCACAGCCTTAACCAGTGACAGCGTTAGAATTTTTAACTTCTGGTGTCTTTAATTAGATGAGGTGTAAATTTATGTCCAAAGTGGCTCTAAGAGGAGTCCAAGATTGTTGCTCTCTTCCGTAAAGCTTGTTTTGCTCTGGTAGCTATTAGGGCTACCAGAGAAGTCGTCGAAGGGTTGTTGGCCGTGTGGCAGCATGGTGTTCGTCGATTGCGCCATCTCCATGCAGATCAGGGCCATTAGATTCGAATGCTGGCATTGCATGTTGGCAATCTCGGCTTGCGCTCTAGCTAGTTGCTCTTGGAGTTCGTTGACTTGCTTCTGGAGCTGGCAAATCGCCCCTGCGCAGCCGTACACCGGGTCCCTCAGCCTTGCATTCGCCTCGTACACCATGCTGCTCACCGCGTCATCCCTCTGAGCCTCCGGAAGTTCCTGATATTGTAAAAATAAAAATTAGCTATAAAGATGAAAAGATAGTCAATCTTTCAATTTTATCTTTAATTTAATAAAATTTGACAAATTCACAAAATGAATGCAAGTAAGTACTTTAATACAAAATATTGCTTTTTTTAATCTCTACGATAGCAAAGTGCTATTTTTATATATTACCTCTAAAGGAGTTCTTATGATTCAAATCAATTTGGCAACAAGCCAGGACACTCGGTGTCTCTGCCAATATTTTAAATCATACCGAATTAATAAATTATATTAGAAAAATAAAGTACGGGAATGGAATGTGGGACCCTCCGGCCAAACCCACTCCACGTGGCGAATTAGTAAGAAATACTACGAAATAGAAATAAACTGTATTAAGACTTTCTATTAACTTTAGATTTTCCAAAATCTTGACTCAAACTAGAAAATGTGGAATAGACAGACATTTCAGCGAACACCTGAGAGCGTGAACTTGAACACAGTTTTTTTATCTGTTTATTATACCTGCAAGAACTTGATTATGTTGCTGGCGCCGAACACGCGATGCGCGGTGGTGAATTTTAGCGGATCATGTGGGGGGAAATAAGGCGCCAAAACACATTTGTCGACACAGCGGCGGCGCAGGATCTTGCAGGCGGCGCAAGGGCTGATCACGACGGATTGCGGTGGATTGGAAGAGGAGGAAGACGAAGTGTAAATGGTGTCGCTTCCCTCCATATCTTTACTTCGGAGAAAATAAGGAAATGTGTAGTAATAGGATTTGGAATTGAAGTAGTTGTGAAGGAGAGTGTGAGAGCAGAGGTGAGATATATATAGGCGGAGGAGAGGGGTATTGGGGGTTGGTTGGGGGGGGGAGTTGCTTTCTTTGAAAAAGGGTGGTATGTTTACATATACAACCTGCTATTGGTCTTATATATTAGCTTTTAAAGTATTTATGATATTCTACTTCATGTTATATTTCAGTTTTATTATCTTCGGACATCATTCATTGACAGTTGAGTCAAATCGAGTATGAATGAAGCTTTGTATTTGGTCAGCAATAGTGATATAGTGAGGGTACATTTGATGTTGCATCCATCAGGATGAGTAATTATGGAAAATCATCAGACTCCCAATCGATTGAGATTCTAATTAAGATGATTTAAATCGATCGGGTTTCCGACGAATGTTTCATAATTTGTCACATATCCTCGTCCTAAAGAGAGATGCACATATGTCTAGAATATCAAACTTACTGCATAGTGAATCATTAGTGATGTCATTATTATCCTTATGAAATAGATATAAGATTGATGATTTTAGACTTAAAAAAGGCATTGATTGGTCTTCAAAACAAAAAATGTTTTGTGATGTCTTGTATGAAAGCGTTTCGATTTTGTCCTAATTTAGTCTCTTATCGGATAAAGATGTGTGAAAATAATGATTAATTTTGGAATGATTTAGGTGAAAATGGAACAAAGTAAAAATACAGATCAACTTTCTACTGCTTCAGAAAGAAAAATAGAAACAGACGGGAACAACACGTACGAATAATATTAATAACTAATCAAATGCATAGTTGCATACCCACCCAAAAAATAAACCAATAAAAATGCATGCCAGTCCTTTTATTTCTTTTGAAGCGCCTAATTGTATTAAGAATTCTTATTTGATTAGTTGATTTTTTTTTCGAATAACATATTAGTTGATTTTTTTTTCTTTGTGTGTGTTCATTTCGCCACAAAGACAAAAGTATAGTTTACATAGACTACTTTTCTTTGCACGAGATAATTCTATTCGAGTAAAGCTCCAAATATTTTGGATTTATGCACGGAAATCCTGACTCCGTCGCAAAAAGTCAAGCTGCTACTGTTTTTTCAGATAAAATATGAATTATTTAAACTTCATCGGATTAAATTCATAAATAACTCCCCTAAAAAAATGAAAAAAATAACGGTGTTACTTCCCATAACAGACGTATTTCACGTGAATCCAAAATTTCTTACATAGATTCAAATTGGTATATATACCCGTCAATTATTTCATTTTGTTGGTTTTACCAATAATATAATTAACCTCTTGTTAAATTTGAAAACTCCAAAGGTTTTCACTTTTGGAATGACATGACTCTCACTAATACCTTCTAAATCAAGTTTGTCGCTTAAAATTTATTTCCTACTCATTCTGTTTGCTAAAAATTTACGATTTTTTTTTCAATCCATTTATCAATTTTTTTTATGAAATATCAATTACCTTCGATCTATCTATTTATTAACAAAAAGACCATACATAACCACATTTTACTTTCACTAACAATTAGCATATTCAGTTATTATCTTCACTCACCTTACACTCATTATAATTTATTTAAAATCGTGTCACTAAAAAGTTACAAGTTTTTGATGGATAAATAATTACAATTTATTAATTTGTATTGTGCCTGTTTGTGTTTGTAATTATTGCACATAATCAAAAAAATCAATACTTACCCATGTCGTCACACTCATGAGTAACAACCAAAAATTTATTCACCTCCACTTACAAGGTCCAACGGAATTAAAATATGTTGTGTATTATTGCATTTTATGTAAAAAATGTAAAATTGTGAAATTTGAGCAAAAGATCGAATTAGGTCGAGCTACATCACTTATTTGGCAAGTCACCTTCCCATATTTTTGACAATCAAGAAAACAACAGTGTCTCTTAACTGAGCAAATAGCAAATCTTAAACTATATATACCTAATTACAGTAAATAATTATTAATAAAATGTAAAGCAAACTAAAGAACAAACGACAACCAATATTCAAAGTGCTACCTAAATCGAGACAAATGCAAAATTTCCTGATCTCTTAACTACCATTTCACTACGTGTCACATATATTGGAATATAATCCTAACGTGGAACATCCGAACATGGTATAAGCTAATTTGGTCATCTCATTTTTCAAATGCACTTATATTTCATAACATGATAAAAAAAAATTATGCATGATAAGAAATACCTTAATTTATTTTATATTTGGATTTTGGGAAGATTTTGAAAGATGTAAGACAAGGACGTGACTTTTGAATCTTAATATGTAGTTAGATCAACTTATTTATTTTATTATGTTTTGAGATAATTTTTTTTCTTTTTTCATGTCTTCGATATTTCTATTTGGGAGATATATCAGTCGAGTTGAGCTTACGTTACTAATATATGTAATTCTTTTAGTAGTGTGATCCTTTGATATCAGGGGATTAATATTAAATAGTTATCACTAACAGCAGACGTCATTTCAATACCAGAGTTTTGTGAATACGATATAGTCAAAGAAATCAAATTGAAGTTTGATTGTTCTGTTACATTTCGTAAAGAAAACTACATAGTAAGATCAATGTTATATGATTTTAAGTTTATGCTGTCATGGTGATTATCAATTTTTCTTGAGCTACTGTTCTACAGTCAGATGCAAAATTTCAAAGTTTGTCGAATTTTCTACCTTCCCGAGTTGGAAATAGTGTATAATTCCAAATGTGTCACTCGTTTTATTTGGTTGTCAAGAGAAAATTTAGCAAGAAAAATATAAATAAAGATTCCACGATTTTATCGTGGAATTAATTTGACACTTTGACTTGTGTCTTGATGGCAAAGAAAATTCCCACTCCAATTTTTGGGTCGAATTATTCAAGAATGTCGTTTTCAATTGTAATATATTTAGACGCATTACCTCTCTCTCTCTCTACGTATATTTTTAATAGGATAAATATCAATTTATGTCCCAATGTTTCACGATTTTTCACTTAATGTCAGAACGTAAATATATTATTATTTTGGTCCCTAACGTTTCAAAAATTTCATTTAATGTCCCGCCGATCGATTTCCTACGTACAAACGATTGCATTTATGTCGAATTCCAATTTGGACTCCACGTCAATATAAAAATTAAATAAAAACGTGAAAAACCTCCTCCAAAATGACATCGTTCCATTTCTTTTCCAAGTCAATATAAGGGAAGAAATGGAACGACGTCGTTTTGGACGAGTTATTTCACGTTTTTATTTATTTTTTATACTGATGTGGAGTCCAACATGGAATTCCGATATCCATGTAAGAGTTTGTACATCAAAAATCGATCGGTGAGACATTAAATGAATTTTTTTGAAATATTAGGGACCAAAATAACAATGTATTTACGTTGGAAGATTAAGTGAAAAATCACGAAATATTGGGACATAAACTGATATTTTTCCTATTTAATATAAGCAATCTTGTTAATATATATGTAGACATATTATCTCTCTAATGTATATCGACTGACTGAAAAATTTAACGAAATTGATATTACCATGTAATCAAATAATTACCATTGTATACTAAAAAATTTCATGTTGCGACTCAATGTGCTAAATTCTAAATCTTATTGAGATATAAAATAAAAAGAAAAAGAACCCACTTAGAAAATAAAATGTGATAAAAAAACATATTCTAGAAGACACTCGGAACTTGGAGTTTACTCTGTCTGAAAATCCTCAGCAATCAACCAGGACAATTGCTAAGTACCAATAGGTCCAATATAGAGAGAGATGAACAGATGATGAAATAAATTCGTAGTTATTTCTAATTTATTGTTTTAATTTTGAAAATGACGGTGTCAAGTAAACGCAACTGAAAGCTACGGGCATAATGTGCCAATTACGTGACGGACTGGGAATAATTATGGCGCAATTAATCGGTCAAATTCTACGACTACTCTCGATTAATACAGTACGTATTTGACAGCTTGGCTATCACTAATTCAACCTTGTTAATTTCCTTGCAAGATTTTTCCGGTATAGGAGGATTACTTTAAGACAATCATGTAAACAAATAAAATAAGTAGTCATAAAAGCAAAAAATACATTAGTAGTGACGGAATTACATCGTTAAAGGGCAACATATATCTTAACCTTCTATGTTTTTATTAAAAATTAATATCATTTTATTATTTCTTACATATATATGTCAACATGTCGAAAAATTGCACTATATAGTATAACCAATGAACATAATTTTGTTTTTCAATTCCACCATATGAAATTTGATCTTATTCGGCAATTGAGAGCTGACTCAGTGAGCCGGATGTCGGACCATGATAAGTTTCTTCAAGTAATATATTAATAGATTTTAGCATGTTGAATCAGTTCTAAGTTGTTGCACAAAATTTTGAAGGTAGATTGACTTAGTGAGTCTTGATCGATCCTAAATTAATAAGGAAATAAATCGCAGTGAACACAAAGATTTACGTGGTTCGATCGTGAATAAGATCTACGTCCACAGGCGAGAGAGAGTATATGTATTGAGAGTATAAGAAGTGATTACAAAAGAGTGAATGAATTACGTCGTCTAATCTAGCCTCTATTTATACACAATGTATTGACTAGATCTCGAATCCAAGTCTTCTCTAACTAGGATTGAGATCCTATCCTCCTTGAATTAGGATTCTTTTAGATATGGTGAGCTTTCTGCGTTCCCACCGCTTCGAGAGTCTTCATGGGCGAACTTGTCGGTAGAGCTTGATGTCGGGTTTACTTGTATTGGGCACGATCTTGGGCCCAGTAGTTGGGCGTATCTATCACAACCCCAAAAAGCGCACGAAAACGAGGTCATGGATTGGGGTTGTTGTGACGGGGTTTGGGCGATCTTACATTCTTTCCAATGTCGACTTTGTGTGTCGATGTTTTGGCGTCATGTATCGAGATAACAAAAGTAGTAATGGCTACATATTTCTCATAACGAGGTTAATGCGGCGTCGCGTCGTGTCATTTCTCCGTCTACAGAGTGGTTAGTGTCTACTTTGTTTTTACACTTATTCACATCCTCTCAGAGTGTGATGCGAATTCCCCGGTGGGGATTGTGGCAAATGTCTTCCTTCCTTGATCCTAGGTATTCACGATATTAGGGACATATGCTTTCGATATAGTATTCACTGCTAATATTGAACTCGTTGCCCCGTCCAGGAGGACAGGGCTTGTGCCCTCGGGATGGCTTTATTCTTGTATATGAGGGGCGACCTCGGGCTGGTCTTAGTCTTCCTTACCCATGTATCGTTGAGTTCAAGAGATGTTTGGGCTATCTCTTTTGACTCATGAACTCGTTCAACATAGGCGCCCTAGGTGTCATGCCCATAGGCATAATTTTCCTTTTACCTTGGGGCTTCGTCCTTGCTTTTTACAGGCGAAGGCGGCTCGGGATGGTATTATCTATCACCCGTAGGAAATTGGCAAAATTAAATCAAAGATCTCCATGGCTGAAGAAGTTCTTCTTACATCGGTTTGAGAGGATATGGAGTTCCATGGCGATCGATAAGATCGCCGGTGTGTCGACAAGGGCTTGGTGACTTGGAGGGCCGGACAAAATTGGCTTTTGTTGGCGGTCTTCTCAGAGGCCGAGCTTGCGGGCGGGGCTTAGCCACTATGATCTATCTCAGGGTGGAGTCGGTGAAGGGTGAGGCCTCTTCTTCTTCACTTTTTTTCTTTATTTCATGAGTTACGTGTTGATCTTGACTCGTGTGTTTCCTTATAGTGAACTTCGAAGAAAGGAAGAAAAGAAAGGAAGGCCGATCCCGTGGCGAACCGATCTTGGTGGCGAGCGAGTCTCGCCTTGAAGGATTCGAGGATATGCTCGAAATGGTTGTAGAACCAGATCCCGCCGCAGCCAGGCGCTTGAAGGCGGAAGGATGAAGTCTGAGTCCTCGGTTCTTGCCGGTGATGCAGATCGTCGGTTCAATGTCGTCTGCTCGAGGTTTGTACACATCCTTATACTTTGCGTAGTAACTAAATTGTGTTCTTACGACGCATATATTTTGTATAGGGGTCGGCGGCAGGTGTCGATGTATCGAATGGCCGGTATGCTATGCCATTGAGCGTGGCGGCTAGGGCAGTCGGCAAATGTGCCGTCGGGAGCCGAGATCTTGGCGCTGGCTTTCTGTCGGCGGGCTTCACTCGAAGATGTCGCCGGGACTACCGGTTGGACAAAGGCGTTTGTCACGAGGCAGAAGCGAAGGAGCTTCCGTCTTGCGAGCCTTGCCTCTCCTCCGTCTTTTGTCTTGATCGGGATCGGGCTTCATTTGGCGAGGCATTAGGCGGCAGTCGGTCTTGTCAGCGTAGAGCGCTCGGGAGAGGCTGTGCGAGCTCGGCTCGCCTTCGCCAGGAGGGCGAGGTGATGCTATGCGAGTCGAGGAGGTTATCCACGAAATGGTGGGATAGCGATCCGGAAGTAGAAGCGAGGTTGTCGAGGCTGCTGCCCGTTGTTAGTATAAGCGCGAATATGGCGGACCTCTTGGCAATTCTGGAGGCGATCGCTGAATTGAAAAGGCTCGGGGTATACAAAGCGTGATCGCTCGACAACCACAACTCGACGACATGCTTGACGGGATGCGAGGCCTCTTCTTTTGCGGGAGCTTCTCGGTCTAGAATAAATGAACCACATTATGGCGATCCGGAGTGGCGCGCACAAGAGGCGTGCTGTTGCTCTTGAGCGTCGTGGACCCTCCATGCGTCGAGGCGGGCGTCATCAAGTGGTCGGGCCGAGCTCATGAGCTGCATCGTCAAGTGACCGGGTCGCTCTGGCGGGCCCGTAATATAGACCGAGGGCGAGGTAGAGTGGGATTAGCATAGATGAGCTGCTGAATTCGATTTTTCTAGGGATTGGCTTAGCTTTTCGATCCGCTCAGTCTCGTAAAATGTAAAATGTAACTTTGTCATCTTCTATTTAATAAGAATGGTTTTGTTGACTTTGTAATAAGTAGTCATAAAAGCAAAAATACATTAGTAGTGACGGGTAGTTAAAGTGCATATTAGGGGATGTCTTCGATCACATGATATCTCTTATCACTTTGCCTTTTACATTTCTTTGATTTCAAAAACACCTTGTCTTCTGAAAGCGATTATTGTGCGCCATTGACAACTTGAAGCTTGTCTTGTCTTCACCGATAACAAAAGTAAGTAATGGCTACTCTTTTCTCATAACGAGTCAAATCGGCGTCGCATCGTCGTGCGCTTTCTCCGTCTAGGTCGTTAGTGTCTCCTACTGTTTTTACTGTATTCACATGCCTCTCTCTGTGTGATGCGCAATTCCCCTCGGTGGGGGATTGTGGCAAAGTGTCTTCCTTCCTTCAATCCTAGGTATTCACGATATTAGGGACATATGCTTTCAATATAGTATTCATGCTAATATTGAACTCGTTGCCCCCGTCAGGAGGATAGGGCTTGTGCCCTCCGGATGGCTTTATTGTTGTATATGAGGGCCCTCGGGCTGGTCTTCGTCTTCCTTACCCCTATGTATCGTTGAGTTCCATGTTTGGGCTATCTCTGCTGCTCTCATGAACTCATTCCGGCATATGATCGCCCTAGGTGTCATGCCCATGGCATAATTTTCCTTTTACCTTGGGGCTTGTCCTTCGCTTTTTGCAAGCGAAGGCGGCTCGGGATGGTATTATCTATCACCCGTAGGAAATTGAAGCCAAATTAAATCAAAGATCTCCATGCTGGAAGAGTTCTTACATCGGTTTGAGACATATGGAGTTCCGGCGATCGATAAGATCGCCGATGTGTATGTCGACAAGGGCTTGTGACTTGGAGGCGCTGGACAAATTGGCCTTGTTGAGGTCTTCTCCGAGGCCGAGCTTGCGGGCGGGCTTAGCTTATGATCCTACCTCCGGGGTGGAGTCGGTGAAGGGTGAGGCCTCTTCTTCCCACTTTTTTTCTTTATTTCATGAGTTACGTGTTGATCTTTGACTCATGTGTTTCCTTATAGTGAACTTGCTTTGAAGGAAGGAAGAAAAGGAAGGAGCCGATCCCGTGGCGAACCGATCTTGGTGGCCGAGCCGAGTCTCCGACCTTGAAGGATTCGAGGATATGCTCGAAATGAGTAGGGGCTTGAGATCCCGCCGCTTGCCAGCTGAGCGCTTGAAGAGGCGGAAGGATGAAGTCCACAGAGTCCTCGGTTCTTCCGGGTGAGTCTTGAATCGTCGGTTCAAGCCGGTATCTCGTCTCTCACGAGGTTTGTACTGTCCTTATACTTTGTGCGGTAGTAACTAAATTGTGTTCTTGACTGATGCATATTTTGTATAGGGGTCGGGGCGTGGCGAGAGGTGTCGAGTATCCGATCTTATATCGGATTACTTGAAGCGCCGTGTCGCGATTTGTGGGGTGGCGGTATGCTCGGGAGGTGGAGGTCGAATACCTCCGCTTTCGAAAATGTCCGAGGCGGCTGAGATCCGGACCTCGTCAAGCAGAAACGGCGGATCATGCCGTTGAGGCGCGGCGGCTAGGGCAGTCGGCGGAGGCGGTTGTGGCGAGGCGGCGGGCGGGCGGGGCGAGGTTGCCTCGATGAAGGCCGAGGTGGAGCAGTTGCGCGCGTCGGGAGGCGGACATGGCGAGCTCTCGGGGAGAAACGCCGCGCCGCGGAGGCTGTTTCTGTCGGCGGGCTTCTCGGGGATGGTCTCGGGCGGCCGATGTGTTAACAAGCGCTGCCGTCTCGGGCCTTGTCGAAGATGTCGCCGGACTACCCAGTTGGACAAAGCCAAGTATGGAGTGCGAGGAGACCGAGATCTTGTCTGAGGCAGACTACTGATGTGCTCGTCCGCGGCCCGAAGGAGCTTCCGTCTTTGCGAGCCTTGCCTCTCTCCGTTCTTTTGTCGCGATGCTGCATGCGCGCTTTGTCGTGGATCGGGATCCCGACCGAGGCTTTATTGGCTGATCATGCAAAGGGGTCGGGGAGGCGGTGATGCCGAAGGCATCGAGACTTGTGGTTCCCAGAGGCCGGTAGCTATCCGAGGCCGGGCGGCGACGACATGGCGAAGCTTGGGAGGGTCGATTGATCCACATTTTTTTTTTTTTTTTTTGATGTAAATGTACAACAATTTTTGCTAGGCATGTTAATAAAATCACAAGTTTATGTCGAAACTTATCTCTTTTTTATTCGGTTGTCTCTCGAAATGTTTGATCTTCTCCTTGGTTGAACCGAGATCAAAGACTCACGAGCTCTTGAGTTGAAGAGGTCGAACTCCTCCATATAAGGGGCTCGGTCACGTGCTGGTGGAGTCGATGTCAGCGTAAGCCGCTCGGGAGGCGTGACGAGCTCGAGCTCGCTGGAATTGGAGGCGTTGAGTCGCCGAGGAGAGGCCAAGATGATAGCCGAGGAGCATCACGAGTGCGAGGAGGTTATCCACGAAATGGTGGGATGCGATCCGGAAGTAGAAGCGAGGTTGTCGAGTGCTGCCCGTTGTTCGGTATAAGCGCGAATATGGCGGACCTCTTGGCAATTCTGGAGGCGATCAATTGAAAAGGCTCGGGGCATATACAAAGCGTATGACTGCGGTAAATTTTCCACCCAGGCCTTTAGCTCGGTCGAGGCGAGTTTTTAGACCCTACGATGGTCTGTTGGTAACTTTGGTCGACCATTTGCTTGAGGATGGGCCACCGAGGTGAACTTTGTTGGATCCGAAGCTCTTGACACCAATCTTTGAATGCCTTATCCGATTAATATCAAAATTTTGTCCATTTATAGTATAACCAATGAATACATATTTTTGTTTTCAATTCCACCATATGAAATTTGATCTTATTCGTCATGAATGACAATTGAGAGCTTTATGACTCGGTGGTGATATTTCTTACGCCAATCTCGCCCAGTATGATGTTATACGGCGAGTTGGCCTTCACTTCTGACCGCACCACCTTGGTCGAGGTCGTTGGTGCTTTCCCCACCGTGACGGGTATATATGTCAACATGTTCGTGACTCGAAAAATTGCGTGCTATATAGTATAACCAATGAACATATTTTTGTTTTCAATTCCACCATATGAAATTTGATCTTATTCGGCAATTGAGAGCTGACTCGTGAGCCTTGTCATGAAGGATGTCGGACCATGATAAGTTTCTTCAAGCAATATATTAATAGATTTTAGCATGTTGAATCAGTTCTAAGTTGTTGCACAAAATTTTGAAGGTAGATTGACTTAGTGAGTGCGATGTCGGATCATGATAAATTCCTTCAAGCAAGATATCACTACTACAAAATCCCCTCGGGGTTCCTTCTCCGATTGGTATAGACTACGCGTTTTCTCGTCCATGTGTAGTGTATGTGTGTTTAATTAATAGTGTAGAAATAAATTCCTTCAAGCGGTGTAGATTGACTCAATGAGTTGGATATCGAACCATGATAATAAAGTCCTTAAAGCAAGGTATTAATTAATAACAAATAGATTTCAACGTGTTGTGTACTTGTGTTAGCTCTCAGCCGTTGCACAAAAATTTGAAGGTAGCTCTAAAAAAATGATGTACTCATGTAATTTTAATGCATTGAGATATACTTATGAAGTAATTCTAATGCTTGATGGAGACTCAACATGGGTTTTTAGTCAATGTTTCAGTTTGACTGGACTACGCAATACATATTCATGAAAATAACAATCAATAAATCAAATAATTTATGGCCACGTCCATTATTCATATAATTAATTTGTATGTTGCGCACCTTAAATGTAATAAATAACACTATACTTGCATACTGAGAAACATCATATTGCGTACGAACGACAAATTAATTGGCCAAACATTCTTGACCAATCAATACTCTTCTATATCATTGGTAATGAAATATATCTAAGTTGTATGCCTAATTAATGTCATTCCATGATTCCATATTCGCTCACACACATCACATCGTTCAAACTAGAAAATGAACTCGACCTAAATTGTGAGCCTAATTAATGTGTTTTTCCACATGAATAAAATACGATTTCTAGATGGCCAAGTAGAATAGTTGGTTTGTTAGTACATATGTTCATTATATCTCCAACTTAATTGACGGTACTTGATGAATTAAGCATAACCAATTATTTAAAGTTACTTCTTTTATTAAAAAAAATAAAATTTATCTTGGTAGCATTATAGTAGTCACATACCATTTTTCCACCTATTTTGAAAAATATTAAATTATTAAATTTAAAATTTTTATTCGACAGGTGCAAAATTATAATTCCATAAGATGGTTTTAATGTAAAACCATTTTTTTAATAGATCAAAAATTAAATAAATGATTTTTTATTTAATAAAGTTGATTATGGTCGAATAGCATCTCTCAAAAACAATAAGACCCCATAGGCTCAAGCAATTTTGACGTGATATAGACTCAAGCATATTTGAGAGGGGGGTAGATCTTTTTTGTTTTTGGAGTTAAGGAATTAGGAAATGTGATTCGTACTTTAATATTCAAAGTGAAGATTTTTGAGTTTTAGTAAGAGAATGACAACAATATAACCACTAAAATCAGACTGTATTCTTCTTCGTAAAACAAGTCTACAACTTCGCTATCAAAGTAGATTGAAAAACATATCTTCATTTGAATGATCTTTCCTCTATGTTAAAAAATAAGTAAAAATACGATAAATAAGACCCGTTAACATTTTAAGAGAGTGTTTGGTTTGATTGATAAAATAATCCAATTTAATCATATATTTAATTTGAATGATTCAACCCTTGATGGTTAACTCGATCCATACTCTAATCCTCTAATTAGATGATAATTTATCAGTTCAAATTTGAAATGATTATTAATCATCTTTCAATTCATAATACAAAATTTTAAAATACCCTACTAAAATTATAGGGGGTCATAGATGTTATTATGCTTTCACGTGACTGCAAACTGAAGGAAAATGTTCATTCTATCAAAAGAACAATCTTAGTATTATGTTATATCTTAGTCATAATCCTTCAATTTATCATATGTTACAATTCGTTCCAAATAAAAAACTAAATAATTCAAATAGTCCAATCATATTCTTATTTATCATATATCTTAACATTATGTTTCCCATCCACCAAACAAAACGCTTAATATGATATGGAGAATGATAAATTGCAAAATCGTCAAGCTTATATTTTGACCAATTAAACGTTAATTATACATGCAGTCACAGATAGCTATTACACGGTATATTCAAATCAAAAGAGAGAACTTCTAGAATATAAGGTAAGTTTTTAATTTTGAAAGGAACAAAGTAGGTCGTGCATGTCCTACGCTTTCCATTATTTTTTTGGGAGAGATTTCCAAAATTAAATACAATAAATTAAATTTGGGCGTGATTGATGTTGGCCCAATAAAGGACTAGGAGTGGCTAATTGGGTGTCGGGTAATATCCGATCCGACTCGTACCCGATCGTGTAATAGGATACCTAATAACTGATAATTGCAGTTGCAGTTATAGAGTCATGATCGGATAGTACTTAGATAGGTATCCGAATTTATTTTAATCATATCAATTGATATATTTTTAAATGTTTTAATCATTAATTTAAATAAAATAAAAGACAAAATAGACTATGAGCGCATCTAGGATCAAAACTAGGACATATGCTTCACAAGACAAGAGAGACGAGAACTGTACCCATTAGGCCAAGACTTGGTGTTTGAAAGTAAAAAGGAAAATTAATTATTATATCGACACAATTGGTTATCCGAATACTCGAGTCGGGTATTCAAATACTCGATTTTTAATCGGATCATGGTCATATATTGATTTTTGTGTTTAATCGGGGTCGAGTACCCAATAATTTTAGATAGAATATCCGATCCGATCCGATTAGTCACCCCTATAAATAACAACAAAATGCCGTTTAGAAAACAAACACAAAAAGATATTCATCTAAAATTTCCCACTTATGAAGTGGGTAATCTTATGATTAAAATTTTCAAGTTTGAATTCTATAAATATTTTATAGATGGAGTTTGTAACAGTGGCTTCATCATTTGGAGTTTGTAACACTAGCTTCGGCATTTCAAAAAAACAAGACAAAAAAACTAGTGAAATTTTATAAATAATATTTAATATATTGACGATGGAGCACTCCTTTTGACATTGGGGAATTTGTTAATCATAAATTTTATAGTATGTATTAACAAAATAAAATAATAAATTAAACTAAGATACAAGAATAGGATTGAACTGTCAAATTGAGGTTTTCTGGTCAAAGTAATTATTTTGTAACTTTTGTTGTTTCTCATTTCGGTTAATACGCGGCCAATAAACTAGTTTTCCCAAATTAAGACTTCAACTTTAATATTATTTCATACACTAAAAATTTATATTTATGATTATTCTTACTATTCATTTATTTATTTATTATTTACAATTACTTTATATTCATTATAATTTATTAAAACTAATTAATTTATTAGAACTGATGCCTGTGGACGGAGCAGTACATATTTTTCTTTAAAGAAACATTATTTAAATTGATTGATTGATTTGATACTAAACAATGTCAAACACAATAAGAAAAAATGCTGGTACTTTTTTCATATAGTTGCGACACACGCGTTAAGGCATGAGGAGTACAGCTATTGATTTTTATTTTTTTTAATTATTTAAATATAAAAATTTAAAGATCTTGTTACAATGGATTCAAATTCAAAACTTTTAATCTTAAATATTAACTACTTTACCACTAGATCAACATATACACATACGACTAGCAATCTTATATCAGTTATATGTGGACTTACAATATGGATTAAATATATCTAAAAGCGATAAATTAATCGAGTGTTCTAATTGGTCTTATTGTGCATTGAGTTAGTCCGTGTGAACTAATAGCCCAACAAGGATCTTCATCATGTTAGAGGTAATCCTAAACACAACCTCCAATATATTCATTATAGCCTTCCATTTAAAATAAATAAATAAATAAATATACTAATATACCTTTATAACCTTATTCTTAGTTATAACGAAGTAATAATAAATTAAACCCAATTTTTTCTCTCTCCTACATAGCACCATTTCTCTTCACTCTGTAGGCAATTAAAATTTTAGCAAATGAGATTGCACCATGTGTCAATTACAAATTAAATAATTAATTATATTTCTATTTTTATTAGTGAAATTTATTCCAAAATAAATAGATATATAGTTAATATTTAATTTTATCGGCAAATAGAAGAACATGTGGTAACGGCACATCGGAGAGGAATAATAACCCAAATTGCGTCAAATAAGCCACAAAAGGCCCATAAGCCCAAGCTCAAACTCAAACTCATGGTTTGGTGGCCCATAAGCCCAAGCCCATGGTTTAGTAGTCCAAAGGCCCATAAGCCTAAGTCTAAACTCAAACTCATAGTTTGTGGCCCATAAGCCCAAACCCATGGTTTGGTAGTCCAAAGGCCCATAAGCCCAAGCCCAAGCAAAAGGCCCATAAACCCAAGCCCAAGCATTAAGCCCATAAGCCCACTAGCCTAAATCTATAAATAGGGGTTTTGGGGCTTCATAAGAAGAGGAAGTGAAGTGAAGAGAAGGAAATCGAAGATAAGAAAAGCTCAAGACACTCGAAGAATCATCTGCGAAACATTCTCCGACATTCAAAGTCTTCTTCAACATTCAAGGTGTTCTTCGTGCAAATCGCCGCATTCTTCGCCAAGATCATCCTTCAAATCATTCCAAAGTTGAAGATCTTCACGGCGTTCTTCAACATCTCAAATCAAATCCGACGTTCGATCTGAAAACAAGACTGAAGTCCTTAAGATCAACATCATCAAATCCAAACTTCAAGTTCAAGGAGATCAAGGAATCACATCCCCTCCAAACAACTTGAAGAAATCCAAAGATCATTCAAGAAATCAACATTGAAGAGAAGAATCAGAGGATAAATAGAAGATCGAATCCACTCAAACATATCAAATCCAAATTACATTGATTTTGTATACAATTTTATATTTATAAAATTTAAATACAAAAATTTGTGTTACACATTCATTCCCCTCTCTCTTTTTTTGGCAAAATGCCGCATTCTACGTCTCTACCTATTGCTTCCGCCGCGCCTCTTCTTACATAGAGAGCAGCACTCTTTCTTACGTTGCCGCCGCCTCGCTCCTCGCCAGATCCTATCACCACTGTCGCTTCAAGCTCCTCGGCCGATGTCGACAGCCACCACACCAACATTTGATGATACAATTTGATTTTATAACTTTTCCTTTTCTACTATGCGCATTTGATTTTAGAATAATCGATTTTTCAAAACCAAACTTTTTTTTTTTGAAGAGTAATATTAGATTGGTTTCAAATTTTAAAGCACCGCTGCATACTATTATTGGCAAAATGCCGCATTCTATGTCTCTACCTATGGACTCGAACATCGAGACTTTCTTCTTGCCGGCCTCGGGCATTAACCACTCTACCACTAGGCCAACACCACACACCAACATTTGACTTTTCTTTTCCTTTTCGTGTGACGCATGTCAACTGGATGTTATGATTCAATTTTTCTAGAATAATCGATATAATTTCAAAACCAAACTCTTCCATAGCAGATTGAAGAGGGAAGTGGTTTGAAGAGTAGAGAGAGCAATATCTAGATTGTTTTGTTTCCAATTTCCAACAACAAGTTACATAGCACCGCGACGTACTATTATTTTAAAGTGTTAGAGTTCAAGATGCTTTCCCCCCTCCCCCCTTAAAGTGCTCCTCGCTAAATGCCCTACCTAGGGGTTGCCTTGCCTCAACATCCAACATCTAAATAAAGAAAGTGTGGGCGTCGAAAAAAAGCAACGCTTGGTAGGCGCTACCTACTTGATGCAACGTGCGTGCGTGGAACATAAAGAACAAGATCAAAACTCGTTGATCCGAAGGAATACCGAGAATTGACGATAAGAGATAAATCTCAATTTCATAAAAATGTCAAAAGCTGCCACCGAAATGAAACAAACGAAGATTAAATACTAACCCTAATCTCCGAAAATATAAGAAATGCCAAAAAGGCCTAAACAAAAATCAGAAATTACAAAATAACCCCGAAAAACACTAAACTACCAATTTGACCCTCTAAACGATGGAATTTGTCCGAAATCCGCCATCAATTCCCCGAAACGTCGATTACACCCGAAAAACACTAGATTTTCCTCGAAATCTGAAACTTCCCAGAATTGCGACAATTCTTCGGATGATCCGCGCGTTTCATAAAATCATCCGCAACTTGCACCGCATCACTACTCCCTCAGGCTCAACATCTAAATAAAGAAAGGGTGGGCATCGAACAAAAAGCAGCGCTTGGTAGGAACTACCTATTCACTCGGGATAATGATGTCACTAGTAGAATCCAAATTCGTAATATCTTATATTGGCTCAACCAACCCGAATAAATATATATAAAACAATAAATATTTTGACAGACAATAACACATTTAAACATTTGCAGTTAAAAAAAGTAGTAAAGCATAAATAGTAAATGATTTTCGTAAAAGACCATATTTTATAAGAATGTCCCCCTCAAGAATTGTCCTTCTTGTAGTACTTGCTATCGATCATTTGTCGTTTTCGTTTACGTCCATGATGAACCTTGTCAACATAAGAAATGTAATTTAGTATGTCATTCGCTTCCTTCGAGAAGCATCGGTAAAAATCAATGAATTCGATAACTTTTAAGTTAGAGTTTCTGGGTTTTAGGATTTTCGTCATCGATACGGCCCAGTTAACAACTATATTTCGTCTATTAGGTTCGCCTCGCCATGATGAGAGATAACACTTCATCGTCGTATTCTTTCATTCCGTCGATGTTTCTCCACGTTGTTTTCGTACAAATTATGAATCCTAAGTTCATAACTAATCTTCATTGTTTATTCACGCGTATCAACAATTCCGATTCTCAATTCACTAATGTTTCCTTCCTTCATTTCTTGCCTCGCACGTCCCACTTATTCTATCAAAGAAACCTCTATCTATATTAGATGGTTAACGAAGATTTCTCATAATTCAATCATCTTCTAACAATCATTTTATAAATTAAAGGTATTTAACAAGTTTTCCCCCAAGCACCTACTTGGCATAATGAACTTATTAATTAATTAAATATCTAATTTAATTAAGTACTTACATAATTAAAAATTAATTAAATGGATCAAAATAAAAGTCCAATAACATTTGATTAATTAATCAAATTAATATAATTCATCTTAGGTATCCACTAATTATGATTTATTTTCAATCACACATATTTAATAATTTGCTTAAGGTCCATCTTATTACATAAATAAATCATTTAAAATATAATATTCAAATTGTCCATTAACATAATTAATTAATTTATCAATCTCAACATAATGAATTTAATTAATTCATTATAAATAAGTGGTACTTAGACTATCACTTAATTCATTAAGAATTAATCTCAAAGTTTAATTATTTAGAATTAAGCTTCATATTTAATTAATAGAAGATTTAATTAATACCTAATTTATTTTAATTGAGTCATACAAATAAAATAATTTCAGTCCAACTCAATTAATTCAAGCTCAAAACTTAAACAAGTTTTCGGCCCACTTGAAGTTTAAGGATAAAATAAGAAAAGAAACAGGCCCATCACTATTTTATAGAGAAAATCAGCCCATTTAGTCCAAAGAAGAAACATTAAATAACATCTTAACCCAACACCAATATCTTTTTAAAAGGCCCATAACGGTGGCCCATCCTTTTATTTTCGACCCATATATGATAAGGCCCAAATACAAAAAAATAAAAATAAAACCCCAGCCCCATTTCTCCAACCCCCCTCCTGTTGCCTCTCACACACACACACACGCTCTCCCTCTCGGCGAAATCGCTGCCGCCGTCGTCGTCTCCGGCCGTCACGCCGACGCTGCGCCGCCACCGCCGACCCCAGCTCCTCTCCCCTCCCTCTTCTCTCTCTGTTCTCTCACAAAAAGCACACAAACAGAGCCTCTCTCTCTCTTTCTCGCTCTGGCCGTCGACGCACCAGTCCAGCGCGATTGTCGCGTCGGCGAGCGCCGCCACCGCTGACCGCAGCCACCTCTCATCTCTTCTTATCTCTCTGTCTTCTCTTAACCCATCTCTTTCTCTCCTTTGCCAAACACACACGCACGCACGCAGACACAAACGCACCTGCTGTCGCCGCCTTCCTCTCTGGCCGGCCACGTCACCATCGGCGACCTACGTCGCTTCCGCGACCACGGCTCCATCTTCTATCCCTCTTCCTCTCCTTTCTTATCCTCTCTCTGTTTTCTCACAAACAACATCCCCTTCGTCCTACAGTCCTCCTTTCTTATCCTCTCTCTTTTCTCACAAACAATATCCCCCTTCGTCCTACAGTCGCCGCCTTCCGAAATCCGGCGGAAACGTCGCCCCCTCTCATCCCGGTGTCTGCTGCCATCTTCGTGTCAGTCTAGCGCCATCGCTGCGACGGAGAGCCGTGAACAGCCCTTTAGGCTTCACCCCTCACATTCCCTCTCTCCTCTGTCCTATCTCTCTCGATACAGATACACACGCACACACCGCGCACTATCTCTCTCGTGAACCCACCGTCGCCGCCGCCGCTCGATCCATCGACGATGTCGTCGCGCTGCCTCTCCTCAGCTACCGCCCTCACGTCTCTCTGTCCTCGTCGTCGGGCCGTATAGCCCCTGCTCCGGCTGCCGCTGCCTTCGCTGCATCGCCGACGCGTGCAACCGTGCTCCAGCCCGAAGCCCTCGCCGATTTATATAAAAGGTTCAACAAAACAACACCTATGTACTTTAAGAATTTAATTATGTTTTGGTTGCCCTTATGTATCTAGTTCGCCAAGTATTCGATAGATTTAGCTCTATCAATATGAAAATTTTGGTATTGTTTGTGGATTCTGTATTGTTGAACCGAGTTACCTACAAGCTAAATGGATTTATTTATTGTTATGAAACATACAGAACCTTGCTGCTGTTATTTCTCATATGAAAATTTTGGTCTTGCTTCTGCAGTGATTTTGTTAATGAGGTAGAAATTGATTGTTGCTGTTTTTCTGGAATTTGTTGAGAACAAGAATAGGTTGTTGATGTTGAGTAAATTTGATAACCAAAAGAAATTTGTGGTGAAAATGAATTTACCTTTTGAAGTTTAATCAAAAGAACTTTTTCTTCTTTCTTTTGTGTTTTGGATTAGCCGATCAACATGAGGGTTGGGAATATTTGATTGTTGTATGGTTTAACAAGGTACAAGGCCAGAGGGTTTGCTAGAGTGTAGGATGTGAAAGATGATGGTAAGTATCTCCAAAAGTAGATGGATTTAGGGGAAAGTTGAAGGATTTGAGGGATTTGATATCACAGTGACAATCGTTTAAATTCTCTCGTTCGAAAATAAAATTGAAAAGCCGATGCTATAATTTTTACTAATCATCCTAAACTCAAATCTCGATTTAGCTTAATAAAATAATTAATCAAAGTTTTAATTTCACTGCATATTACAATAGTAAAGAGAATCTAAATTCTAAAACCTTGAGATTTATATAACTACTGATATAGAGCTCAATCAGGAGGCAGAGATTCTTCTAATTTTATTTACTTTTTATATGCTAATTATGCTAATCGAAGCTGTCTTAGCTTTATCCATGGCCGAGAAGTCAAAAGATAGTATGGTTGTCTTGATTTGTTTTTCACAAATTTCTTGTTATTCACTAACTCATTGAAGCATATACGGATTTTGTCACTTTCTTTGAAGCAGATTATGGCCCCGAGATGGAAAGGGAAAGCAGCCGAAGCAAAAGCCCTTGCAGAACCAATGTCCGTAGTCGTCTCACAGCTTCAATGTTCACTTCTCGAATCTAATTCTCAAGGACTGCTTTCAGGGTGTGCGGTCCTTCTTGAAGCTCTCCCGCAGCAAAGTGAGCTACTACACCGAGCTTGCTTTGGTCGCCCCGTTGTCACTGCAGAAAAGGACAATCAGTGGCACCAACTAAGTTTCGAAGAAGCTCTTTACCTATGCTCTGTCTTGAAATGCATCGAGATTGTTGGTGAAAATAAGTGCGCGAAAAGTGATGAAGAGTTGTGGCATTACATGACGACCAAGAGAGTTGAATTCCCCGTTCTGTTTAAGGCATATTCTCATCTTCGCAGGAAGAACTGGGTGGTGAGGGCTGGGTCTCAGTACGGTGTCGACTTTGTTGCCTACCGTTATCATCCGGCTCTGGTGCACTCTGAATACGCGGTCCTTGCCTTGCCCGATGAGGATGGAGATGCAACCGCCCGGTTGAAGGTATGGTCCGATTTTCACTGCACGCTTCGACTTTGTGGTAGTGTTGCGAAAACCTTGTTGGTTCTTCACATTAGTAGGAATGGTAGCGACGTCGTCTCTCTTTCGAGCTTGGAGCATTATTCCGTTGAGGAGAGGATTGTGACCAGGTGGAATCCTGAGGTAAGTCGCGAGAATCAAACGATGATAGTGAAAAAATGATGTAAGTCGTCAATTTCAGCATAAATGAGTGATGTTGCGAGATTTCATCAATTTTGTGATTGTATATGCATGTGAAATGCTCTAGTTGTTTACATGACAATTTCATTGACAAATATGCTTATTCAATCTTCTTTTATTGTAACAAAGGACTATTTTTGGTACTTATCTTCTATCTTGCATATTCCACTTTCGATTTTATTTTATTTTAATGATATTTTTTCAATACGATTCAACTGATTCAATTAAAGTTTATGATTACTTTGACATTTTAATTTATTTATTTTAGTTGATTATTCCATAATTAGGGTTACATTTTTTAAAACTTCAAATTTGAGTAATACATGTTAGTTAGTGTTCTTTATTATGTATAGTAATTATTTTTATAACAAATATTATTAACATAATAAAATTAGGGATATAAAAAATTATGGGATAGAGAATTTGAATTGCATCTTTTGCGGTGTGTAATGATTTGTTTACATGCTACTAGTTTTCATTGGTAATCTTTTTGCGCTGTATCTATGTTCATTTAATGGGTTATTGATATCTAAATATATAAAATTTGAATGTATTTAGATTTTATACAAGAATTATAATATCGTTGTAAATTTTTCATAATTTGAATTTTCACCCAATTAATGTTTCATTGGATTGGTGCTAATTTGAATTTTCACCCAACTAATGTTTCATTGGATTGGTGCCACGTTGACGTCATTTCATTCAAAATTTGTCATCTGACTATCATATCATGTTTAAGTTCGTATTTTATTCACAACCTCCAAAGTTTGTGTACAAAACCAAAAAAAATACATCCAAATTTTGTGTATTTAGGCATTAATAACACTTAGTTCATTGATCAAAGTTTGAAACCGGCGTCCATAGTTAGTGAATTTTATTGTATATAAAATAGTATATGCCGAATGAAATATACTCCTCCGTTTTAAAATGTCTCTTTTCCTTTTGAGTTATCCCATTACAAATTTTCTATTTTGTAATTAACCTTCAAAATGTGGACCCTACCATTTTTATTTAACTACTTTATCATTTCTCTTAAATAACAGAAATTTTAAGTAACGTGGGACGGAGGGAGTAACAATTTCCATGTGGCCTAGCTAGTTCAACGGATCTATAATATTTGCTTCAAACTGCCGGATCTAACCTCCACCTACCTTCCTCGGATCCATGTCCGAACCGTTCTTCCTGCACATGCAATTGCTTTCTACTGCAACAGAATTACTTAATATAATTAACAAAACAACACATCAATTTTGTTGCCACCTTTTCTTGGAGTAGCAAAAACACCTCATAATTATTACACACTTGTTCAGTTGTTCTCCACGTGCACTCCCTCAATTGACATCACAAAAACGCAAGAGAGTACATATGAAAATCAAGAGCATCAAACTGATACAAGATATTTTCTTTCAAAACAAAACTACCGGTCATTTCCCCATCTACTAAACACCGAAAACAAACTGGAAAAATCCCAATGTTTAATTTCTAGAAAATCTTAATTATTCACCTTGTCCTTTAATCAGAAGTGTATCCTGCTCGGCTGCGACTTCTCCATCCGAGTCTCCCCGTAGGGCTCGTCGTTGTCGATCCGTTTGTTGTGCCTGAAGGCCATGCAGTACACGATGACGAGGATGATGAGTATGACGATGTTGATGACGGAAACCTTCCTCCAGCTCTTCTTGAGGCTTGCCAGCACACCGGCCTTGCAGGAGTCACAGTCGTAGCAGAGCTGCCCCTGGTCGTTGTAATTCCACCTCAGACAGTCAGGATCCATCCCCACGAGCCCTTCCCTGGGTGCCCAATACGTCTCGTTCATGTATACATAGCCACACGATGTCGGAGGCTTGCAACATCCAGACTATATAACAAACCAAGAAATTAAATATTTCATATTCAATGAGTGCCGAGTAGGGAATGGATTCCAAAAGAAATTGCTTTTTCACCACCAATAAAGATAAGGAAGAAAGTGTTTTGTTGCATACTTCATGATTCCTTTGCTCACCAAATTCAACAATGAATCTTGTAAAACTCAAGAAAGTGAGACAACGACGATGATGCAAGAAATCTCCAAGAACTACTACTCAATCAATATCATCAATGGCTATTTGGCACTATATTTTACATCAAATATATCTTAATAGCATGATTTATACGATCACAAGCCAGATCATTATCAGTGTATATTATGGACTTCCAACAATCTCGGCACACGCTATACCTACCGAAAAAGAAGGGATTGACTTATCACTCTTATTCATTGGATACAAGGACGACAAAATCATTTTTAGATCAAAGTATAAACCTCAAAGTTCCATGAGAAATCCCAATACTAAAAAAGTATGGTACATAATAAATACAAGCAAGCACAGAAAAAATTTGGCAGCCTCCTCATATCATTTTAGTACCAAATTTATTTCACACTAGTAAAATATTTCTTAAAGAAACTATCTCTTCAGCTAAAGTAAAGGTCTCTAACTACTACAGTTAAGAGGAATAACAATAATAAGTTAATAACAGTAGTATTGAATAAAAAAGATTTATAGCTTTTCAATCACCATAATTGAAGGTCCCATCTTATCTTATTATTCACCATGTGAAGGAAGAAGTATGGAGCAAGTCAATGGCAGTTGCTCGATTGGGAAAAAAATACCGATTTCGTGAAAATTTCCTTTACAAAAAATTGTAGTAGAAATTTTGAAGTTTGGAAAACTATAATAAATAACCTTTTTGGCTTTCGAGATCTCAAAACGACAAGGAATTGCAGTATATTTAAGGTATGGAAAAAAAAGAAAACCAATCACATAAACAATCTGATTACGTTGACATAATAGATGTAAAGAAATACAAACCACCAAAATCGCTACGTTGAAACATGAGAATTAACAAAATTTGAAACAGAAGATCTTTAAGCTGGAAATGCAGATGGACTCTCAATAGAAACAACCATTAAAACAAAAGGCCAAAAGACGATTATTATTATTTTTTCACGAAAAAAAAGTTGGTTAATTAAAGCCAAATGAGAATTTCAACACAAGTTCAAAACATCCACAGATAATTAAGATTCCACCAGTAAAAAGATTGATCCTTGTCTTTGTGCAAGAAATATCTAGTTTGTTGGAACAAAAGTAGAACACAATAGTCTCAAGTTCAATTATTAAACGACAAAAAGAGGTGGTTATGGTTTCCAACTCCATGAGAAAAAAGATTGTAAACGAGAAAGTAAAAAATTAAAATTAGCCCGATTTTGCATATAGTAAACTAACAGGTGTACCCACCCCTCCTCCTCCTCCTCCTCCTCTCTCTCTCTCTCTCTCTACAAAGGGACTCATTAACTCTGAACTGCAAAACCCCTTTTCTCTAATCAGGTAAAGATTGATCAAACTCAAAGATCACATCTTGGAAATTAATTGATGTACTTAAAAAAAAAAAATCAAACCCTTTTCAAGAAACAAAAAACACAGATCGAAAATGAGTAGGAAAATCTAAAACATTAATTCCAATTTCCCATTTACCTGAATAGGGCTCAGGGCCATTAGATTCGAATGCTGGCATTGCATGTTGACAATCTCGGCTTGCGCTTTAGCTAGTTGCTCTTGGAGCTCGTTGACTTGCTTCTGGAGCTGGCAAATCGCCCCTGCGCAGCCGTACACCGGGTCCCTCAGCCTTGCATTCGCCTCGTACACCATGCTGCTCACCGCGTCATCCCTCTGCGCCTCCGGAAGTTCCTGATCGTCCAATAAAATTTATGAGTTCATCGATAAAATAGCCATTTTGGTATTGTAAAAATAAAAATTAGCTACAAAGATGAAAAGATAGTCAATCTTACTCCCTCCCATTTAAAATATCTTACTTTCCTTTTTGAGTTGTCCCATTATAAATGTTCCATTCCATTTTAGGAAATAATTATCCCTTCAAAAAGTATGAATCCTACTCACTTTTTAATACTTTAACTACTTTATACATTTCTCCTAAATATCCGTGCCCAAAACAAATGAGACATTTTAAGCGGGACGAAGAGAGTACAATTTTATCTTTAATTTAATAAAATTTCACAAAATGAATGCAAGTAAGTACTTTAATACAAAAAATTGCTTTTTTTAATCTCTACGATAGCAAAGTGCTATTTTTATATATTACCTCTAAAGGAGTTCTTATGATTCAAATCAATTTGGCACCAAGCTAGGACACTCGGTGTCGGCCAATATTTTAAATCATACCGAATTAATAAGTTATATTAGTAAAATAAAGTAGGGGAATGGGATTATATTAGTAAAATAAAGTACGGGAATGGGATGTGGGACCCTCCTGCCAAACCCACTCCACGACTACGAATTAGAAATAAACTGTATTATAAGACTTTCTATGAACTTTAGATTTTCCAAAATCTTGACTCAAACTAGAAAATGTGGAATAAACATTTCATCGAACACCTGAGAGCGTGAACTTGAACACAGTTTTTTTATCTGTTTATTATACCTGCAAGAACTTGATTATGTTACTGGCGCCGAACACGCGATGCGCGGTGGTGAATTTTAGCGGATCATGTGGGGGGAAATAAGGTGCCAAAACACAATTGTCGACACAGCGACGGCGCAGGATCTTGCAGGCGGCGCAAGGGCTGATCACGACGGATTGCGGTGGATTGGAAGAGGAGGAAGACGAAGTGTAAATGGTGTCGCTTGCCTCCATATCTTTACTTCGGAGAAAATAAGGAAATGTGTAGTAATAGGATTTGGGGTTCAAAATATAAGAGGGGGAATTGAAGTAGTTGTGAAGGAGAGTGTGAGAGCAGAGGTGACATATGTATAGGCGGAGGAGAGGGTGGGTTGGTGGGGTATGAGGGGTTTGGGGAGGGAGTGATGGGGGTTGCTTTCTTTGAAAAGGGTGGTTTGTTTACATATTCTCGTAGATGCACATATGTCTACAATATCAAACTTACTGCATAGTGAATCATTAGTGATGTCATTATTATCCTTATAAGTGTGTGAGTGATGAAAATAGATATAAGATTGATGATTTAGACTTAAAAAAGGCATCGATTGGTCTTTAAAACAAAAAATGTTTTGTGGTGTCTTGTATGAAAGCGTTCGATTTCATCCTAATTTAGTCTCATATCGGATAAAGATGTGTGAAAATAATGATTAATTTTTGAATGATTTAAGTGATAACGTAACAAAGTAAAAATACAGATCAATTTTCTACTGCTTCACAAAGAAAAATAGAAACAACACGTATGAATAATATTAATAACTAATAAAATGCATAGTTGTATACCCACCCAAAATTCGTATGCCACTGATCTTTCCCACATCCGTCGAAAACATAGAAAAGTTTGCCTCATCCAATGGCGTTGCAGGTGTGGCCCCACCTCAGCCCAGCCCCACCACCCACTCCCCTCATAGCACCTTCTTCCATCTCATTGCCGTTGCTCTGAGCATATAAAAACAAACGTTGCCCACTTCAAGAATTGGAACAATCGACAGCAAAGATGAAAAATATTGATTAAACAAGTTTCTACCAATTGAGAGTATAAATAAAAGATTCCCTCATAAAACAAAACACCAATTTAGATCTAAAAATCAGCTAAAATCAAATAGATGTAGAGACACAGACGATAAAAATAGATCTTGAGCAATATAAACAAAACAGAACGTGCCTGATAAATTCACAACCTCCTTCATTGTATGCTAGATCTGAAGATATGGTATTGATGTATGGTTGTCGAGATCGAGATGGGAGGAGATAGAGAGAGGGGGAGGGATTTTAAGGCGAAATCGATCGGCAGAAGCATAAACCTTTTCGATTAGGACTTCGTTGGGGCTGTCAGCGTCGGTGGATTCGTCTTCCTCGGAGGAGGCTGTGGTGGAAGCATACACATGTGATTTGACATGGGGGGTGATAGCGTCACAGTGGTGATGGTAGAAGCAGACGCTTGACAGGGTTTCAAATTTGATGCATTTGGGCAAATTCATATAATACAGTTCAAATTCATCGATGGATACATGTTCGTCGTTGATATCTCCGTCGTGGGTCTGTCGGCAACTCCGTTGTTGACATTTCCGGCTTGTTACTTTCGTTGTCTCCATCGGCATTTACAGATAGACGTCGGTCCGTCGGTGTCCGTCCATTTTTTTGTAGTGAAGGACGACGAGCCCGGGTTCTACTTAACAATTGTTGTAGGACGACGAGCCCGGGTTCTACTTAACAATTGTTGTATGAGATTCAATAAAAATTAAGACACAAGATTATTACCTTTTTTATTGTTGTAGATGTGTGAACTTTGAACCCATTTTTGCTTTCATTATGGCAAATGGTTTTAATCCAATTATTCATCGCTGAAATTAAATGGATTGATAAGAGCTAATAGATTGCTTAGATTGTGATTTATGGGGTTTTTTAGTCATAGTGCGATTTCTAGGTTCTTTATATTGTTTAGAAGGCTTTATGTCAACTCTTGTGGGGTTATATTTTTAGGGCTATTTATTAGAACTTATAATTGGGAGCTATACAAGTATAATTATAAGTTTGTTAATATTTTATTATCTTATTAAATAGGAGGCTGTAGTAAGAAAAAGAGAGTTGTATTTAGAATCATCCTAATGTGAATTATGTCACTAGTCCATGACGAAAACTGATTGGCTACTGAAATTTTTATTTATTGAGAAAATTAGCACGACGACCCATGTGATGCACAATAATCATCCATATTATTCGGGTTTTAATAATTTTTGTTTTTGCAATGCATGTGAACAACTTTTAAAACTTTATTGATTGATATGTATAGCATTATTATCATTATAAGCCAATATAAGAAAGAAAGAAAGAAATTTTAATGGAGATAATAAAAGAAAATAGAAAGAATCAAATGATATCAAGTTTTACATATTGATATTAAAATATCATTAACTTATTTAGTTGATACACTTAGTGAATTATATATTTATTTATTTTTGGTCAATTAATATAGAAATTTTAAAGGCTACGATACTTCATGACTCGAGCAAGGACTTTGACTTCGCGATTAACCACTCTATCATTGGTAACACACACAAAATTATATTTTGATGCATATGAATGTCCACAATTTGATTTTCGCAATGTTTTATCTAGTTATTTTTTCTTATTGCTATAACTCTTTTCATTTGTCAAATTATAAAGTGATTTATTCGTACAATAGTTACGGATAACGTTAAATGCTGTTTCAAAAATAATTACTTTTTAGAAAGTAAAGCATAGAAAATGGATAAAAAGTTGTAATAAGAGTTATCGTTTGTGTCACTAATTATAGGTGCCTATTATATAAATATATACCTGAGTACTTTTTAAAAAACACAGACACACACTAAGTATTACTTATTTAGCCCAAAAGTCACATACGTACTCTTGCATAAAACTATAACAAAATGTTTTCTTGTTAACATTGTAAGTTTTTTGTTGAGAGGGAATATTAGAACTTCTTAACCGTGAGAAAATGCGTCAGTTTTCCAATCTTTAGAGCAAAACTAGGGTTTGAACGCCTCCCGCCATTTCAATATTTATCGTAGGATTTCAAAGTTTTGCTCAGCCCCTGTTGACCGCCCTCACTCACCTGGGCGCCGCCGCCCGTCGTCTCGTCGGCCGCTGCCATCTCGCGGCGACATTCAGCCTTCACCCATGGGTCCCTAAGCTTCCACATCATCACATTTCTTCAACCACTCCACATAAATAAGGTAACTATTTAAGTTCTTTGATTTCTTTGTTTTAGACAGTTCTATTAGCACTTAGTTAGTGATGATATAGATGGGGATGAAGTTTGTGATGGAAGGTTGGATAATCCAAAATGGTGCAGCTATGTTGTTCTATGAAATGCCTCCTGCTTCGGGTTCATGAAATGTCGATTTTACCTTTCTTTCGAAATTCTGTTTTGCTGTTAGAGACTTGAAGTTACCAAAAGATTTTATCTGAGGAACTATTTAGAAAATAATTGGCTTCGATCTGGAAAACTTCATACCTAAAAGGCCTCGTATTCGCAAATGTTTTCTTTCGATTACCTGTTCCAAATAAATACAGTATCCAGCGACCTTCAGTTTCAAATTTTACATTTGAATAATATGAACAGAAGAAGAACTATTTCAATCAACCACGATAATTGCTTTTCTTTCTCGAACTTGAAAAAATATAAGTTTGAATGAATTTGCGGCACATCAAAGTAACTGCACCACGAACAAGAGTTCTGCCAGTGAGTGGACTAAAAGGTTGAACTAGATTATGTATCTGCAGTTGTGTGTATTGACCATTCTTGTTATTACATTCAATTTCTTTCACCACTGCATGCTACAATATTTTCATCGAACTAGTTTTCATAGGTGATGGCATGAGAGACAGAGAGAGAGACTGAGAGAGAAAATATGATTTCAGGATTCCATCAAGATTTTAGCTGAAGCTCCCTACTAAAATGGTTGTAACTGCAAAATGCAGTGCTCAAGGATGAAGGTGTACATAGTAAAGAGAATCTAAATTCTAAAACCTTGAGATTTATATAACCAGTTAACCACTGATATAGAGTCGATTAGGAGGCAAAGCTTCTTCTAATTTATTACTTTTTATATGCTAATTATGCTAACAAAGCTGTCTTAGCTTTATCCATGGCGGAGAAGTCAAAAGATAGAATGGTTGTCTTGATTTATTTTTCACAAATTTCTTGTTATTCACCAACTCATTGAAGCATATACGGATTCTGTCACTTTCTTTAAAGCAGATTATGGCCCCGAGATGGAAAGGGAAAGCAGCCGAAGCAAAAGCCCTTGCAGAGCCAATGTCCATAGTCGTCTCACAGCTTCAATGTTCTCTTCTCGAATCTAATTCTCAAGGACTGCTTTCAGGGTGCGCGGTCCTTCTCGAAGCTCTCCCGCAACAAAATGAGCTACTACACCGAGCTTGCTTTGGTCGTCCCGTTATCACTGCAGAAAAGGACAAGCAGTGGCACCAACTAAGTTTCGAAGAAGCTCTTTACCTATGCTCTATCTTGAAATGCATCGAGATTGTTGGTGAAAATAAGTGCGTGAAAAGTGATGAAGAGCTGTGGCATTACATGACGACCAAGAGAGTTGAATTCCCCGTTCTGTTTAAGGCATATTCTCATCTTCGTAGGAAGAACTGGGTGGTGAGGGCTGGGTCTCAGTACGGTGTCGACTTTGTTGCCTACCGTTATCATCCGGCTCTGGTGCACTCTGAATACGCGGTCCTTGCCTTGCCCGATGAGGATGGAGATGCAAACGCCCGGTTGAAGGTCTGGTCCGATTTTCACTGCACGCTTCGACTTTGTGGTAGTGTTGCGAAAACCTTGTTGGTTCTTCACATTAGTAGGAACGGTAGCGACGCCGTCTCTCTTTCGAGCTTGGAGCATTATTCCGTTGAGGAGAGGATTGTGACCAGGTGGAATCCTGAGGTAAGTCGCGAGAATCAAACGATGATAGTGAAAAAATGATGTAAGTCGTCGATTTCAGCATGAATGAGTGATGTTGCAAGATTTCATCAATTTTGTGTATGTATAGAGGTGCTTGTATATGAATGTGAAACGCTCTAGTTGTTTACATGATAATTTCATTGACAAATATTCTTATTCAATCTTCTTTTGTTGTAACAAAAGACTACTTTTGGTACTTATCTAGTTATCTTCTATCTTCCATATTCCACTTTTGATTTTATTTTATTCTTAATCATATTTTTTTCAATACGATTCCACTGATTCAATTAAAGTTTATAATAACTTTTTACATTTTAATTTATTTTTATGGTTGATTATTCCATAATTAGGGTTACATTTTTTTTAAACTTCAAATTTGAGTAATAACTGTTAGTTAGTGTTCTTTATGTGTAGTAATTGTTTTTATAACAAATATTATTAACATGATAAAATTAGGGATATAAAAAATTATGGGATGGAGAATTTGAATTGCATCTTTTGCGGTGTGTAATGATTTGTTTTGGTATTCTGTTTGCCGTGTATCTATGTTATTTAATGGGTTATTGATATCTAAATATCTAAAATTTGAATGTATTTAGATTTTATACACGAATTTAAACATCGTTATAAATTTTTCACAATTTGAATTTATACACGAATTTAAACATCGTTGTAAATTTTTCACAATTTGAATTTTTGTCCAAATTAATGTTTGTCATCGTCATCGGAGTGGTGTCACTTCGACATCATCTCACTCAAAAATTGTCACCTGTCATATCATATTTAATTTGGCTAAAATTCTAATTGTAAAAAATTATAACAATTTTAAATTCGCATTTTATTCACAATTTTCAAAGTCCTTGTTCAAAACCAAAATACATCTAAATTTCATTTATTTAGGCGTTAATAGTTATTTAATTGATCAAAGTTTGAAACCGGTGTCCATAGTTAGTGAATTTTATTGTATATAAAATAGTATATATAACAATTTCCATGTGGCCTAGCTAGTTCAACGGATCTATAATATTTGCTTCAAACCGCCGGATCTAACCTCCACCCACCTTCCTCGGATCCATGTCCGAACCATTCTTCCTGCACATGCAATTGCTATCTACTGCAACAGCATTACTTAATTTAACACAAATCAATTTTGTTGCCTAAACATGTTGCCACCTTTTCTTGCAGTAGCAAAAACACCTCATAAGTATTACACTTGTTCTCCATGTGCACTCCCTCAATTGACATCACAAAAACGCAAGAGTACATATGAAAATCAAGAGCATCAAACTGATACAAAATATACAAGATATTTTCTGTCTAAACAAAACTACCGAAGTCATTTCCCCATCTACTAAACACCGAAAACAAACTGGACAAACCCCACACTGTTTAATTTCTAGAAAATCTTAGTTATTCACCTTGTCCTTTAATCAGAACTGTATCCTGCTTGGCTGCGCCTTCTCCATCCGGGTCTCCCCGTAGGGCTCGTCGTTGTCGATCCGTTTGTTGTGCCTGAAGGCCACACAGGCGACGCAGTACACGATGACGAGGATGATGAGCATGACGATGTTGATGACGGAAACCTTCCTCCAGCTCTTCTTGAGGCTTGCCAGCACACCGGCCTTGCAGGAGTCGCAGTCGTAGCAGAGCTGCCCTGGTCGTTGTAATTCCACCTCAGACAGTCGGGATCCGTCCCCACGAGCCCTTCCCAGGTGCCCAATACGTCTCGTTCATGTATACATAGCCACAGGATGTCGGAGGCTTGCAACATCCAGACTACATAAAAAAACCAAGAAATTAAATATTTCATATTCAATGAGTAGGGAATGGATTCCAAAAGAAGAAAGTGTTTTTCACCACCAATAAAGATAAGGAAGAAAGTGTTTTGTTGCATACTTCTTGATTCCTTTGCTCACCAAATTCAACAATGAATCTTGTAAAACTCAAGAAAGTGAGACAACGACGATGATGCAAGAAATCTCCAAGGACTACTACTCAATCAACATCATCATTGGCACTATATTTTACATCAAATATATCTTAATAGCATGATTTATACGATCACAAGCCAGATCATTATTAGTGTATATTATGGACTTCCAACAATCTCGGCACACGCTATACCTACCCAAAAAGAAGAGATTGACTTATCAAACTCTTATTCATTGGATACAAGGACGTCAAAATCATTTTTAGATAAGAGTATAAACCTCAAAGTTCCATGAGAAATCCCAATACTAAAAAAGTATGGTACATAATAAATACAAGCAAGCACAGAAATTTGGCAGCCTCCTCATATCATTTTTAGTACCAAATTTATTTCACACTAGTAAAATATTTCTTAAAGAAACTATCTTTTCAGCTAAATTAAAGGTCTCTAACTACTACAGTTAAGAGGAATAATAATAATAACAATAGTATTGAATAAAAAAGTTTTATAGCTTTTAAATCACCATAATTGAAGGTCCCATCTTATCGTATTAATCGGACCATGTGAAGAAGTATGGAGCACGTCGATGGCAGTTGCTCGTTTGGGAAAAAAAATACCAATTTCGTGAAAATTTCCTTTACAAAAAGTTGTAGTATAAATTTTGAAGTTTAGAAAACTATAATAAATATAACTTTTTGGCTTTCGAGATCTCAAAACGACACCAAATTGTACAAAGGAATTACAGTATATTTAAGGTAAGGAAAAAAAACCCCCAATCACATACAGAATCTGATTACGTTGACATAATAGATGTAAAGAAATACAAACCACCAAAATCGCTACGTTGAAACATGAGAATTAACAAAATTTGAAACAGAAGTTCTTTGAGCTGGAAATGCAGATGGACTCGCAATAGAAACAAACATTAAAACAAAAAGGCCAAGAGAAGATTATTATTATTTTTCACGAAAAAAAAGTTGGTTAATTAAAGCCAAATGGAATTTCAATACAAGTTCAAAACATCCACAGATAATTAAGATTCCACCAGTAAAAAGATTGATTCTTGTCTTTGCGTAAGAAATATCTAGTTTGTTGGAACAGAAGTAGAACATAATAGTCTCAAGTTCAATTATTAAACGACAAAAAGAGGTGGTTATGGTTTCTAACTCCATGAGAAAAAAGATTGTAAACGATAAAATAAAAAATTAAAATTAGCCCCATTTTGCATAGTAAACTAAAAGGTGTACCCCTCCTCCTCCTCCTCTTCATTACTCTCTCTCTCTCTCTCTCTACAAAGGGACTAATTAACTCTGAACTGCAAAACCCCTTTTTCTCTAATCAGGATCACATCTTTGAAATTAATTGATGTAATTAAAAAAAAATCAAACCCTTTTCAAGAAACAAAAAACATAGATCGAAAATCAGTAGGAAAATCTAAAAACATTAATTCCATTTTCGCATTTACCTGAATAGGGTTCAGTTTCCTGAGGTAAAACATGTCGGCAGTTTCAGGGACGCCATTAACGTTCTTGGCCATCTTGGAGCAAGCGTGGGAATCTCTGATGCAAGACCGAATATTGGACCAGTAGCGCTGGCTGGTGACGCGGTCGGCGAGCCAGGTGCCGGAGTAGTCGTGAAGGGAGTAGTCGAGGTAGGCGCGGTTCATGACGGGCTGGCCGGAGCCCTTGCCGGTGACGGCGTAGGCGAAGACGATGAAGCCGATGAGGGCGACGATGATGAAGAACATGGCCCAGAGGTAGAGGTACATGAGGAAGTTGTTGCGGTAGCAGGCGCCGGCGAACCCGGCGAGGGAAACGACCATGATGGCAACGCCGATGATGATGATGGGCCACTGCAGGAATTTGACGCAGTCGGTGTTGTTGGCGCGGGTGCTCAGCCAGATGCCGCCACCAAGGATGGGGATGGAGAGGAGGAAGGTCAAGAAGTTAAGGAACCCGATTAGGTGGTTGCTCGTTCTCATCGGGGCGGCGGCGGCGGCGGATGGCGGAGTTGTTTCAAGTGTTGGAGAGGAGTTTGGGAGCTCTTTTGGTTTCTTTTCTTTTGTTCTTTCTTCTAATGAAGTTGTAAATAAATGGTGTAATGAGGTTTGGGAGAAATTATTGGATTTAGGAAATTGGATTGTTGAATTTTTTATTGTGAATTTGTGAATTGTAAGCAAGCTTGTGATTTTGGTTTAATTGACTTAATTGCCCTCACCAATATATTAACATTTTTTGTTTTTAAGGGAGCCCTATTAGTGAGAGGAATGAATTTGATACAAAGTTATCCTTTTTGTTCAGTGTTTTTTTGGAAAACTATCTTTTTTTTGGTCACTGTAATGTAGAAATTTTAAAGATTGCATCACGGTGACTCGAATTCGAGACCTTTGATCTCGGATATTAACCACTCTACCACTAGATCAACACACACTTTGGAAAACTATCTTTAAATATATATGAATGTCTTATTAGTGGTAATTTTTAGACTACGTTAGTCATACTACGACTTTTAAATTAATTGGAATTAGATACTAGCTTGTATGAAGTAATGGAAGAGAAATAGAACAATGATCTCTGTATTTATTTTCAATTTTATGATTTTTATAGTAAAAATACTCACTTTTATGAATATGAAAAATTAGTCATTTCCCCTTTTCCCAATAACATTGTCCATGAATATGGAATTAGTCAAATAATTTATTTTTCTAACAAAATTATTTTTTATTTTTCTATATCTTATATAGTAGTAGTTATAATAATAATATAACAACAACAACAACAACAACAACAACAATAATAATAATAATAATAATAATAATAATAATAATAATAACAATACAATATAAGAAAATAGTAACAACAACAACAACAATAATAATAATAATAATAATATAAACTACAAGAATAACCATTCATTCCATTTTATTCATATTCGGTCATTTCTTGTACACATCAACCATAAGAATTAATGTTTACTCTATTTCATTTCTATCATCATTTCATTCCAAAATTCACTTCATTTCCATCTAATTTCATTCCTACATTCAGTCATTATCTTAGGAGTAAAATAACTATATTTCAACACGTTGGACAAGTTTTATAAAAGTAAGTTGAGGATGTTGTAATTGAAAAAATTAAAAAATATTATTATTTGACAATTGTGTTATACATAATAATTGTAAGCTAAGGTAAATATTTGGGAGGTTTAAGCTATTAAACCCAAACAAGTTTTCATCTGATTAACTAAAATTCCCTAGAGGCCTACGTAATTTTAGAATTCTTGGCTATGTGTAGTACATTATTTAAGAATTGACAACACAAAATTACAGGCCGAGTATACTTTGAAGTAAAAACATCAATATCACTCTTTTTGTTTGGATTTTCTTTAAACGTCCCACAGTCTACAAATTAATGATAATACTATGACTGGACGAGGATCAAATTTACACAAATTTCAGTCCCTCAAAATCATTCTAGTGGAAGGTTTGCCGACTTAGGGTGCAAGACAAGATGTGGACTATAAATAAAAGTAATCCCACTTATTATTTAGCTAAGTGTGAAAAAAATAAAAGTTATACACATTAATAATGGAACAATCAACAATAGTTATCAATTGGTATCTCAAAACTTAAACATAAAATAATTAACTTTAATTAATAACTGTTAGCTAACAACTAAAACAATTATAAACCCTAACAATTATAATAGACCTAACTAACAATTATTGATCGGAAATTAAACCTAAAAACAAATTTGAACCATAAAATAAAATTAAAAACAATCATGAATAATAATTGTTAGCCCAAACCTGGAATTCCGAAAATTAAGGCCGAAACTAAGCGCGAAACTATTTAAATTTGAGCCTTCCCCACTAGCAAGCGTAGCTCTAATAAGAAAATATTTAGTCAATAATTTAAAAACCTAACTAATCTGTTAAAAAAGTTAAAATATTTCCGAATATTCATTTTAAATAAAACTCTTTTATATGATAAAATTGTTGAAATCGTGTATATATATATATTATATGTGGTCAAGTTTCCAGGAAGCTACTTTGACCAAGATTTTGAGTGACGTAACGTTTAATTTTGTGAAATTAAACGGCATAGGATCGATCTACGTTTCGAGTAGATGATCGTGGTGTATTCACATTCTCAAATCCGATTTCCGGTGAGTGAGAAATAATGGATCAAAGTTGGTCACTTAAACATGAAGTTATGTGATTAAGGGGATAAGCATGGATTAATTAATCCTTATCCCACATTGATTAATGTACCTTCATTAATTGTCTATATAAGTGGTTAATTGAACACTTAGTATAATTATGTGCACAAGTGATGGTGGAAAGCCTTGTATACGTCATGCCATGCCCGCCCGGGGGCCGGCCCGGCGCCGCGCCGCGCCGGCTCGGCCTGCTCGGGTTCCGTGGTCCGTGGATCGTGGATCTTGGATCTTGGATCTTGCAATTGGTCTTTGGGTGGTCTTTGGGGAACATTCTTTGGGCTGTTCGTGGGCTTGCTTCGTGGGCACGGTTTCAGTGGCCCATTGTCGTATATTTTGAATCAATGTTTGATCGAGCCCAAAGATGAAGTTGATGCGAGGCCCAACTCGTGTAGCCCAATCCGTTGGTCTGTTGTGCACTTGAAGAGGCGTCCGTATCGTCCATGAACACGGACGCGCGCGTTGTCAGATTCGTCCGCAATCGTCGATAACGTTCGACATGATGGCTCTGCGGAAACATGGGCACGTTGTCTCCATAAACCGTCGTGGGACATAACCCGTAACACCCGACATCAATGCGGTGTTGACTCAAGATCTTTCCCATGAGGGGCGACGCTATAAATAGGACATGTCTCCCACGGCAAATAAGCCACCTCTTGTCTAAAGCATTCCGGCATTCTAAGAGCACTCCCTGCATACATACTTTTGTGTCCAAGCTCATCCTCGCCTCCGTCCGATTCGCGGAGCTCGTTGGTCTGTCTTGCCACCTACGAGACGTTCATTGTTTCATCTTTGGGGACGATCGCGCCCGGAACCGAGTCGTCTTGCGGAAGAGGACTCCTCGACTCGGCTTTAGAATACGGTTATTGTATTTATTTCTGTTTTCAAGTTCTTTTAGTTTGATCTCCTACATTTCTATTTTTTCGAGTTGTAATACGTCCGGCAAGTATTGTACTGTTCGTACACATTTTCCAACAATCGCAAGACGAGATATACTTGCCACGAAGGAGTTCAGACTTTTAATTAACTTAAAAACTATCGAAACTTAATACCTTTGCTTGGAGATGTCGACTGCACCTGCCACCGACTCTGTTTCCGCCGCCATGCTTGATTCTTGCGCTTGCCTCTGCTTCTTCTTGCCAATTCTGGCACAATGGCTACGGCCATGTTTGGTTTGATGTCTTTGGGGTCAACCATTGGACCCTTTGGGTCGACTGTTGGTTCCATTTTTAGTGGTTCTGTAGGGAAAAACTATGTTTAGCCCTCTCCCGAGGATCTATCTTGGATGTTTAATTCACCATACATTGATTATATACCTAGCATGCACCTATATAATTAATTGCAACACGTTGGGGTTTTCTCGTATTTACCTTTGAATCATCGAGGCGGAATGGATCGAGACTCGTGCTTTGACCTTCGGGCTGTATCCGGTTGCCCAATCTCCAACTTGGTGAGGACGATCTATGGAGAATGCTTGGAAAAATCACCCTTTATCCTCTCTACACTTTTTCGAAAATTCTCTCCCAAGAACAACGGGAGTCTCGAAAATTATGATGATGATTATTAATCATTAGCATAGATTTAAGCTCTTACCTCATATTTATAATGCACTACCTTAATCCCATAAGGAAATTACCATAATCCCATATGGAAATTACCATAATCCTATATGGAAATGATTATTACCATAATCCTATATGGAAAGGATCTATGCATATCTCATAAATATAATAATATCCTTATAGGATAAAGAGAATCAAATCTTTCCATAGAGAACAATAGTGGACGATTTTTCCTTCCAAGTTACGGGCCTGGATGGGCCACCCGAGATCAAATCAAGAAATAAAGATGGGCCTCAAATAAATTAATTATCTTATGTTCACCCAGAACATAAATTAAATTATAAACATTTATTCATGCCACTAGAGAATAAATCTTGACTTACCCTTTATTACCGAAGTTGAGTCGGGCTTGCACTTAGACATTACAATTCACGTATTTAAGATATCGAGCGTCCATTAATTATTTGTAGCATTACATTGCTTAAAATAATTAATATCTTTAATTCCTTAAGTAGTACCACTCAACCTTATTATTGTACTTGAGCTAACTCGACTGCGGGGTTTAGTACAATAAACCTTTGAGCTCCTTAAGGGGCGTCATCATCCTAGCGGATACGGTGACTCGTCTGATAACTAGCATGACATCTGACCTTGCCACCACCCAAGATCGCGGAGAATATTGGGTTAGAACATATAACCCTCACCCATAACAAGTCAAAGTGATGGTCACGACTCATACTCATCTAATACCTTATCGAGGTTTAGATCATCGTAAGTCACCGAGATCTTGGTTCTTCACGAAGGTCGGATAGAAGAACCCATCTCACCGTGATCCTTCATACGTCGAGATGTACCAAGCATAGACAAGCAACCAAGTCAAGTCACTTCTTATCTATACATGACTATATACCGACAACTCGTCCTCAAGTTGTCTCGGTTTGTGAAACTTTTATATCTCATTAAGCGATCAATCATACGGACTTACGTGATCTTCTACACCTTTGTATGATCTAACTTATATATGAGATAAGGGACACGATATATGCAATCAAGTATTGATTCGGATAGGAGATTGTAATAGTGGTAACGGGAAACATTGTATACAAGCTCAACCAAAACTGCTTTCAGTATACAAATCCAACAATCTCCCACTTATACTAAAGCAAACTTTTAGTATACAAAGTGTCTCTCTACTAGCTATTACAAACAAAACCATCACTTTGCTTCTCCCACTTATACAAAAGTTTCCTTTCTAAGTGGGTGCCTTCATGCTCAATCAAAGTCCTCTAACGTGCCCGACGTAGACTTTTTGCGGCAGACATTTCGTGAATGGATCCGCTAGGTTATCCGTCGTATCAATCTTTGCAATCAGCACGTCCCCTTGTCTAACGATTTCTCGTATGACATGGTACTTTCTCTCTATGTGTTTGGTCTCCTTGTGGGTCCGTGGTTCCTTCGAGTGTGCCCTTCGCACCGAGTTATCACGATGAAACTATGATACTCATAGGCAAACTAGGTACCACGTCTAGATCTATGAGGTAGTTCTTGAACCATCTGACCTCCTTAGCGACCTCCGGCGGCTACATTTTCGGCTTCCATGGTAGAGTCCATAAGCATCGCTTTGCACTCACTTGAGATACTGCTCTACCTCCCAAGGTAAACACATAGCCCGAGGTAGACTTTTTCTCATCACGGCCGACTTGGAAATCCAGTCAGATAACCCAAAGGCATTAGACTATCTGCATGGTAAACTAGCTTTATAATCTCGAGTCCTTTCGGTGCTTGAGTATATGCTTCTTGCAGTCAATGAGCTTGTCCGAGGTTAGATTGATATCTAGCTACTATGCCTACCGCATAGCGATATCGGGCCTCGTGCATAGCATTGCGTACATGAGACTTCCTACGGCGAGCGTAAGGAACTTGTCTCATTTCCTCTATCTCGCCCAGCGCATCATGGGTGATCGCTATCTGAGATAAAGGCGCCATATACGAAAGGTAGCAATCCTTTCTTGGCGGTCGCATACTAAAGCAGTAATCACGGTATCAATGTAAGACATCCGAGATAAGCTCAACATTTTCTTCTTGCGATCTCGGTAAACCTTGATCCCAAGAATGTACGCTGTATCTCCTAACTCTTTCATTTGAAACTGATCGGATAGCCAACTCTTTACGTCTGATAACAGCTTCACGTTGTTGCAAACTAGAAGAATGTCATCTACATAAAGTACAAGAAATACCACATCACCGTTGACATGTAACCGATACACACAACTCTCGCTAGACAACTGGGTAAATCCATAGGACTTTACCACCTCGTCAAAGCGTAAGTTCCTTGATCGGGAGGCTGCTTAAGTCCATAAATGGACTTCTTAAGCTTCCATACTAGATGCTCTTCACCCTTTACCACATAACCTTGGTTCTGCATATAGATGTCTCTACCTTCCTCAAGGTAACCGTTTAGAAAGCGGTTTTCACGTCCATTGCCAAACCTCTAGGTTCGAGTGGGCTGCTATGGCGGAAGAATTCGATGGACTTGAGCATTGCTACTGAGCGAAAAGGTCTCGTCGAAATCGATGCCCTCAATCTGAGTGTACCCTTTCGCCACAAGTCCGGCTTTAAAAGCGAAACCTCTCCATCGGAATCTCTTCCTTTTGTATATCCAATTACTGCCTATGGCTTCCTTGCCATCTGGTAGAGGTGTCTTTTCATATACATCCATAGCCGTTATGGACTCCATTTCTAAGTCCATAGATGTGTGCCATGATCTTGCATCAATGTTTTGTATCGCCTCCTTGTATGTCCATGGGTCGATTATTGCCTGTTCGTTTCCTGGGACTAAATCCGAAGATTCTCCCACGAACATAAATCGCTCGGGTTGACGAACAACCCTCCCACTCTGACGAGGTTCTACGGGCACTATGGCAGCGGTGGGTGCGAGAAACTTGTGGTTCTCTATCTTGCACAACTTGCTGGGTAGGTACCACTTGTACGGTCGGTATCTCCAGTGGAAGTCGACCCACTTCAATTTCTTGAAGTATCTGGTGTCGATCCCTCCCACTAGACTCGACATCTCGTACCTTTGGCCAAATCGGTGGCGGAATCGATCATCTTCTAATTCTTGAAGAATGATTTCAACTTTGGACTTATGATTCTTCATATAATCCTCTTCTAAGAATCGGGCATTAGTCTAATAATGACCTTCCGATCCTGGGACTATAGAAAAATCACCTTTCATTCCTCTAGGATATCCAATAAACGACTTTGCGTCGGATCTAGCCTCCAACTTGTCGGTCTTCTTGTTCAAAGACGTGTCTTTGGATCGCCCATATCCTTATGTGGCTTAAAGCGGGCTTCGCCCAAACCACAACTCGAAGGGGTCTTTTCGATGACTTGGATGGTACTAAATTTAGCAAGTATGTCGCGTTTCTAAGGCATACCCCGAGCGAAATAGGCAATGTTGCATAACTCATCATTGATCTAACCATTTCCAAAAGAGTCATATTTCTTCGCTTTGACACACCATTTTGCTTTGTGGTGTGCCGGGTGAAATCTTGTTGGAATGTAATCTCATACTTCACTAGATAGTCCATGAACTCGTTATTGAGGTATTCGCCACCGCGATCGGACATGATGACTTGATACTCTTACCAAGCTTCGTCTCCACTTCCGCCTTAAACTCTTTGAATTTCTCAAAACATTCGGACTTGCGGTGAAGCGGTATACGTATCCGTGCCTTGAGTGTCGTCGATGAAGTGACAAAATACTGTACCCTCCACGAGCTTGTGTGGACATCGGTCCACACAGTCGAATGGACTAACTCTAACATTTCTTTGGCTCTATAACCCTTCGCTTTGAAGGGTCTGGTCGACATCTTACCTTCTATACAGGATTCGCAGACTGGGAATGGAGTAACTATGAGATTATCCAACGCTCCATTCTTAGCCAGTCTTTGGATCCTATTTAGATTGATGTGACCTAATCTAAGATGCCAGAGAAATATGGTGTCATCTTGCGAAGAAAACTTTCTCTTCTAGGGTTTGAAGAAGATCTGACATAGTTATAGGTATTATGTTTTGCGAAAATAGTATAAAGCGAATTATATAAAGTGCCAACACAGATAACCGTCATTTCTTATGATAGAAACACCACTATAAAAATAACGAGAATATCCATGAGTAAATAGTTTGAAAGCGAAACAAGGTTCCATAGAAAATCCGCACATATAAAACGTCTTTTAAAACTAAAACAGTTCTCTCAAAACATAAAGTAACATCTCCGATCGCAACGGCCTCGACTTTCGCCGTGTTGCCCATGAAGATCGTTATCTCGCCATTACTCAGCTCCCTTGTCCGCAGGAACCTCTGCAAGGTGTAACAAACATGATCAGTCGCACCTGTGTCTACTACCCAAGAATGGATAGAACAAGTTGCTAAACATGTTTCCGTTACTAAAGCAAGCGGCGTACCTTGAGTCTTGAGCATAGGGCACTTAGCCTTCCAATGCCCGTCTTACACGCACTTGAAGCACTTGCCATTCTCCTTTGGCTTCTTCAAGCCTCCGGTGGCACCATGTTCTTACTCCCATTACTCCCACTATTTCCTTGCCTCTACCACCTTTGGTGCCCTTTTCTTTTCCATTTTGCAACGGAAAATTTGGGCCCTTAGATGTGCTAGCAAGAGCATGTGCTCCTTTGCCCATAACTCCTTCCATGCCACGAGATCATTGAGCAACCGACTAAGTGTATACTCGGTCTTGCTCATGATCGCATTCACGCCGAAAGTTCTCAAAAGACTTGGGCGGTGTATTGAGGATGATATCGACCTTGGCCGCCGTCAATACCTCCTCCCAACCGATCAAGACTATCCATGAGATGAGTCATGTGGGAGACATGTTCATGGACCCAACTTCCTTCTTCCATCTTACACGCCAAGATTTCTCTCATTGTGTGGAAGCGGATCGTCCGATCCGATCGCCCAAACTTACTCTCGAGACTTGACTAAATATCGATCCGTCTACCATCGATGATCTTTGCTGCAAGTCTTTGGACATAGTAGTCATCATATAGCATTTAGCCATATTGTTTGACTTATTCCAAAGTCCGCTTGACTCTCGCTCTCATTAGTCGATCGTCGATAAGGGCATCGGGTTTAGGAGTAGTGAGAACAAACATGTGTTATTCGGCGATAAGAACATATTCCATGTTTCGTTTCCACTCGATAAAATTTGGACGGATAACGGTTTTGTGCGAGCATATTGATAATCGGCGTAAGAGACATATCTGAAGCGATAATGTAAACACATAAGCATACGATCGCACATAATTCGTAATAATATTGTAACCTTTGATAAAACAATATTAATTGAAACCTCCAATCGCCCAAGGAATCCCACATGCAAGCCACGCGTGTGGGCGTTTACACATGAACCCTCGACCGGACTAAAATATACCTTTTAGTCGTTTAATTTCAATCCATGTCAACTTATCATTATGACAAATGAAATTAACAATTGGACCTTACTAGACCACATCACTATCACAAGAAGGGACTTCGTGGGAAGTTGTACTTGAGGTGATGTCTAGCAATGACCACATTTTAACAACGAAAATGAATTCTTAGAATTAGCATACTCACTAGACCATACCGCTTCCAATTCAAATTCTTTTGTTATCTCATTTTATATCTATCTCTAGAGAACTTATGAAAATCGCACATGCAAACCACGCGGTGGGCGTTTACATGAAACTCCCACTTCTCAATATATTTAAAAGTTTTATTTAGAAATCTCATCTAACAAACTTATGATAAGCAGTGCAAGCAAGCCACACGTGTGGGCGTTTACTCACGGTCGTATCACTTTGTTTAGAGATCAAAAGTGGAGGTCTTGACATTTTAATTTAAAATTAATTTGTCGGTTTGCTTGCTTAGTCTTTTGTTCAAAAGGTTTGTCCATGCGAGATCACGTAATCTAGCATGCTTTTCTACGAACTCAACATGTAAAAATGCTCATGAATTCTAAAATATGCTTGAAAACGCGATAAACCTAGCATGCTTACTATGCGCACTCCATTCGAAAACACTTAAAGGTTTGTCAACGTAATTTAAACATACATAGCATGCTCTCGCATAATTTAAACATCCACGACATGCAATGAGCGATAAAATAAAATAAAACGTTCATCGTGGCCCACTCGTGGAATCGCACATTCTACCTAATCTATTACATAGAATTGCAAAGTCAGATCTTTATAATCTTGACGGGCCTCGCGTGCACGGCACGGACGGATTCAGCGGGCCTCGCGTGCACGGGCACGGACCGGACTCGTCAAAACAGTTCGGTGGAAAAGCGGATCTGGGCTCGGCCCGATCACGGCGGCGCGTCGCGCTGCAGCCGCTGCACGCCGTCTGCCGTCGCCCGCCGCCGTGCGACCCATTTTCCGTCGTCTCGATCTGTTGCTTTCATCTTCGTTTTACTTTTACGGATAAGATTTACGAAAAATAAATCTAATCTAACCACGGATTTTCTCGTGGTGAAAACAAAATCGAAAAATAAAAAGCGAGCCACGATGAGCGATGATTCAACAATTAATATATTGCGCGCGTAATAATCAAACGTGAATTAATCCAGCAGAGCCAAGATATCGATCCCGTGCTCGATACCAATTATAGGAAAAACTATGTTTAGCCTCTCCCGAGGATCTATCTTGGATGTTTAATTCATCATACATTGATTATATACCTAGCATGCACCTATATAATTAATTGCAACACGTTGGGATTTTCTCGTGTTTACCTTTGAATCTATCGGTAGGAATGGATCGAGACTCGTGCTTTGACCTTCGGGATGTATCCGGTTGCCCAATCTCCAACGTCGAGTGAGGACGATCAATGGAGAATGCTTCGAAAAAATCACCCTTTATCCTCTCTACACTTTTTCGAAAATTCTCTCCCAAGAACAATGAGAGTCTCGAAAATTATGATGATGATTATTAATCATTAGCATAGATTTAAGCTCTTACCTCATATTTATAATGCACTACCTTAATCCCATAGGAAATTACCATAATCCCATATGGAAAGAATCTATGCATATCCGTAAATATAATAATATCCTTATAGGATAAAGAGAATCAAATCTTTCCATAGAGAGCAATAGTGGACGATTTTTCCTTCCAAGCTACGGGCTGGATGGGCCGACCGAGGATCAAATGCAAGGAATAAAGATGGGCCTCAAATAAATTAATTATCTTATGTTCACCCGAACATAAATTAATTTATAAACATTTATTCATGCCACTAGAGAATAAATCTTGACTTACCCTTTATTACCGAAGTTGAGTCGGGCTTGCACTTAGACATTCGAATCCCGCATTTAAGATATCGAGCGTCCATTAATTATTTGTAGCATTACATTGCTTAAAATAATTAATATCTTTAATTCCTTAAGTAGTACCACTCAACCTTATTATTGTACTTGAGCTAACTCAACCTGCAGGGTTTAATACAATAAACCTTTTGAGCTCCTTAAGGGGACGTCATCATCCTAAACGGATACGGTGACTTGATACAGATAACTAGCATGACATACAAGCACTGCCACCACCCAAGATGCGGAGAATATTGGGTTAGAACATATAACCCTCACCCATAACAAGTCAAAGTGATGGTCAACAACTCATACTCATCTAATACCTTATCGAGGTTTAGATCATCGTAAGTCACCAAGATCTTGGTTCTTCACGACGGTCAGATAGAAGAACCCATCTCACTGTGATCTTCAATATGTCGAGCGTACCAAAGATAGACAAGCAACCAAGTCAAGTCACTTCTTATCTATACATGACTATACCGACAACTCGTCCTCAAGTTGTCTCATTTGTGAAACTTTTATATCTCATTAAACTTGACCAATCATACGGACTTCGTGATCTTCTACACCTTGTATGATCTAACTTATATATGAGATAAGGGACACGATATATGCAATCAAGTATTCGATTCGAGATAGGAGATTGTAATAGTGGTAACGAGAAACATTGTATACAAGCTCAATCAAAAGCGCTTTCGAGATACAAATCAAACAGTTCAACGTTTGGTTCCACTTTTAGTGGTTCCATTGGCTCGACGATTGCACTTTTCGATGTGTTGTTGTTGGATCCACGGGATCTAACTGCTGGTGGTTCTCATTCGAGTTCCATGTTTGACACACTTCAGTGGTCTTTGGTGGATCGATTTTGGATCGATCTCGGGGCTGTTCATACCGCAGAGATGATGCCGCCCGCCGAAGCCGCTGAAGTTTGGAGTATCCGACTTCAAGAGATGGCGACAAAGATGCTTTTCTACCTCACGACGTTGGGTTTCGCCAAATTCTTGGTGGAAGATGAGCCGCCGTTAGGGGCGGTAATGAACTTTCACGTCCGAGCGAAGATATGACAATGGCGCGACCGCGACTATCTTTGTAAAACTTTATACTTGGTAGTTTAGAAGATAGCTTGTATAGTGTTTATCTTTGTTATAACGACATCCAAATGTATGTGGGATGCGCTAGAAAAGAAGTATCGTAGTGATGATGCAGTCTTAATAAGTTCATTGTAGCGAATATTTGGACTACAAGATGGTCGATTCCGACCGATCATGGACCAAGTGCAAGAGTTTCAACTCATTGTACACGAGGTTCAAGCCGAAGGGCATCTTGTTTGAGACGGCTTTGTCGTCGCTACGATTATTGAGAAACTACCCCGGGGTGGAGAGACTTGAGGTCTACCTTAAGCCTGGCGAAAGGATATGGCGCTTGAAGACTTGATCGTCAGCTGCGCATCGAGTCGATGTGAAGAAGCGAGATTTGAAGCGAAAGGTCGATCAATGCGAAGGCCAACTGCTGTTGGAGGCGGTCCTCCAACAAGCGTGTTCATCGATGTCGAAGACAATGCAAAGGGAAGGTGGTTGCCGTAAGTTTGGCGGGGATTTATTACATTGTGGCAAGCATGGCCACAGTGTAGGACCGTCGTCGACTAAGAATAAGAAGGCTAAGCAAGTTACCAACGTTGTCGAGAAGGACTTGAGAAATGGGACAAGGATGACTTGGCTGCTTTGGTGACCGAAGAAGTCGACCACGTCGAGAATCAAGGTGGATGGTTCATCGACATTTGGTGCGACTGTGCGTCTGCACCGAAAGATGTGTTCTCCACCTCTGAAGGCTGTTGAGGGAGGAAGCTCAACATGGGAACCAAGCTTCGTCCGAGGTTGCGGAGTTGGTGATGTGGTGCTCAAGATGTCGTCCGGCATTGAGATCACGTTGAAGGATGTCTTGCATGTCCCGGACATTCGCAAGAACTTAGTGTCGGGCTCTATTCTAATTAATAAGGGTTTTAGACTAGTTTTGAGTCGGACAAGTTTATCTTGACTAAGTTTGGAAAGTTCCTTGGTAGGGTTATCTCATTTGGGGTCTTTTCAAACTAAATGTAATGGTTGTCTTGTAGTGTACCAAAATTATGATGAATGAAAATGCATCTACTTATCTTACTTGATGAGTGCTCGATTTATGGCATTGTAGATTAGGACATGTTAATCTAAATGCAATAAAAGATTAGTAAATTTAGATTTACTAAAGTTAAATGAAGTTAATACACAAACGAAATGTGAGGTTTGTGTGGAAGCGAAAATAGCTAAGATTCTTGTTTCATTCGGTGAACGGAGACACTAAACCTCTAGAACTTATTCACACCGATGTGTGTGATTTAAAGTTTGTACAAACTAGAAGTGGTAAAAGTACTTCATCACGTTTATTGATGATCGTACAGATATTGTTATCTTTACCTTATAAGAAGTAAAGGCGAGGCTATTGAAGCTTTTAAAACTTCAAGAATGAAGCCGAGAATCAACTAATTCGTCGAATTAAGGCGCTGAAGTGATAGAGGGGAGAATATGTAGCTCGTTTGAGGCATTATCAACGAAAGTGGTATAATACATCAAGCGACGACTCTTATTCACCTCGATCTAATGGCGTTCTTGAGCGTAAAATCGAATACTTAAGGAGATGATGAATGCTTTGTTGATTAGTTCGAGGTTGCCCTGAACTTGTGGGGGCTGTTTTGACAACCAACTACATCTTGAACAAGATTCCACTAAAGAGTAAGGATGTCACTCGCTTACGAGTTGTGGAAAGAAAGAAAACCATCGTCTGAAATATCTCAAAGTGGGGGTGTTTGGCGAAGGTTGAGGTGCCTCTTCTAAACAAGTTACAATTGGACCTAAAGCGATCGATTGTATCTTTATTTGGTATGCAGCAATGGCGCCTATCGTTTCGATCCACGGTCGAGGTACCGGATATGTTGTGGGGACGAAGATTGAGTCGAGGAATGCTATATTCTTTGAAAGTGTTTATCCTCAAAAAACAAGGATAAAAGTGAAGCCGCCTTCTAGCAATAGAACGATGGTGAAGCTTCGAGTTCTAAACCTTTGGATGAAGAACCGATATCGCATAGCGATTGAGGTCGATCGAGAGGGTCGAGCAAGGCGTGGCGATGAAGTCGAGCGCGAAAGGATTTTGGTCCCGACTATATTGCGTTCATGTTGGACGAAGAACCAACGTCGATCAAAGTAGCCTATGCTCGGCGGACGGGATGCTCGGCAAGAGGTCGCTTCAGTGAGATTGATTCTATTCGCAAAACCACACTTGGGTGCTAGTTGATTTGCCGAAGGTTGTAAGCCCTTAGGATGCAAATGGATCCTTAAAAGAAAGTACAAGGCGGATGGATCAATTAAAAGTATAAGGCCCGTTTGGTTGTCGAAGGGTTTAAACAAAGAGAGGGTACGATTTCTTGATACCTATTCACCGTGATGAGGATTACGTCTATTAGGGTGCTTCGTAATTGCTTTGCTTTGCACAATCTTGAGATTCATCAAATGGACGTTAAGGCTGCTTTTGAATGGTGACCTCGAGGATGAGGTATATATAGAAACAACCCGAAGGGTTTGTTGTACACAGTCGAGAGGCGAGGTATGCAAACTCGTGAAGTCTCTATATGGTTTGAAACAAGCGTCGTTGCAATGGCACTTGAAATTTGACAATGTAATGTTGGCAAATGGTTTCAAGATCAACGAGTGTGACAAATGTGTCTACGTTAAGAACACCGATAATGGTTATGTTATAGTGTGTACGTATGTAGATGACATGTTGATCATGGGTAGTAATACTCAGTCATTAATGACATAAAGCGCATGTTAAATAGAAATTTTGACATGAAGGACATGGGTTTAGTGATGTGATTCTTGGAATCAAGATTCTAAGAAGATCGAGAAAATTGTCTTGACACAATCTCACTCGTCGAGAAAGTGTTTAAGAAATTCAGCGCGTTTGATAGTTTTCTGCTAAGATCGCATTGGAGCTCAATGTTCACTTGAGTAAGAACATGGATGAACTTTGTTGGGCGAAGACTATGCTAAGGTTATCGGTGTTTGATGTATCTTACAAATTGCACTCGACCGATATAGCTTCTTGTAGTGAATAAATTGAGTGATTACACGAGCAATCGAGCAAGGAGCATTGGAAGGCTCTAGTGAGAGTTTGAGGTACTTGAAGTATACTCAAAAGCATGGGCTGCATTCACGAAATCCCCAATCTTGAAGGGTGCTTGTGATGCCAATTGGATATCGACACGAAGATTCACTTTCTACAAGTGGAGTGCGTGTTCACGATTGGGGTGTCTTTGTTTCTTGAGATCCACGAAGCAGGCGTGTATAGCCTAATCCACCATGGAATCGAATTCATAGCTTTGGATAAAGGCGGTGAGGAAGTCGAGTGGCTCAGTAATTTTTGGAAGATATTCCATGTTGGTCTAAACACATGCCACCGGTGATGATTCACCGTGATAGCCAAGCGGCTATTGGAAGGCGAAAAGTGGTTTGTATAATGGTAAGTCTCGACATATCGTCGGCGACATAATCTGTGAGGCATTTGATCTCAGTGGGGTTATATCGATTGACTATGTCAAGTCGATAGATAATCTGGCGATCCGATTAACGAAGGGTTGAACCGAGATCAAATGATCAAGTTCTTTAGAGGAATGGGATTAAAATCCACATCTTAAGAACAATCATAGTGGTAACCCACCATGATGACCTGAGATCCCAAGAACTTGGTTGATGGGAGAACTAAGCTATAGGAGTTAAATCATTCCTAAAAGCAAGCGAGTGTTGAAAAACTTGCTAGTGGTGAGGTTGGTCGTTGACTCTTAATGATTCCTAAGATACCTCGAGGAGGTTGAGTATGACAAGATACTAGTTAAAGAATCACCTATGTAAGTGCGAGTGGGGCTGCTTCAAACAAAACACTTATGAATCCAAAGTGGATGTCCATGGCCAAAATGGAATCAAGCGTGAGAGCGGATGAGGTTGAGGTGTTAAAGTGTTAATACCATTGTCTCGATTATGCGTTGTGGGGGAATAGTTCAAGCATCGTGTCCACTAATCCGCCTGTACTCGATGGTACTAACTATGGAAGGTTCGAGCCATAAACCACTGTCCAAATATTTTAGCATCTCTTGAGGATCGAGTTGTGTCTGCATACATGCATATGACTATTTCCACTCATGTGGGGATTGTTGAAATCGTGTATATATATATATATATATATATATATATATATTATATGTGGTCGAAGCTACTTTGATCAAGATTTTGAGTGACGTAACGTTTAATTTTATGAAATTAAACGGCATAGGATCGATCTACGTTTCGAGTAAATGATCGTGGTGTATTCACATTCTCAAATCCGATTTCCGGTGAGTGAGAAATAATTGATCAAAGTTGGTCACTTAAACATGGAGTTATGTGATTAAGGGGATAAGCATGAATTAATTAATCCTTATCCCACATTGTTTAATGTACCTTCATTAATTGTCTATATAAGTGGTTCATTGAACACTTAGTATAATTATGTGCACAAGTGATGGGTTTGGAAAGCCCACGCCTGCTGTGCGCCGCCGCCGCCGCCGTCGCCCGTGCGTGGGGCCCGCGCCCTTGCGTGCGTGCCGTGCCGTGCTCGGCCGGCCCGACCCGCCCGGCTCGGTTCGATTCGGTTCGGTTCGGTTCCGTGATCCGTGGATCGTGGATCATGGATCTTGGCAATTGGTCTTTGGGTAGTCTTTGAGGCATTCTTTGGGTGCGTTAGGTGGGCACGGTTCGGTGGCCCGTTATGCGTATGTTTTGAATCAATGTTTGATCGAGCCCAAAGATGAAGTTGGTCAGAGGCCCAACTCGTGTAGCCAATCCGTTGGGCTGCTTGTGCACTTGAAGAGCGTCCGGATCGTCCAATGAACACGGATGCACGTTGTCGGATTCGTCGTAATCGCTTCGATAGCGTTCGGCATGATGGCTCTGCGGAAAGCGTGGGCATGTTGTCTCCGAAACCGCCGTGGGACATAACCCGTAACACCAAATCAATACGGTGTTGACTCAAAGATCTTTCCCATGAGGGGCGACGCCTATAAATAGGACATGTCTCTCGGCGATAAGTCACCTCTTGTCTAAAGCATTCCGGCATTTAAGAGCACTCTGCATACATACTTTTGTGTCCAAGCTCGTCCTTGCCTCCGTCAGGTTCATGGAGCTCGTTGGTCTGCGGTCTTTGCCACCTACGAGACGTTGCCGTTTCATCTTTGGGACGATCGCGAGCAGGAAGCACTATCGGGCGTATCTCGTCTTGCGGAAGAGGACTCCTCGACTCGGCTTTAGAATACGGTTATTGTATTTATTTCTGTTTTCAAGTTCTTTTTAGTTTGATCTCCTATATTTACTTTTTTCGAGGTTGTGTCTGCCTGTAAGTATTGTCTTGTTAGTACATTTTCCAACAAAAATACCTATAAATATAAGATTTTTTTGTAGGGTACGTAGATGTCTAAATACTTCAATAAAAAATGTTTGTTTACACATTAGTCGACTAATTTTAGATGATATAAAATTGCAAAAGCGGACAAATTCACTATAAAAAATGCCAATTTGGTCGGTGGTTCCCTCTCAAGGGATAAAAGGAAAAGATCGGTGATTCAAAGAGTGGTCCAATCCAACAAGAATTTATGTATGAACTTCGAACAGTCGGTAATTTGCCGATTTCCGAATTTATCGAAATGATTCATTTAAATAAGTAAATATTTTGAAATGCGATAATATTAAAAAAGGGAAGTATGTGCAAATAGACTCATAGAAATGTCTTTTTAGGGCAATACTGGCTTTTTTAAAAAAGGAAAAAGAAAGGCGTAATGCCTGAAATAAAAATTCTTCATGAATCTTAAATAAATATATTATGTGTATATCATATAGGTGCATCATGGTATTGAAATAGAAAAAAAAATGTGAGCAGAAATCATTTCACCGAATACTTGTGCAGGTACAAATGTATGTCATTTATATATATTTTTTCATCCGGCATTTGATTAGCGGTATGTTTGTAAATATTTAGAGAATTTTGTCCCATTGATTTGTTAGTTTAATTATATACCCCAAGAGAATAATTCCACGTCAATTACAACTGCCGAAGTCTAAAAACATCGTCTTTTAATTACTATTACTGTTTATGCACAAAGCTGTAAAATTACATTAAATAATCAAACGATGAATTGACATATACATATCGAGTTCGAGCTTATCGCAGGAACAAATAAGTTTGAGTACAATTTGTTCGTCGTATTTTTTTGGTATTCATCTAAAATCAACGGATTTTCACTATGATATACATTTGCTTTTGATACTTCGAATCAATAAAGATATTTGTTTATTTGTTTCATACTTTGAATCAATAAGGATATTTTTTCAAAAGAAGACATATTTGGCTTGTTTGATGTGGTTATTAACCCAAACGTGGAAGAACATTTCATGAACGAATATCTTATTTGAGTTTGATTTTGGACTTAAATTGATGGAGATGGAGTCGAGGAAACAGAAGTGATCATTTTGTTTCTTCTCTTTTTTCCACTTTTCGTGAACACTATATCAATTTGGGCCTATATTTACATATATCATATTGTGCTCTCATTATAAGACCCATTAACATTCAGCGAATTAACAACAGTTAAGTCGCCAACTCGAATCCCACAAAATTGATTTACAATTATAATGCACGTCGATGATAATTATAAACTTAATTAACGTAACAATAAGGAATAATAATAGTTTTCTAACTACCCTCTTGTTAGTTGGAAATTAATGATGGTTATAAATGCTATTAAATTTGAGAATAAATCCTGATAAATAATTATATTATGAGTTAATATGGAGTATGAAGTGGGAGGGGTGGTGGGCCATAGTGATTGCAGTGGGTGTCACATGGGCATTGGTGGGTCGTGCCCAATTCTAACAGTCTCCGGTCAATATCGTCTTTATTGTTATTTGCTTCACAACCTCTCTGTCTTATTCACACAATCAATAATTTAATTCGTGCCAATTTTGTTTACCATTTTCTTGAATATTGGCTGTAAATTTTTTCATTGTAATAAAAGAAAAAAAGGAAGAATATTTTACAGAGTTTGAATCTTATATATATAAAAGAGTTCAGTGAGTGTATTAGTTTTATTTACACCACCCATCTAGGATCTTTTGTCCCACCATCACTTTTACTAATTTAGACCATCTCAGAATCTATACTCCATCCCAACCATAGGTGCCATTTTACAGCATAAAAGGAATAATCTTAACTATTCTTGTAAATTTGATGTTAATGCAAAAAACACAATTATATGTCACGGCAAAAGTTGTTATTTTTGCTAGTTTCACTGTTTCGTTTTCAAAGGGTTATTATAATAGTAAATCCGAACGCGACATAAAAAATATGTCGGTTTCAAACTTCTCCGGCAAACACTCTTTTCTTGATTAATAAAATAAATATAGATTGACTTTCCAAATTCACAAAATAACATAAATAAATATGCATAATTATATATTAATAACTAGATCATAAAAGAATCAGATAAAATAAAAATAAAAAGGAGATGGCACAACTAAAGTATTGCACTATACATTGCAAAGCATTGTAAGTGCAGCCATTTTACAGCATCCTTGAAGTGAAACTAGACTTTTGAAACATTATACAGCCTAAAGTAAAACCAAAAGCCACAAGTGATGTGTGCTTCAGAATTTACCCCAGAAGGAAAAATGTTTATACCTGATTTAGGCATTTGAGGGATGTTCAAATCATAATTTGGTGGAGACTCATCTGATACATATCTAGAAGTCTTCATAGTTTTTTTTTATTATTATTCATTCTGCCTACAAAATTCGTTTACTTATTTATTCTTTGGACTGTTCACAAAAAAGTCTCTTATGAACATAAACCCCACATAACCTTCATAACTTTTCCTCCTATGCTGACCACTTATTTACAAAAAACTGATATGGTCCACTTTTTTAATTTAACTTAACATTAATTTACTCATTTTTTACCAATAACTCTTACAATTGTGGGTTCTCTTTTCCACTAACTTTATTTATTAGAATTTATTAAAACTCATGTCATTAAAATCTGTAAATGAATCTTGTTGATAAAGGGAATCATAAATTTTGTGCATGGAGGGAGTAATAAATTTGATGAATGTATTGTTTCATACATGTGGAGTAAACTATTGGTAAATAAATAATAAAATTGATATACTCTGAAAAGAAAAATGATAAGTTTATACTCCATCCGTCCCAATAATAATGGATTCTTTCTTTTTTGCATGTAAATTAAGGAGAGTTGTGTTTTGTATGTAAAGTAGTGGGTTGTATCAAATTCGAGACACTTTTTAGTATAAAAGTATTTCTGTAACAGCCCTCTAATCCTAATGACGGATTAACGAGGACTAATACTTGGAACAGTAATCAAGGAACATGAAAGACAATTAATCATAGAATTGTGGGACTAAATTCGAGTAAACTAAGAAGCTTCAACCATTATATACAAGACATACATAATTTACATATGGAGAGAGAGACCTATAGTTCCTTAACAAAAGATTCAAATGATCTGAAGGAATTCAATGTCAACATCAAAACATAACTTAGTTCTATTGCGGTGGAAGGCGTGTGAATACACATATGACGATGTGTAGTCGAGTTTCTAACATATCATTATCAAAGGGGTCGATCGCTCAACACACCTCCATCCATCATCTGCTCAACTCGCACATTTAAAACAAACATGCGGTGAGTACAAGAATGCACTCATTGGACTTATGCCAAAAACATTTTATCGTCTTTGAATTACATCGCCCGTCATGGTAAGACACAAGGGTTTTATTGGAAAGGTCTTGTGCTTACTAAAACATTTTCATCATTTTCATAAATCATCGTTTGTGACATTTTCCTTGTATATATGATCCATATCCCTTTCCTTTCATCATAACATTTCCATAAACCCATCTCATAAAATCATCTCATGTTGTGAGAGGCCTCCTCCCACGGACGCCGTGGATCGCCGAGCACCATTTCAAAGACACATCACCAAATAGTGCACAAAATCATTGCCACTCCCAAGACGGGATACAAATTCTCAATCATCCTTGCGGTACTAACAAGGATACGAATTGACATTTCATAAGTTGGGGCGACCCAACAACATCCATCATTCGATCATGGATGGGATACATACATAAAACATAAACATTTTGGGCGGTAATTAAATAATCATTTCCTCGGCATTTCTTGCAAAATAAGCATCGTAAATAAATCATTTGATAAGCATTTATCATTTTGAGTATAGTAAAGCCCACCTGGACTGTAGACTTTCTTAATCGATTTCTTTCTTCGCCAACGATCACGTCCGCGTCCAACCTTTACGTAAAAACTATTTTAGTACGTCGGTCACATTTTTCGAGGTTCTCAAAGTTTAATAAACTTTGATACTTATAAAATAATAATTCACACCCCTTAACTAATTTAATACGTCTTTTCATCGTATATCTTAACTAATAACTTTTCGTACTTCGATAGAGACGTAATATAATCTACGGTCTCATATTAACCATTTAGGTTAAACGTTGAACTCATACCAACGTCTTTCGATAAAATGATTTCAATTATGAAATCTTTTCTCTCAAAAGATATATCCTTATAAATTTAATATGTTTACACGTATTAAAGTATTTATTCAATGTATTTCATACGTGTAGACTCAAGTCAACGTTTTTGACTTTTCTTAACATACTTTTCGAATTATTCACGTATTTGTTAACCAATTTCCATATCTGTAGTAGCCCGAAAATTTTATAGTAATTAATAAAGTTTAATTAAGCATTATTAAAGGTTTAAAAGCTATATAAGCCTTAAGAATTCGTAAAATTTGATATAATGAAATATTAATCGGTAAGAATCCAATTAATTTAAGATTTGAATATATGAGATTGGAAAATGTAGAGATTTATTAGAAATAAGTTTATTTGTGATTAAATGTGAAATGTGTGTTTATTAATGCATGTTTGCATGAAAAATGCTATTAATTAGAATTATGCTATGAAATGCATTAATTATTTGTGTATATTATTTTTCTTATAAAATGAGATAAAATATTATTTAGGATATTAAATGTCTTGAATAAATTTGTTTTATTAATAGTTAGTGATAAAGAATTATTTTGCATAATTTTCAAAAATTGAGAAGCAATATTATAATTAATTGAAATTTTAACATATGATTGAATTAAGCTTAGATATATGTTTAAGTATGCTTATAAACATCATATGATTAAAGAAATTAAAAGTTAAACCATGCTTATGAAATCCTCCAAATTTTCAAAATAAGGTGTGATAGGAACTTAATGATTTTGATTTTATTTGATTAATTTGACATGATATTCATGCTTAAGGATATAAATAATGCATGAAATGAATTTATGGAATTTAATTCAATTATACACATGATATGCTAATTTTCGAAAATGAAGGGACTTCATGAACTTTGATTTCTTGATTTTATTTGATGAATTTGAATTGATATTTGAGATCTATGATAAAAATAAGGCTTAAGTAGAATTTATGGAATTTTTGAACATAGGTATCAAAAGTTACAAAAATTAAAGTTTAGGTTAAAGTTATGTTCATATGTGATATAATGGATCTATAATTGAATGGATCATGAATTAATGATCAATGATGTTAATTTAACATAATTATGTGATATTTGATAATTAATAGGTTGTAGATGTTTAAAATGTCGAAATGTATATATATATATCGAGTTAAATCGCCTTAGGCGATTAACGTTGAACTAGATGATATTACTCATGTATAAGGTTCCTAAATGTATGTTTGATGATATGATGATGATATTGAGGAGTTTGGGATAAGATTGGTGTAATTTGGTGTATTTGGGCTATACATATTACGGATGTTACTCTGTAGAAATTTCGGTGGAATTAGGCGTTAATAAGATAAATTGTAGGTTAATTGATAGTTGTTAACATATATCTAAATTAGTAAGAAAGATTACTAAAGTCAATAATAATCTTATGTTACAAGGATCAGCAGAGGAAATCGGGAGTAAAGAACGAAGAATCGAGCGTCTTGGAGTGAGCGTCGAGGTGGGTAATGCTTTACAAAGTTTGTTTAAAAGCAAAAATTTATGTTGCTTTATGAAGTTGTTTGTCATGAAAATATAATCACCACATGATGAGTATGTTGAAAATGAGCGTTTACCACATTGTGGGTATGACGAATTACCTATCTGCGGTAGGAAGATGTTAATAATCGTACGCGGTAGATGGTCGTGAGCTTGCAAATTGTAGGCCGCCATGGTATTGGGGAGAGGCCTACTTCCCTTTACCGAATAGCGTAGATAGGGTATGACCGTGGTTGTGATCCTTGGGACCAACTCGGGTATGTTATGCCCAGATGTTTCAAAATAAAGTGTGGTGACATGATATTATGTGAAATTTTCTTATGAATCACTAATTGATCGTCTTATGAACTGCTATTTGAAAGAAAGGCTTTTCTTGAACAAAATGTTAAATTTTGAAAGATAGATTGGCATTATCCATCGAGTACTTTTTGGTACTCACGCCTTCCAAACTGTTTTTATTATGCAGGTTGAGTATGAAGGAGGTGTGGCTGGGAAACCGAGCTGAGATATCATTTTTATCTTTTATCTTGATTGGTTATGTCACGAATATCATGTCTTCATACATGATATTCATTAATCTTCTATTTCTAGAACCTTGAAACTTTGAAACCATACTTTTGATAAACCTTAAATATTTTGAAACTTTTATATAAATGGTGAAATTGTGTCCTCATTTTGATAATTCTTGTAGTTGGGTAATTTCGAGTGCGAGGTTGGCTTATTTCATTTTCAAATGTTATCTTTCTCGTTTGTTTTCAAAATCTATTCCTAACATCTATTGTTATTAAAAGATTATCGATTACTAAACCACCATGACTTGATTATTTGGTTAATTAAGCAATTAAATAGTCGAATTAGTGTCGAGTGGTATCGAGCATTGTTTCGCTTTGATCCTCAAATTTTCTTTCTTTGAGCCAACCTCTTGTAAACCTTTGAGTCGTTGGTAAAGGCTCGGTGTTCGATCCATCTCTTCACCAACCGAGCAAAGTAAGTCGTAAGTAATGTGTATATTGAATGAAAGGTGATTATGTTGAACATTATTAGATGGTATGTGTGAAAATAAATGATATGTGATTATCTTGTTTCTAATTAGTATAAAAGTTATATTTGACTATAGGATGGTACGGAGGAAGGTTGTTGCTCGAAAGATCATTGATAATAGGCCTACCGGATTAGGCGTCGATAGTTTCTTTTCCTTTAGAATCGAGAGGAGCGACATCGCCATTTGCTCTCAAACAGTTTATGATCTTGTGGAGATCGGTTTTAAAGAATCGATGGTCGAGTTAGATGGACTTCGCATTGGTTAATGCTTTACCTCCTTCTTGGCGGGGATGGGCATCCAAACGGTTTTGAATTATGTACATATTGATATGGAGTGCGAGTGCTGGTAATCTCGATCGATTCGTAAACCTTAAAAAGGGCATTATCGAAAATAGAAGATCCCCGGAGTTATCATATCGTCCTTTTGATCAATTTATTCCGGTGATTCATCGATTCGGATGATTTTCTTCATCCAAAATGGGAGAAATTAAACCTATGTTTCGTGAGGTTGTCATTCCTAGTCCTCATTCTCGAATCACATTACGATAGCGATAGTCTTTTTCCTCTTGGACCTCAGTGGACCCTAGATGACTTAGATCTATTTGAACAGCCATTTGCACTAAAAACTCCTTCACCACCTTTATCTCCTCTTCCTGAAATACCTTTAATTATGTCTTCCACTGAGGTAGCCCAGGAATTTGAACAACCACTATCTGTTGGCACTTCTTATGTGAGACCTATAGCCGTTGGTGAAATGCCCTCTTTATCCGATCCTTCCCTTCTTTTGCCAGGAGAGGCCGCTCACTCAGTCACTGATCATGCTCATACTCCTGAAGATAAAAGGGAAGAAGAGCCAGAAGAGGACCCTGAGGAAGACCCTGATGAAGACATAGATAGATAAGAGAAATATGTTTAAAGCTAGATAGGATAGTTAGAATGGCAAGGCGTAACTACCAAACGATGTCGATGAAACTAACTTATTTTGTAAAGTCCTCACCGAGGCAATTTTGTAACCTATAACATCTTGCTTATTTTGTTGTTGTTTGTAAATTATAATATGTCGTATATCTCTGTTGTTTCTCATGTTGTTGGGTCCTTAAATCACGTGATGATTGCGCTTTACTATAATTTGAAACCTTATTTCCTTGTTGTGATATCTTATCAATGCTATGACAATAATATTCTTCTTTTGATATTAGTATGCCTCAAGAAGAAGAAATACAAGTTTGGAAGAAAGAGATAGTGAAGCAACACCTCGTAACTTTCCAAATCGTGAACCCTCTCCACCAAATCGAAAAATTTGAACTCTTTCTTCATCAAAACCACCTAACTTCACGGAGCTGGTAGTCTGCCGGTGAAGAGTGGGTAAGAACTATTGAGAGAATCTTTAAGTTTTGGAATGCAACGATCAAGAATGTTTGTTGTGCATAAATTTTACGATGAAAGGACTCATGGATTTACGGTGGGAGGCGGTAAAACCCTCACCCGGAGCAATTGGCGAACTTTACATGGGAGCAGTTCGAGGAAGAATCGTATGCTAAGTTCATTCCTCGAAGCTATAGGAGGCGAAGAAATTGAATTTATGAATTTGAAACAAGGTAATAGGGCGTGGCGAGTCTGCCACCGAATTCATACATTATCCGGATAGGCACCTTATAAAGTAGAAACAGAGATGAGAAGATGGTGAGATGTTTAGATTACGGATTACGACACGAAATCCGAATTATTTTAGCCGCTCAACCACCCATGTCTTACGCAGAAACTCTTAACCGTGCGTTGGACATGGAAATGGAGATTCAGTGAAAAGAATCTTCTTGAGACTAATGTTGGCGTACCACAAGGAATTGTACCAACAAAATCCTCCCAAATGGAACAAAATATAAAGGAAAAAGAAAATGGGAGATACGAGGAAATTGAAGTAAAGACCGTTTAAAGGCGAGGGACCTATGTCGTCGAAATCATTTCGACCACCGACTACTGGACAACCACTCTTACCTCCGAATCAGATAAGACCACCCATGTGCCCTCAGTGCAACCGTACACATTTCGGTTTATGTCGGAGTGGGAGTAACACTTGCTACTCGTGTGGGCAGTACGGCCACTTTGCTTCTGCCTGTCCATACAGACAGAATGTGGCCGGGAGAGGAGAAAGAGGAAAATCTTCGCGACCCGTTCAGACTGTGAAAGCAATGACAGGATATCCACAACCACCTCGCTATCAACTTCCTTCACCACCAGTGATTGCAACCGCAGAGACTTCAGCTCAACAGGCGACATCTCAATCTCTACAAGTTCAACCCCAACATCAGCATGCGTATGCTTTGAACCAAAAGCAATCGGAAAAGAGTACGGGAAATCTAACAGGTATGGCCCTGTTAAAAGGTGTACCTGTTATAGTTTTGTTTGATACGGGAGCATCGCATTCTTTCATTTCTACCGCATGCGTAGATAATCTTGAACTTCCCGTAGAATCATCTGAAGTAGGTTTCAAAGTGCTTACTCCAATAGGTGGGGCGACAGTAGTTGATAAAGTATGTCCTAACTTAGAATTCGAGTTAGGATCACTTCAGTTAAAAGCTGAATCATTACGCCTCTTATGCATGTGGGACGTAGATATTATCTTGGGTATGGATTGGTTAACAGAAAATTTAGCAACGAATCGTTGTGAACAACGAAATCGCATTTCAACCACCGGGAAAAGAACCCACGTGCTTTTATGGGATCGATGAGAGAAGAAGAAGGATACAGTGATATCGACCTTACAGTGAAAGGTTGATAAGATGTAACGAAAATCGTGCCTATCTTGTATGCTAAACAAGGAAGACAAGAAGGATAGGAAGATTGAGGATGTCTTTGGTTGTTCGAGAATATCCGGACGTATTTCGAGAAAAAATTACCGGTATACCGCCGGATCGACAATTGGATTTCGCGATCGATCTTGAGCCGGGATCCGTGCCAATTTCTAAAGCACCGTGTCGGATGGCTCCTAAAGAATTGCAAGAATTGAAAGTCCAATTACAAGAACTTCGGACTTAGGTTTATCCGACCAAGCGCCGTCACCCCGGAGCACCGGTGTTATTCGTCAAAAGAAGGACGGCACCTTAAGAATGTGTATCGACTATCGAGAATTGAATAAGGTGACATTGAAGAATAAATACCGCTTCCTCGAATTGACGACTTGTTCGACCAATTGAAAGGAGCAAAGGTATTTTAAAATCGATCTAAGATCGGGTTACCATCAAGTGAAGATAAAACCGAGGATATACCGAAAACCGCTTTTAGGACCCGATACGGACACTACAATTTGTAGTGATGCCGTTTGGACTAACAAATGCTCGGTGTGTTCATGGACCTCATGAACCGCGTATTCCATGAATATCTCGATAAATTAGTATTAGTGTTTATCGATGACATTTTAATCTATTCAAGGACCGAACAAGAACACGAAGAGCATTTGAGAATTGTATTGGAAAATTAAGGACACAAAGATTATATGCCAAGTTCAAGCAAGTGTGATTTTGGTGAAAGAAGTAAATTTCTTAGGGCATATAGTCTCCGGAAGGAATTAAAGTGGACCACGCCAAAGTTCAAGCGAGTTCAGAGTGGAAATCACCTCGACTCAAATGAGATTCATAGTTTTACGGGTTTAGCGGGTACTATAGAAGATTTATCGAGGGATTTTCTAAAATTGCTAAACCAATGACGCAACTGCTGAAGAAAGGGATAAAATTTCAATGGACTCCAGAATGCGAAGACAGTTTTCAAGAACTCAAAGAAAGATTGACCAACGCTCCTATCCTAACTATACGATCCAAAAAGATTATACCATATACACGGATGCGTCGAGAAATGGAATAAGATGCGTTTAATGCGAAGGAAGGTTATCGCATACGCTTCACGACGGTTGAAGATTCATGAACACAATTATCCTACTCACGATCGGAGCTCATGGCGATGTCCACGCATTGAAAATATGGAGACATTATCTGTACGGATCGAGATGTGAGATTTTCACGGACCACAAAAGTTTGAAGTATTTCTTTGAACAAAAAGATTTGAATATGCGACAACGAAGATGGCTCGAGCTGGTCAAAGACTACGATTGTGAGATCAAGTATCATCCGGAAAAGCTAATGTCGTAGCGAGCTACGAGTAGGAAAAGTCGGGAGAAATTAGGAACTCTTTAACGGACCAAGGAGAATTATTAAAGAGTTCGAGAGAATGAAGGCTGGAAACCGTGTTACCTCCCGAAATATTCAAGGAATTGTGGCGTCATTGATGGTACTTCGGTTTGAGAGCTCGTATTATCGAGCGCAAAGAAAGATAAACAACTCGAAACTCTGCGAGCAAAGATTCGAATGGGAAATTTTCCTAATATCATGAAGCTGGAGATAATGCGATTATGTTTGGTAATCGCATATCGCACTAATGATACAGGTTGAAAATGAAATTATGAATGAAGCTCATAAGGTTCCATACGCGGCACATCCGGAAGTGCGAAAATGTACCGTGATCTTAAACAAAAGTTTATGTGGGCGGGGATGAAACAAGACATCGCTTCCTACGTCGAGCGGTGTTTAGAGTGCCAACAAGTAAAAGCTTTGCATCAAAGACCATACGGAAAGTTCTGACCTCTTGAAGTGCACGAATGGAAATGGGATCACATCGCTATGGATTTTGTAATTGGTTTACCCAAGTCTAGACGGGAAATCGGCCATATGGGTAATCATTGATCGATTAACCAAGAGCGCTCATTTCATTCCAATTCGATAACGTCACGGAGCGAGATAAGTTGGCACGCATTTATGTTGGAAATTGTTACGCTACATGGAGTGCCGATCTCAATCACCTCGGATCGTGATGCAAAATTCACCTCTCGGTTACGGACTACTTTTCAAAAAGAATTGGGTACTCAATTAAATTTTAGCACCGCTTTTCATCCCCAGACAGACGGTCGGGCCGAGAACAATTCAGACCTTAGAGGACATGCTCAGAACCATAGTGCTTGATCGGGGAGATCAATGGGAACAAGTTCTACCCCTGATAGAATTTGCTTACAACAACAGTTATCAAGCTACTATCGGCATGGCACCTTATGAAGCACTATATGGTAAAAAGTGCGGATCACCTCCAGTATTGGGACGAGGTAGGAGAACGGAAGATTCTTGGCCCAGAAGCAATTGAAGAAATGGTTCAAATTGTAAGACAAATAAAACAAAGAATGAAAGAAGCTCAAGACCGACAAAAGTCTTATGCTGATCATCGTCGTACAGAATTGAAGTTTGAAATAGGGGACAAGGTCTTTCTTAAAGTTTCCCCAACTAAAGGAGTTCACCGTTTTGGAATAAAAGGGAAACTCAAACCAAGATTTCTTGGACCTTATGAGATATTGGAACGAATCGGGCCTGTAGCATATAGGTTAGCGTTGCCGCCTAACTTCGCTAACGTACATGATGTTTTCCATGTCTCCCAACTCAGAAAATACGTGTATGATCCAACACATATCCTTCATTATGATGAGATAGTTCCCGATACTGATTTGAGCTATGAAGAAAGACCCGAATGCATCCTGGACCGGAAGGAGCAAAAGTTAAGGAATAAGATTATTCCTTTAGTAAAAATTCTGTGGAAACATCACGGTCCAGAAGAGGTGACGTGGGAACTAGAAGAACAGATAAAGGAAAAGTACCCCGACTTATTTAATAAGGTACAAAAATTTCGGGGACGAAATTTCTTTAAGGGGGAGGGAATGTAGTAGCCCGAAAATTTTATAGTAATTAATAAAGTTTAATTAAGCATTATTAAAGGTTTAAAAGCTATATAAGCCTTAAGAATTCGTAAAATTTGATATAATGAAATATTAATCGGTAAGAATCCAATTAATTTAAGATTTGAATATATGAGATTGGAAAATGTAGAGATTTATTAGAAATAAGTTTATTTGTGATTAAATGTGAAATGTGTGTTTATTAATGCATGTTTGCATGAAAAATGCTATTAATTAGAGATTATGCTATGAAATGCATTAATTATTTGTGTATGTTATTTTTCTTATAAAATGAGATAAAATATTATTTAGGATATTAAATGTCTTGAATAAATTTGTTTTATTAATAGTTAGTGATAAAGAATTATTTTGCATAATTTTCAAAAAATTGAGAAGCAATATTATAATTAATTGAAATTTTAACATATGATTGAATTAAGCTTAGATATATGTTTAAGTATGCTTATAAACATCATATGATTAAAGAAATTAAAAGTTAAACCATGCTTATGAAATCCTCCAAATTTTCGAAAATAAGGTGTGATAGGAACTTAATGATTTTGATTTTATTTGATTAATTTGACATGATATTCATGCTTAAGGATATAAATAATGCATGAAATGAATTTATGGGAATTTAATTCAATTATACACATGATATGCTAATTTTCGAAAATGAAGGGGACTTCATGAACTTTGATTTCTTGATTTTATTTGATGAATTTGAATTGATATTTGAGATCTATGATAAAAATAAGGCTTAAGTAGAATTTATGGGAATTTTTGAACATAGGTATCAAAAGTTACAAAAATTAAAGTTTAGGTTAAAGTTATGTTCATATGTGATATAATGGATCTATAATTGAATGGATCATGAATTAATGATCAATGATGTTAATTTAACATAATTATGTGATATTTGATAATTAATAGGTTGTAGATGTTTAAAATGTCGAAATGTATATATATATATCGAGTTAAATCGCCTTAGGCGATTAACGTTGAACTAGATGATATTACTCATGTATAAGGTTCCTAAATGTATGTTTGATGATATGATGATGATATTGAGGAGTTTGGGATAAGATTGGTGTAATTTGGTGTATTTGGGCTATACATATTACAGATGTTACTCTGCCGAAATTTCGGTAGAATTAGACGTTAATAAGATAAATTGTAGGTTAATTGATAGTTGTTAACATATATCTAAATTAGTAAGAAATATTACTAAAGTCAATAATAATCTTATGTTACAAGGATCAAGCAGAGGAAATCGGGAAGTAAAGAACGAAGAATCGAACGTACTGGAGTGAACGTCGAGGTGGGTAATGCTTTACAAAGTTTGTTTAAAAGCAAAAATTTATGTTGCTTTATGAAGTTGTTTGTCATGAAAATATAATCACCACATGATGAATATGTTGAAAATGAACGTTTTACCACATTGTGGGTATGACGGCAATTACCTATCTGCGGTAGGAAGATGTTAATAACTGTGCACAGGTAGATGGCTGTGAGCTTGCAAATTGTAGGCCGGCCATGGTATTGGGGAGGAGGCCTACTTCCCTTTACCGAATGACGTAGATAGGGTATGACCGTGGTTGTGATCCTTCGGGACCAACTCGGGTATGTTATGCCGGTATGTTTCAAAATAAAGTGTGGTGACATGATATTATGTGAAATTTTCTTATGAATCACTAATTCAATCGTCTTATGAACTGCTATTTGAAAGAAAGGCTTTTCTTGAACAAAATGTTAAATTTTGAAAGATAGATTGGCATTATCCACTGAGTACTTTTTGGTACTCACGCCCTCCAAACTGTTTTTATTATGCAGGTTGAGTATGAAGGAGGTGTGGCTGGGAAACCGAGCTGAGATATCATTTTTATCTTTTATCTTGATTGGTTATGTCTGAATATCATGTCTTCATACATGATATTCATTAATCTTCTATTTGCTAGAACCTTGAAACTTTGAAACCATACTTTTGATAAACCATAAATATTTTGAAACTTTTATATAAATGGTGGTGTGTGTCCTCATTTTGATAATTCTTTGTAGTTGGGTAATTTACGAGTGCGGGTTGGCTTATTTCATTTTCAAATGTTATCTTTGTCCGTTTGTTTTCAAAATCTATTCCCTAACATCTATTGTTATTAAAAGATTATCGATTACTAAACCAGTCATGACTTGATTATTTGGTTAATTAAGCAATTAAATAGTCGGGTCGTGTCAATATCGATTTCTTATCAAAGAACCATAATTCTCGATTTTCACGTTAATCAATAAACATGGTTAATACTTTACTTTAATATCACTTAACTTATACATTACATATTATTTTTCATATCCAACGTTATTTAACATAACGTTTCGCCGTAAACATAGTATACTATGTTTCTAAAATCCCATAAGTTCTTAATAGGTCTAAAATATTGTCTAAGCATATAATATGTGATCTTTCTTGATAAAAAGAATTTAATACTCTAAATTCTTTAACTTAGCTTTCGGCCCTCTTACAATTTATTCTCAAACTTTTTCCAAAAATTCTTATAAAATCACATAATGCTCTATATTATCATAGTATCAATAATATGTATTAACATTAGCTATAGGAAAATTGGACATCATTTTCCCTACACTAATGCTCTCGGTTTTCACACTTTAATTTAGCAAATATTTTTCTATAATTCCCATTAAAATTCCACAATGCCTAAACATCATCCTATATCATTAATCTAACATAATATCCAACATTTACAACTCACAAATCAATATACCAATCCTTATGCCTCTCGATTTTTTTATCAACATGAACATCCATTTTCTAAAAATCTAATAAATTCACATAGTACTTAATTTATGCTCTAGATCAATAATATGCTAAAATATCACTTAAATATAATTTGTACATCAACATATACTTCTCAATTATTTTCGGTAATCATCAAACAAATAGCATACAATTTCTAAAAATTTCCAATAAATCACAATGAGTTCCTTTGCTATTATATAACATTAATCCATCATCAAATTAAACTTAAAATTTTTCGGTAATCACTATTTAATTTATAACATGCTTAGCCTTTAATTGAATCACCAATATAATTCATATATATCATGCTAAACATTATTAATGAACAATAAACATGATCACATGATTTATCTTATTTTTCTCATTAAGAACCTAAGCATACATATTAAAATCTAACGGTTGGAAATCGAAATTTTTAACGTATAAGCAAAGCTTGTTCGATTCATAACCTCTTTACCGGCTTTGATTTTTGGTGTAGGTATTTTTGTATCAAGGATTTGGCTATTAAAAATGAGAACACTCCAAGCTTTTTTTCTTTCTCAAGCTCACGGTAGTTTGAGTTGGGAAGAGAGTGAATTTGTTTTGCTTTATTCATTTAACACTTAGGTACTTAAGTAAAAATAATACATACTAAATATCTATTCCTACACTCTCGGCTCTCTCTCTCACACACAATACAAGCAAGACTTTTATTTTTTGCTTTATGACTCACTCCTCTAATACATCACCACTTACACATATTAAATGCACTTACACAACATAATAAATGAAACACAATTCATTTGCTTTGGATACATATCACCGTCGGTCATCTCTCATTGCCCAAGGAGAAGCTTTGAAAATTTTGTCTTATACTAAGTATATAATATCTACACATTGCCAAATGTATTACAATGATGTTTAAGAGTTTTAGAAAATCTTCTAACCTCAAATTTGAAGCAAAACACACGGCTATGACACAAGACAATACACATCCACTTGATACTCCATTAATTATCTTGGTTTGTGTGTAATTAATCCCACTTGGTACTCCAATTATTAAGCATAACCAAAGATAGCAAAAATTTGAATCATTGAACCTTAATTTAAATAAGCTCACGGCACTTTACATTATAAGTGTCCAACCTTTGATTTTTCTTGCTATTAATAGACATATAACATAATATATGTCTTAGATGATAAATTAAATCATAGGAATAATTATTAAAATTATTTCATGTCACAAACTAAATTTTTGAAACCCTAATTTTCGAAAATTAGCACACTTTATTCAATAATTATTCCTTAATGCTCTAGCATTATTTTAATGATAAATAATGCTCTTATTACATAAAATAATCATAGGAATTTAAATATTATAATTCCTTGATCATTAGATTTAATTTTCTAATCGTCTCTAAACGTTGACGTTCGAAACGTCTCAAAACGTTAATAATCGAATCATCTCAAAATGTTCGTAATAAAGTCGTAATGACTTTATTAATTCATTTCATTAATAATGAAATTTAATTCTAAACTTCGTCACTTAGAAAAATAATGACGTAATTAACTATCGATATTCAATCGACGTTAAAATATAATATCGAAGGAATAGTATAAACTACATTCCTTAATTCACTGATCATTAGTGAATATTACATACGAACCTTCGTATCATAAATGATCGAAATCAATCTTCGATAATTTACTATTTCAATTATCGAGACGAAACCCTAATTTACGATTTTTATTATCGTAATTAAGTTTTAAAACTTCGGGATATTACAGTTTCTTTTTTTGAAAACGAACCAATTTAATGGGATAGTCCAAAAAAGAAAATATGTCAATGATAATGAGATGGAGGGATTATTATTTTTGGAAGAAAATATTGCATGGAATTTTGAAATCATAAGTTAACTTACGTGGTAAACATAAACCAATTAGAACAATGAAAAGTGAGGAACAATCAAGTTAGAAGATTTTGCGGACAAGCTCAACTTTGACGACACGTCACCGAGCATTTAATAAATTTCATAGTCAGCGTAATTGGTTTCAAGTTTTTTTCTTACTTCTACAATCACTAATCTATTGATAACGTGCACTTTACCAACAGCATAACTTTTTTGAGAACTAAGAATTGAAATTTTTTTAGAATATATAGATATATTACATTTATCTTTCATATAATAATATTTTATTAATTCAATTTATATTGATAAAACATTATCATTTAAAAGATATTATAGTACACCTACATATTTTATAGAATTTCCCCTAAAAACTAATCTATTGATAACTTCTTATTTCAAAAAGTTAGAATTCTCAATATATATATTATATATATAGGAAGTGAATCCAATAAAATTTTTAATTTTTTGAGAACTAAGAATTAATATGGTTAATTCATTTTTTATAATCTAACGGTCAATATTAATTATAGATAATTTATTATTCTCGAATTTTAATGGTAACCATTTAGTCCTATAATCAAGGGATTTATTTATTCATTTCGATAATAGTTCATATAAGCATAATCAATATGATTACATGTACAACAACTTGAATTATATGAATATAACAATTAATTAGAATTTGATAGCATCCATAAGAACAACGATCACATGAACAACAATACGAATTACACAAACAACGAAGAATAGAATGTGAAAGATCCAAATAGCGAAAATTTAGGAATTTGACTATTTTTATAATTGAATAATTATTAGTCGTCCGATCTTATTCAATCTAACGGTGATTATTGGTACTTAGTTCTCATCTAAGAGGTAGTTCCCTCTATAACCAACCCCTATATATATATATGTGTGTGTGTGTGTGTATGTGTGTGTGGAGTAGATCAAATGTGAATTCTAATTTTTTTAGAACAAAGAACTAATGTGATCCATTTATTTTTATAATCTAACAGTCAAGATTAATTATAAATAGTTTATTATCCTCATATTTTAATGATAATTGTTTAGTCCTAAAATCAAGGGATTTTATATATTCATTTTCGTAACTGTTCTCATATGCACAATCACTATGATTACATGCACAACAACATGAATTACATGAACATAACAATGAATTAGATTGTGATAGCATGCACAAGAACTACAATTACATGAACAATAACATGAATTATATGAATAACGATGAATAGAATGTGAAATATCCAAATAGAAAAAATTTAAAGATTTGACTATTTTTATCATTAAATAATTATGAGTCGATCGATCTTATTCAATTTAACATTGGTTATTGGTTCTTAGTTCTTATATAAGAAGTAGTTCTCTCTATAACCAACCAATATATATATATATATATATTGGGGTTGGATCCAGTGAGAACTTATCTTTTCTGAGAACTTGCGAACTATGCACAAACGTATAAAGCTGATGAATAAAACCTATGAAGTTGTGCATAACGAAAATATTCTAAAATTGTTGTACAACAAAATAGTTTTAGAAGTTTTCGTTATTCACAAGTTTATAACGTTTTGTGTATCATCTTTAACACCTTATGCATGGTTCGCAGAGTTCGTAAAAAGATGTGGTTCTCATTATATATATAGGGAGTGGATCAAATGAGAACAACATTTTTTTTGCGAACTCTGTGAACCATGCATAAGGCGTTGAAGATGATGCACAAAACGGTATAAACTTGTGCATAACGAAAACTTTCTAAAATTATTTTGTTGTGCAATAATTTTAGAAAGTTTTCGTTAGTGCACAACTTTATAGCTTTTGTTCATCAATTTTATATTTTTGTGCTGTGCATAATGAGCAAAGGGTGTAAGCGGAGGCAGAAGGCCGGTGCCTTGATCAAGACCTTTTTTGGCGTGAGTTGCTTAGTGATTAGTGTATAGCCCCAAAGAAATTACATAAGGCATTTCACACTCGAATTTGGAACGAGCATGAAGAAATTAACGATACTTCTTTATCTTTTGAGTTGTTCTGCCGGATCGGTCGCTCAAGATCTTTGGTCTCTACCGGACCCGATGAAAAAATGGGATCACTTCTTATGGACTCGTTGAGAATGATTCGGATCTCTCCCAAAATGCCCCGCCTGTAGGTTTCTTTGTCGTTGGGGATCCAAATCGACTTGCTCGTTCCTAGGAACTCGATGCGTGGCGATGAAGTCAACAGCATTGAGGCAGGCGGGCATATATTATTAACGCTTTAAGTCGGTAAAGGCGCGGAAGGTGTTTCTTTCACGCCTCACGCACTGTGATCGAGGCGATAGAATTGAAGAAAGGAGCTTTGGAAGCTTACCTTATTACTTATTAATATTAATAGGGTTCCAAACCTATCTTACTAATAAGAAGAAAGGCAAGCTAAAACAAACATACTCCTAACGATGGTCGAAGAATTGCATTCTCTATCCACCCGACAGCAGAGAGGGGTTCGATTCCGTTATCTGCGATGTGGCGAAAAAGACTGATTCAACGAGATATGGATTCCAAACATTCATGATCTGGATGTGAATGAGTCGAATTACTTATCCCTCGGTCTATTAGCGAACCGTATATATATATATAGGTTGGATCCAGTGAGAACTCATCTTTTTGAGAACTTGAGAACCATGCATAAGGCGTTGAAGATAATGTACAAAAGCAAGATAAAGTTGTGCATAACGAAAATTTCTAAAATTGTTGTACAACAAAATAATTTTAGAAAATTTTTCAGATTATGCACAACTATATACCGTTTATGCATCATCTTCAACATCTCATGCATGGTTCGCAGAAGTTATAAAAAGCGTGGTTCTCATTTGATCCACTCCATACACACACACAAATATATATATATATATATATATATATATATATATATATATATATATATATATATATATATATATATATATATCCACTCCATATATGGAGTGGATCAAATGAGAACCACATCTTTTACGAACTCTGCGAACCATGCATGAGATGTTGAAGATGATGCATAAAGCGGTATATAGTTGTGCATAACGAAAATTTTCTAAAATTATTTTGTTGTGCAATAATTTTAGAATGTTTTGTTGTGCACAACTTTATAGGTTTTATTTATCAACTTTATACGTATGTGCATAGTTATCAAGTTCTCAAAAAATGAGTTCTCATTGGATCCAACCATATATATATATATATATATATATATATATAGGGTTGGGTTCAGTAATCTTGCGGTCCCGGATAGTATGTAGTACTCAATGTAGACCACACATTTGAACACGTGGGCGCTTTGAAATTTGACACGTGGCAACCCATTTTCGCTCGGGGCAAAATGGGAAGGCACCAATGGCCGGGTGCCGTCCGGCATACCCAGGTAGGGGAGTCCATGAGCGTTGAGTTTGGGGAAAACACTACAAAACACGAGATAATGCATAGAGAATAACGTAACAATACATAGAGAATAACATAACAATGCATTTAAAATAACATAACAATGCATCGCACACAACCGGTGTTGGGTGCGCGTTGTGTGCGCGCCGACGCTGGATAGGGACGCTGGGTGCGCGCCGACGCTGGGTAGGGATGCTGGGTGGGCTCCGACACTGGGTAGGGGCGCTGAGTGCGCGTCGGCGCTAGGTTTGGGAAGAGCCACAACAAAACATAAATAATGCATATGAAATAACATGTCACTGCATTTAAAACAACTAAATACTGCATTTAAAACAACATAACACTGCATCGCACCCAACCGACGTTGGGTGCGTGCGAGCGGGCGATGGGTGCGCGCGAACGGGCGCTGGGTGTGTTGGATTGTATCTTGAAAGCGGTATGGTTGAGCTTGTATACAATGTTTCTGTTACCACTATTACAATCTCCTATCTCGAATTGAATACTTAATTGCATATATCGTGTCCCTTATCTCATATATAAGTTAGATCATACGATGTGTAGAAGATCACGTAAGTCCGTATGATTGGTCAAGCTTAATGAGATATAAAAGAATCACAACCGAGATAACTTGAGGACGAGTTGTCGGTATAGCGCGGTATAGATAAAAGTGACTTGACTTGGTTGCTTGTCTATGCTTTGGGTACGTCTCGACGTATTGATGGATCACGAGAGATGAGTTCTTCTATCGACCGTCGTGAAGAACCTAGATCTCGGTGACTTACGATGATCTAAACCTCGATAAGGTATTAGATGAGTATGAGTTCGACCATCACTTTGACTTGTTATAGGTGAGGTTATATGTTCTAACCCAATATTCTCCGCATCTTGGGTGGTGACAATGCTTGTATGTCATGCTAGTTATCGTCAGACGAGTCACCGTATCCGTTAAGGATGGTGGCGCCCCTAAGGAGCTCAAAGGTTTATTGTACTAAACCCCGCAGTTGAGTTAGCTCAAGTACAATAATAAGGTTGAGTGGTACTACTTAAGGAATTAAAGATATTAATTATTTTAAGCGATCGATTGCTATAAATAATTAATGGACGTCTGATATCTTAAATACGGGATTCGTAATATCTAAGTGCAAGCCGACTCACCTTCGGTAATAAAGGGTAAGTCAAGATTTATTCTCTAGTGGCATGAATGAATGTTTATAAATTAATTTATGTTCAATGAACATAAGATAATTAATTTATTTGAGGCCCATCTTTATTCCTTGCATTTGATCCCTGGGCTGACCCATCCAGGCCCGTCGCTTAGTGAAAATCGGCGCCTCCTCTCTCTACATGGCAAGGATTTGATCCTCTTTATCCATAAGGATATTATTATATTTATGGGATATGTATAGATCATTTCCTAATGGGATTATGGTAATGCATTATAAATATAAGGTAAGAGATAAGATCAAAGCTAATCCTCAATCTTTATCCTTGAAAATTTTCGAGAATCACAAGAATCCATTGTGAGGAATTTTCGAAAATTAAGTGAGAGAGCTTGAGGGTGATTTTCCGAAGCATTCTCCATAGATCGTCCTCACTCGACATTGGAGTTTGGGCAACCGGGATACAGTCCAGAAGATCAAAGCACGAGTCTCGATCCGTTCATCCCGTTCATCCCCGACAGATTCAAAGGTAAACACGAGAAAACCCCTACGTGTTGCAATTAATTATATAGACGCATGCTAGGAATATAATCAATGTATGGTGAATTAAACATCCAAGATAGATCCTCGGGAGAGGGTTAAATAAGATTTCCCTACAATTGGTATCAGAGCCTGGGATCAGTATCTTGGCTCTGTTGGATTAATTCACGTTTGATTATAACGTGCGCAATTAATTAATTGTTGAATCTGTCGTTCATCGTGGCTCGGTTTTATTTTTGTCGGATTTTGTTTTTCACCACGAGAAAATCCGTGGTTAGATTAGATTTTTCCCTGTAAATCTTATCTGTAAAAGAAGAACGAAGACGAAAGCACGAAGAACGAGACGACGAAGACACGTCGGGAGAAATCGGACGCACGGCGCGAGTATGTCGCTCGGCACCATGCGCGCGTTTCTCGACGGCATCGGCGAACAAAGGCGGTTCTTTGAGGGCGCATGGCTCGGCAGCCGGCGCGGTGCGGGCGCAGCGCTGCGCAGCCGCTTCGGCATCGCTTCGGCGGCGGCGTGCTCGGCGAACCTCGGCAGAGCCATCGGGCGACGCGATGAGGCATGCGAGTTTATCGCGCGGGAGCCTCGGCAGCGCTCTGCAGATAGCGCACGGAAACCTCAACGAGGTCTCGGCCGACGTGGGCGACGCGGGGTGCGCGATTCTCGTGCGGATGCCCCGGTGGCGCTCGGCGGATTCCTCGGCAAGACGGCGATCTCGGCGGTCATCCTCGGCGGCGCTCGGCGACCTCGGCGGGTCGTCTCGGTAGCCTCGGCGACAGCAGGCGGCGGCTCGACACGCCTCGGCGAGTCGAGCTCGGCGGCCTTCGGCGACCTCGGCGGGCGCGCGCGTAGGTGACCTCGGCGGCCTCGAGACGGCAGGCGGCGTGGCTCGACACGCCTGGCGAGTCGAGCTCGGCGGCGCTCGGCGACCTCGGCGAGCCCGCGTGCGGCGACTTTGGCGGTCTGCGGTGGCGGCGATGTCTCACGGCGACGTGTGGCGCTGGTGGGCGAGACGTCTTAGCGCACGCATGCTCGACGGGTCGCGGTAGCTTTGCGATCGCGAGGCAGCCCGCGAGGAGCACGCGGCGGCGCGAGAGAGGATGTGCGGCGTGGGGCCTGCCCTGCAGCGGCCCAACCATTTCGCCCGCACCCGCCCGGACCCGTTTTCAAGCCCGAACCCGTTTTGGCCCGAATCCGGTTTGTGAATCCAGTCCGTGCCCGTGCGCGAGGCCTGTTTTTCGAAGTTAAATCAAGATCTGTACTTTGCAATTCTATGTAATAGATTAGGCAAGAAAGTGCGAGTTCCACAGTGGGCCATCATAAACGTTTTATTTTATTTTATCGTTCATTGCATGTCGTGGATGTTTAAATTATGCAGTAGCATGCTATGTATGTTTATATTACGTAGACAAACATATTATATGTTTTCGTGATTGGATGCGCATAGTAAGCATGCTAGGTTTATCGCGTTTTCAAGCTTTTTTTTAGAATTCTGCTAGCATGTTTTACATGTTGAGTTCTATAGAAAAGCATGCTAGGATTATGTGATCTGCATGGACAAACCTTTTGAAACAAAAGACTAAGCAAGTAACCCGACATATTAATTTTTCAAATTAAAATGTCAAGACCTCCACTTTTGATCTCTGTACAAAGTGAGACGCCTTGCGTGAGTAAACGCCCACACGCGTGGTTTGCTTGCATGTTTATCATAAGTTTGTTAGATGAGATTTCTAAATAAAACCTTTTAAATCTATTGAAAGTGGGAGTTTCATGTGTAAACGCGATCCACACGCGTGGCTTGCATGTGCGATTTTCATAAGTTCTTAGAGATAGTTTTAAAGGAGATAACAAAGAATTTGAATTGGAGCGGTATGGTCCGGTGAGTATGCCAAATCTAATAATTCATTTTCTGCTGTTAAAATTGTGGTCATTGTTTAGACATCACCTCGAGTACAACTTCCCGCGAAGTCCCTTCTTGCGATAGTGATGTGGTCTAGTAAGGTCCAATCATTAATTTCATTTGTCATAAGGATAAGTTGACATGGATTGAAATTAAACGACTAAAAGGTATATTTTAGTCTAGTCGAGGGGTTCATGTGTAAACGTCCACACGTGTGGCTTGCATGTGGGATTCCTTGGGCGATTGGAGGTTTCAATCACTATTGTTTTATCAAAGGTTACAATATTGTTGTTACGAATTATGTGCGATCGTATGCTTATGTGTTTACATTGTCTTTTCGGATATGTCTCTTACAGATTATCAATATGCTCGCACAAAATCCCTTATCCGTCCGAATTTTATCGAGTGGAAGCGAAACATTGAGAATGTTCTTCTGCGGAAGAAAATCTATTTGTACTCACTACACCCCGTCCCAAGCCTCTAGACGATTCATCTCCTGATGAGGAGCGCAAGGAGCACGAGAAATGGGACAAATCAAATAGAATGGCAAAGTGCCTTCTTTTGGTCACCATGTGCGAGTCCTTGCAACTCCAAATCGAGATGGAAGATGCAACCATGATATGGCTAAGTCTTATGAAATCCTATGAGGAGTCGGACGAGAATCGCTGTCATAATTTGAAAAAATCAATAATGTCAAGTTCAATGAAGGAAAGCGATTCGGTGCATGACCATGTAGAGTAAATGATCAATCTCTTGGAGGCTCGAGTTGGTTGGAGGATATATTGATGATGTAGTCGAATCGATATGATCCTCAACACTTTGCCCAAGTCTTTTGATGACTTCGTTATAAAGCGGTCCTTTATGATAAGAGTTATACTCTAGATTCATTCAAAGAGGATCTTGTAGCGGAAGAACATAAAATAGGCAAAGGTGCGCGATCTTTAATCGCACCTCAAAGAAAACCACCGCTTTATCGAAAGATGAAAAGGAAAAATGGAATTCAAGAGATGCTAAGGCTAAAGAAAGAGTGGGAGTGTCTGAAAGAGCTCTACCAGCGGTTTGAAAAAGCCAAGGAGAAGGCAAGTGCTTCAAGTGCGGTGAGGCTGGGCATTGGAGGCTAAGTGCCCCAAGCTCGAGCTCAAGTGCGCCATTTGCTTTAGTAACGAAACATGTTTAACAACTTGTTCTACCCATTCTTGGGTAGTGACACGAAAGCGATGATCATGTTTGTTACACCTTGCGGGGTTCCCGCGGACAAGGGAGGCGAGTGATGGCGAGATAACGATCTCCATGGGCAGCGTGGCGAAAGTCGAGGCCGTTGCGGTGGAGATGTTACTTTATGTTTGAGAGAACAGTTTAGTTTTAAAGGCGTTTTATATGTGCCGGATTTTCGTGGAACCTTGTTTCTATTTCGAAATTGTTTATTCATGGATATTACATTATTTTTGATAGTGGTGTTTCTATCATAAGAAATGACGGTTATCGTGTTGGCACTTTATATAATTCGCTTTATACTATTTACGCAAAACATAATACCTATAACTATGTTGCATCTACGTCAAACCTTAAAAGAGAAAGTTTTCTTGAAGATGACACCACATTTCTCGGCATCTTAGATTAGGTCACATTAATCTAAATAGGATCCAAAGACCGGCTAAGAATGGGCGTTGGGTAATCTCACAGCTACTCTGCTCCGATCTGCGAATCTGTATAGAAGGAAAGATGTCGACCGGACCCTTCAAGGCGAAGGGTTATAGAGCCAAAGAAGTGTTGGAGCTAGTCCATTCGACTGTGTGGATCGATGTCCATACAAGCTCGTGGAGGTACGCAGTATTTTTCACTTTCATTGACGATTACTCAGTGCGGATACATATACCGCTTCACCGCAAGTCCGAATGCTTTGAGAAATTCAAAGAGTTTAAGGCGGAAGTGGAGCGAAGCTTGGTAAAGTATCAAGTCATCTGCGATCCGATCGCGGTGGCGAATACCTCGATAACGAGTTTATGGACTACTTGGTGCGGTGTGGGATTATCTCCCACCACTACACCGGCACACCACAACAAAATGGTGTGTCGAGCGAAGAAATAAGACTCTTTTGAAATGGTTAGATCAATGATGAGTTATGCAACATTGCCTATTTCGTTCTGGGGGTATGCCTTAGAAACGAGGGCATACTTGCTAAATCTAGTACCATCCAAGTCAGTCGAAAAGACCCCTTTCGAGTTGTGGTTTGGGCGCAAGCCTAGTTTAAGCCACATAAGGATATGGGCGATCCATCACATGTGCTGAACAAGAAGTCTAATAAGTTGGAGGCTAGATCTGACGCAAGACTGTTTATTGGCTATCCTAGAGGAACGAAAGGTGGTTTATTCTATAGTCCTAAGGATCATAAGGTCATTATTAGCACTAAAGCCCGATTCTTAGAAGAGGATTATATGACAAACCACAAATCCAAAGTTGAAATCATTCTTCAGGGATTGGAAGATGATTGTATTCCACCACCGATTAGGCGAAAGTGCGAGATGTCGTGTTCAGTGGGAGGATCGACACCGGATACTTCAAGAAATTGAAGTGGGTCGACTTCCACCGGAGATACCGACCGTCATGTGGTACCTACCCGACAAGTTGTGCAAGATAGAGAACCACAAGTATCTCGCACCCACCGTTGCCATTGTGCCGATGGCGCCTCGTCGTAGTGGGAGGGTTGTTCGTCAACCCGAGCGATTTATGTTCGTGGGTGAATCTTGGTTTAGTCCCGGAAGCGAGCAGCAATAATCGACCCATGGACATACAGTGAGGCGATACAAGACATTGATGCAAGATCATGGCACACCGCTATGGACTTAGAAATTGAGTCCATAACAGCTATGGATGTATATGAAAAGACACCTCTACCAGATGGCAAGGAAGTCATAGGTAGTAAGTGGGTATACAAGAGGAAGAGATTCAGATGGAGAGGTATCGGCTTTTAAAGCCAGGCTTGTGGCGAAAGGGTACACTCAGATTGAGGGCATCGATTTCGATGAGACCTTTTCGCCTGTAGCAATGCTCAAGTCCATCGAATTCTTACAGCCATAGCACCCACTTGAACCTAGAGGTTTGGCAAATGGATGTGAAAACCGCTTTTCTAAGCGGTTACCTTGAGGAAGGTAGAGACATCTATATGCAAAGAACCGAAGGTTATGTGGTGAAGGATGAAGAGCATCTAGTATGGAAGCTTAAGAAGTCCATTTATGGGCTTAAGCAAGCCTCACGATCTGGAACTTACGCTTTGACAAGGTGGTAAAGTCCCATGGATTTACCCGGTTGCTAGCGAAAGTTGTGTATCGTTTAGATGTCAACGGTGATGTGGTATTTCTTGCACTTTATGTAGATGACATTCTTCTAGTTGGCAACAATGTGAAGTTGTTATCGACGTAAAGAGTTGGTTATCCGATCGGTTTCAAATGAAAGACTTAGGAGATGCGGCGACATTCTTGGGATCAAGGTTTACCGAGATCGCAAGAGAAAATGTTGAGCTTAACTCAGCGTCTTACATTGATCTTGTGATTACTCGTTTTAGTATGCGACCGCCAAGAAATGATTGCTACCTTTCGGACATGGCGTTCCTTTATCTAAGGAGCATTCACCTATGACGCAAAGGAGATAGAGAAATGAGACAAGTTCCTTACGCTTCCGCGTAGGAAGTCTCATGTACGCAATGCTATGTACGAGGCCCGATATCGATATCGCGGTAGGCATAGTAGCTAGATATCGCCTAACCTGGACAAGCTCATTGGATGCAGAAAGCATATACTCAAGTACCGAAAAGACTCGAGATTATAGTGGTTTACCATGCGATAGTCTAATGCCTTTGGGTTATCTGACTTCGGTTTCCAAGTGACCGTGATGAGAAAAAGTCAACCTCGGGCTATGTGTTTAACTTGGGAGGTGGGCCGTATCTGGCGGAGTGCAAAGCGATGCATTGCGGACTCTACCATGGAAGCGAATATGTAGCCGCCGGAGGCGCTAAGGAGGTGTATGGTTCAAGAATTACCTAATGGATCTAGGTGTGGTACTGGTTTGCCCAAGAGTATCATAGTTTCTTGTGATAACTCCGGTGCGATGCAAACTCGAAGGAACCACGGACCCTAAGGCGACCAAACACATAGAGAGAAGTACCATGTCATGCGAGAAATCGTGAGGCGAGGGACGTCTTGATTGAAAAGATTGATACGACGGATAACCTAGCGGATCCATTCACAAAGAGCCTGCCGCAAAAAGTCTACGAAGTGCACGTTCGAGGACTTGGATTGCGCTTGATGGCACCCACTTAGAAATGAAACTTTTGTATAAGTGGGAGAAGCAAAGTGATGGTTTTGTTTGTAATAGCTAGTAGAGTGACACATTGTATACTAAAAGTTTGCTTTAGTATAAGTGGGAGATTGTTGGATTTGTATACTGAAAGCAGTATGGTTGAGCTTGTATACAATGTTTCCTGTTACCACTATTACAATCTCCTATCTGAATTGAATACTTGATTGCATATATCGTGTCCCTTATCTCATATATAAGTTAGATCATACGGTGTGTGAAGATCACGAAGTCCGTATGATTGGTCAAGCTTAATGAGATATAAAAGAATCACAACCGAGACAACTTGAGGACGAGTTGTCGGTATAGCCGCATGTATAGATAAGAAGTGACTTGACTTGGTTGCTTGTCTATGCCGGATGCGTCTCGACGTATTGATGGATCACGAGAGATGAGTTCTTCTATCGACCGTCGTGAAGAACCTAAATCTCGGTGACTTACGATGATCTAAACCTCGATAAGGTATTAGATGAGTATGAGTTCTTGACCATCACTTTGACTTGTTATGGGTGAGGGTTATATGTTCTAACCCATATTCTCCGCATCTTGGGTGGTGGCGGTGCTTGTATGTCATGCTAGTTATCATCAGTCACCGTGTCCGTTAAGGATGATGGCGTCCCTTAAGGAGCTCAAAGGTTTATTGTACTAAACCCCGCAGTTGAGTTAGCTCAAGTACAATAATAAGGTTGAGTGGTACTACTTAAGGAATTAAAGATATTAATTATTTTAAGCGATCGAATGCTATAAATAATTAATGGACGTCTGATATCTTAAATACGGGATTCGTAATGTCTAAGTGCAAGCCCGACTCACCTTCTAAATAAAGGGTAAGTCAAGATTTATTCTCTAGTGGCATGAATGAATGTTTATAAATTAATTTATGTTACAATGAACATAAGATAATTAATTTATTTGAGGCCCATCTTTATTCCTTGCATTTGATCCTGGCTGGCCCATCCAGCCGTCGCTTAGTGAAAATCGCGCCTCTCTCTACATGGCAAGGATTTGATCCTCTTTATCCATAAGGATATTATTATATTTATGGGATATGCATGGATCATTTCCTAATGGGATTATGGTAATGCATTATAAATATAAGGTAAGAGATAAGATCAAAGCTAATCCTCAATCTTTATCCTTGAAAATTTTCGAGAATCACAAGAGTCCATTGTGAGGAATTTTCAAAAATTATGTGAGAGAGCTTGAGGGTGATTTTCCGAAGCATTCTCCATAGATCGTCCTCACTCGACGTTGGAGTTTGGGAAACCGGATACGATCCGAAGATTAAAGCACGAGTCTCGATCCGTTCATCCGTTCATCCCAGACATATTCAAAGGTAAACACGAGAAAACCCTACGTGTTGCAATTAATTATATAGACGCGTGCTAGGAATATAATCAATGTATGGTGAATTAAACATCCAAGATAGATCATCGGAGAGGGTTAAATAAGATTTCCCTACGGTGCGTGCAATGGCGGCAGGTGCCTGCGAGCGCGCTGGATGCGTCTTGACAGCGTTGGGAGGCGTTCTGATGCATTAAAATTGAAACTCATATGCATGTTTGTGTTCAAGTGAATGCATTTTGTGTTCATTTGAATGCATTGTTCGATTCAACTTAATGCATTGTTTGTTTCGCAATCACATAACAAATCAAATTACTAATCTACCCTTAATGAAGCGAAAATTAGCGAAATTAAGCTTAAAAGTCCGAAAAAATCTGAACCATCGGATCTATTATATGAGTGGATGAGATTGAGTACTACATACTATCTGGAGACCGGGTACTATTTGATCCCTTCTCTCTCTCTCTCTCTCTATATATATATATATATATATATATATGTGATGGATCAAATAAGAATCACAAGTATTTTAAGAATGAGAACTAATCCTAAGCGTAGATCTAGGTGTATCCGACAGTTTAGATTTAATGTTATTTTAAATTTTTTTTTTCACAAATTTTATTAATAATGTTATTATTGTATTTTTGTTTTTAGTGTAACCGATTTATTCCTTAAATTGAGGGATTCTTATAATTATTTATGGTAGGTGATTAGTAGTAAATATTTATTATCTTCATCTAGTTCAAATTTTATTGTCTTTATGAAAACATATTACATATTTTCGTGTATTGAAATATTCAACTTGCATAGTAGATTTTTTATAGAATTTCAGAGTAAAATTTTGTTTTCCATTTAGTTCGATTTATGCATTTATTAAATAATCTTATGTGTAATTTAAATGTTTGTTATGCATGAGCCAAACTGTATATTTTGAAAAGATGTTTACGTAATTAACATCATGATTCACGCACACAACGGCCACTACCACATTCATATTGTATTCTAACTCCTAAAATAATAAACATTGTTTTATGCATTATTATGTGATCGTTGTGTAATGTTCACGAATATGCTAACATGATATTATTCATCCACATAATGGATGATATGTGAGTTTGTCTTGTGTTCAATGCACAACTACTATCTAGTTATTCATATTAGTTGAATCACGAAAATAATCATAGTTGTATATCATTATTTTTTTTTCATTCACTAATTGTGGGATTTTTGGTACGAAATTCTTATTCGTAATTTTTATTTTAATGTAAAAAATTTATTTTTACGTTAATTATTATTCAAATAAGGATTTTTAATTATGTAAGTTTGATTTTTTAATTACTGTTTTATTTCGCATAAAAACTTACAATCGATGCACAACCATTAATATCGGATACACAATTATTAATTTCAAAGAGAGAATGTGAATTGTACATGGACGAAAAATCAGGATTGCATGAAAAATTAGGGCTGAACGAATCTTTATATTGACCTTTATGCCACTTACAGGTGTTAAACCATAAAAATAATATAAAATTAGTCAAAATTGTTTTAAAGCATGAATTTAAAATGATTCATTAGATTAGATGAAATCGTGATAGTAAATTCTTATTTCTTATCTTAGATAGAGTTTTTCCTATAACGAATATATATATATATATATATATATATATATATATATATATATATATATATATATATATATATATATAGGAGGGTTAACGTAAAAACTATTTTATTGTGAGCGTGAGAATCAAAAATGATGAATTCGGTGTGAAACTTGATGAATCATTTGGGAAAGTTCTTGAATCCAAAAATGAAATTCTCGCCTCTCATGGGATTCGAACCCAGGTGAAAATTATGAATTTTGAATTGAAGCTTTCCCAACAGATTCATTAACTTTCATTGCAAATTTATTTTGTTCAGTAAGAATTTTCGTGGTTCTTAGTTCTCACGTTAAAATTGGTTTTATTTGAACATCACTATATATATAGGAGATGGATCATGTAGGAAAGGATAATTTGGTAGGAAATAAGAATGAATCTGGACCTTTGATTTCTATATCAATGGTTGAGATTTAATTTTCGAGTGTCTTCTGATTTTGTATTTTGTGTGCTATACGGATTATTGTGCAAAGACTAGAACTCTTCTTGTCTTCTGTTGCATTGAAAGATGTCTAAACTAATATATTTAACATATGTCTACTTAATTGATGAAATATGTCTAAACTAACATATGCGATATAGTAATTGTTTGTCTACACAAATATGAAAGATATCTACTATTCCTATTTTAAATACATTAAGGACATTTCTACATAACCAACCCCTATATATATATATATATAGATATATATATATATATATATATATATATGGGTTATGCAGCTAATAAGATTAGAAATAGAGTTAATAGGTATGGAGTAATTTTAATAAGATTATGAGTCAGCCAGTTAGAATTTTCATTTTGTACTTTTAAAAATTATTGATTTGTTAAGATAATTTTGATCAGACAAAAGTCACTCAAATTACAATAAAAACTATTACTATTAAATAATAATTCATATAATAAAAGTAAAAAATAAACACATGGGATCCACTCGTACATCAAATCGAGGTAAGTAATAGCGGTTCGTGTAAGTAGCATTTGATGCAGAAACTGTCCAAATATGAGTAAACCAACTAATTGAGACTTAAACTTTATTTTGTAATTCATCTTCAACTTACAAAATCAAATTTTAATTAAAAATAATATTTTTTATATATTCATACTCAAATAATGAATTAATTGAAATTTTCAACTAAAAAAGAAATACTTTTATGAACCGTACAAATGCATTAATGCATTTGGAAGAGACAAAAAAATCATAAAACAATAAAATGAATATGATTTACAGTTATGTTAAAGTTATTTCTTCACTATCCACATATACTTGTCTCTACTCTATTTATTTATTCATTCTTTCCCGCAAAAATTAAATTAAATAAATATTGTAAGAAATTGCTGGTCCACATATACTTGTCTCTACTCTATTTATTTATTCATTCTTTCCACAAAAATAAAATAAAATAAATATTGTTAAGAAATTCCTGGTCATTCCCCTTATATACAGATTCACACACCACTTGCAAAACCAGACCGAGAAGAGAAGCTAGCCCTCGATATAGGAGCTGTTTTATGTTGACGATGGCTTCTCCCTATCTTATTCTTAATTCTTTCAAAACTGTATACTAGTCCATAGCAACAGTGAAATTACAGTTAGCAGTCTGGTTCCCTACTCTTCACTCTACTTATCGTCTTGAAATTGGCAATTTTGTTTGAAGTTTTCAACTAGCTGTGTATGGCTGCATACAGTTATTTCATGGTAATGAAATAATAATGTGTCTCAAGCATTTCCAAGAACTTGAACGAGGTCTAAATGCTGCTGCATTGAGTTTCATTTTGTGGTTTGAGTGAGAGAGTTTGTTACTGCTTATATAATTTTATTCCTTATGATTTTTTGGGTTAATGTGGCTGGATGCAAAATGTGATGATGGTATATTTTGAAGCCTCTTTTTAGAATCTTTCCCCTCTCTCTCTCTCTAAAAAAGTTTTGGACCTCAATACCACTTTACAGGATTTGTTCAAAGGCATAGTATGATAATTGATAAATCCCTTTTCAGTAAGTCATACCTTTTTTTTACCCTACTCTGTTTTCATGTATGTCTTTTCTCATTTGGTTGCTTGCAGCTTTTCTTCTCCTTTCCAAGATGTTTTTTTTTAAACTGTGTATAATATTGAGATACAAGAAAAAAATTCCATTTATTGATGATCTGAAACAAATTTAGCTGCAGGGTTATAATTGTTATTTTTCTTGTATGATTGTTCTTGATTTTTATCATATCGATAAATTTGTGTATGTGTGTTTTCTTTTCTTTTTCCGGCCAAGAGCCATTTTAATTGAATCAATTGTCACTATTGGCTTACATGCACACTTCTTTTATTAAAACGTGTCTCAACAAATGCAATAAATGATGCTCGTGGCCACCATAAATCACAATGCCAAAAGCAGCAAGAATTCTTGAATTCTTCTTCACAGATCTCGGATTTTGGTTAGACATTAGAATGAGACATTGTAATAATCCCATGTTGCTTGATTGCATCTTCTTCTGTCTGATTGGAACATTTAATGCCGTATTTTTCTGCAATGTGATAGAAATGTCTGCCTTAAATGAAGCCATTGGCATCACCTACTTGTACATTATGCGTTCCATTGGATTCTCTAAATATCTGCACAAATTTTTCTTGCACTTATGTATTTGGCATCTGTGCACTGTTTCAGGTGTTGTGGGTCAGGGAGCATTCGAGTAGCATCAAAAATTATTTTCCATTTTCGAGTTTCTTTTGAGATATGCAGACTCCTAAGTCAAGGTAACTAGCTTTCGGTGCTGCAAGAACAATGAAGAGTTCATGATAGTGATTTTTTATTAATTTGACTTAAGCTTACCTCATGATGAAAGTGTTGTTGAGCTAATAATCATCTTTTGTTGTAATGATTTCTAGTAAATACGAAATGAATATGCTAATATGAGTAAATCTTGTCTGTTGGGACCGTAAAAGGCCCCATTAGAGGTTGATGGATTACTTGTGACATTAGAGGTTGAATATGCCATATATATGATGAGGTATTTTCATTACATCAGTTACTAAGCATCAATTATTAAATTTTCATTGTTTGGATTTGGTATTTCACCTTTCTGCTTAAACTAGTTCATTCATCTGTTTAGGATTCCAACTTCTATTGAATTTGGGTGCAATTGTCTATTAAAAGGTTCTCAATTTCTTTGTCACATTCTACCTAATAATATGAGACTTCAATCTCAGTTTTCTTGACTATTATAAGCATTTTTGCAGTAACTTTGTGATGGTGAGGTTTCATGTATTTGTAAAATTAACATGCTTCCATTTATCAGTTAGAATCTCTTGACATTTATTTTTACTCTGTTGCAGAACCAGTTCCTCAGGAACAGCTCTGCTGATTTCTCCCCACTCTATCTCTTCTCCTGTGTCGGGAAAGAACTCCCCTCGATCAGCCCCCTCCGAGGCTTCCAGAAAAAACTCTCCACGAGCTGTGCGCCAGCTCAAGACAAATCCGCGGTTTTTAGAGCCCACCATCTCTTCTTCTAACCTAGCAACTCGAGCACCAAAAGAGACGAGCCTTCGAGTTTCTGATCACAGCTCGCCTGCAAGTCCACTCTCCGAGGTACTCAAAATGATCGTATCTTTTCTTATCATGTGCTAGAAGCAGAAAATAAAGTGAAATGGAAATTCCTCTGTGTTATAGAAGAATCTATTACCATGTTGTATGGTGGAATCTTGTACCATGTAATGAATACTTAACTTCTGTATCAAATTAATCCAAAATTTAATGACTTATATTCCTCAACCATTCATCATAGTGCTGCATTTTGTTTGTCAATATGAATAAGTATTCTTGTTAAGTATATATCTTAATTTCAACTATTGCTATTGATATACATGAACATTCAAAGACAGAATTTTATCATGCAAACTTTCTTTTCTTGTGAAATGAATGCCTTAAATTCAACTATTGCTATTGATAGCTTTTGCATATTTTGCTAATTCAATTTCTTCTTGTAGAAAAGGCGTTCGACCAAAGTTGCTGAGCTCGAATCGCAGATTTCTCAGCTCGAAAATGATCTGAAAAATGTTAAGGATCAACTATGCTTATCAGAAAAATCTAAAAGCAAGCGCAAAAAGATGCAGAGGAATCCAAACAAGAGCTCTTAGTCCTCTCCTTGAAGCTTGAAGAATCGGAGAAGAAACTTCTAGAACTTTCAGCCTCTCAGAATGCTCTCACAGTAGAGCTCCACGAGACGAGACGAGAACAAGACACGTCATTGCAAGCTGAACTTGAGGCAGTACGGAAGCAGCAGTTGCAAGAATCGGCTGCTTTGGCCTCTGCATTAGATGAGATTGAGAGGCTCAAATCTCAGCTTGAGATGGTAGCTGAGTCCAAATCTGCACGAACTGAGCTCAACGAGACACTCTTGGTTGTGGAAGAAATGAAGAAGCAGCTAAGCGACTGCAAGAAATCCGAATCCGAGGCGCAAGAGCTTGTTGGCGAGACACTGATGCAGCTGAAAGCAGCGAAGAAGATGGTGGAGATGCTCAGGTCGGATGGATGCAAAGCCATGGGTGCCTACGAGGCCACAGCTAACGAGCTGGAGCAGTCGAGGGCTAGTGTCGAACTTCTTGAAGAGCTTGTTGGAAAACTCAATGTTGAAGTTGAAGACAGGAAGTCGAAGGCAGAATCGGTTGAAGTGGATTTCGCCTCCGCGAAGCTCGAAACGGAGCAGTTGAGATCGGATCTAGCTGTTTCCGAGATGAGGTGGAACAAGGATCAAGCTCGGAGCGCTGAGCAGATCAAGCAATATCGTGAAATCGTGGAACAGATCAAATCCACATCGGGGCGGAGAGAGGCGGAATTGGAGGCAGAGCTGCGAAAATCAAGCTACGAAATCGAGGAGCTGAGGTCAAACCTCATGGATAAGGAGACGGAGCTGCAGAGCATTTTCGAGGAGAACGACACCCTCATATTGCAGCTTGAAAACGCGATCTCTGGCCAGCTAAAAGCAGAAATCGAGACAATTAAAGCAAGGCACCACCACGTATCAGAGGAGAACAGAGCAATGAAGGAAATGTGCATGGCCAACGAGAGTGCAAGAGACGAGGGCATGACGGAGGTGGAGGCGGCGAGGGGGGCGGAGCGGGAGGCACTGGCGAAGGTGGGGGCCATGGCGGAGGAGGTGGAGAGGAGCGACAAGAAGGTGGATCGGGTGGCCGAGCAGCTGAAGGCGGCGCAGGCGGCTAATGCGGAGATGGAGGCGGAGCTGCGGAGGCTGAAGGTGCAGTTGGACCAGTGGAGGAAGGCAGCAGAGGTGGCGGCCTCGATGATCTCGGGTGGGAGCAATGGGCACGCGGTGGAGAGGACGGGGTCGATGGATAATAACTACAGCAGCCAGAAAATGAGGAGGATCGCTTCGCCCTACGCAGATGATCTTGATGATGAGCTGATGAAGAAGAAGAACGTGAATGTGTTGAGGAGGCTTGGGGTGCTGTGGAAGAAGCCGCAGAAGTGAGAAGAGTTGATGCATATTGTTGTGAGATGACTGTGTTTTCTTTGTTAGCTTAGGGTGTTAGAACTGCTCATTTTTAGGGGTATTTGGTTGAAGATATGACTAACAATGTTCATCAATCAACACAATACTTGTGTTTTTTCTTGTTTTATCTAAAAAAATGAGATGACACGTTTACATTCAAAGTTTGCCCCATTTTAAAAAATAGAATGCACATTCGATTTTGACATTTTAGTACGCAGTAAATATAGTTTGTTGTGAACCCTATATACATTCTTCCCACCTGTATTTTTAGTGGGTGAGGCCCTCCAAAATAGTATTCAATCTTCTGTTCCGATTATGAAATTTGTATTTCAGGAGTTCATAATTATTCAATATTCATAATGTGTCACACCAATATTTATCTCTTGAAGTTGCATGGCGTATGTAACAAAGTAAGAATTTTCTTATTAAGTGACGGCAAGTTTGTGAGGCAAAAAAGAAAATCAGTAACGAAATACTACCCAATGTTTTGACCCCTAGAGGTAATTTGTTTGAAACAATATTTAGTTTTTCAGTAAAAGATGTTTGAAATTGGAAAATTGCAAAAGATTGATAGAAGGGTGATTTATACATCATAGATATACTAAAAATATTAATACATGTCCGGTTTTACTCCTACAGCCCCTAATTTAAATTATAATAAATAATAATTTCATGGGTAAATAACATTATGCACTCCAACGTTTACACATTTTTACATATGTGTCCCAACATAATCATAATAACAAATTGAACCATAACCTTTATATACTTTTAACATTCGTGTCATGTGACCGGAATCGGGCCTAATTTGCCTATGTGTCACATTAATTTGGGCCCGATTTGATTATGTGGCACGCATGACGCCGTTTAACTCGTTCTTGCATTAAAAATCTAATTATTGAACCCTAATCGTGCACATTCTTAGAAATCCTCTCGCCATTTTGAAATTCTCTCACAATCCTCTTGCCATTCGTCAAGATGTCTACAAATTCTTGGAATTCAAATGGAAAACCCTTCTGCAAGCATGGTCCTTGCCATTTGATGACATCTTTTACTATTGAAAATCCGGGCATGACGTTTTGGGGATGCCCAAGCTACAATATGATGAGTTTTTCTTTTTCTTTGTCATTTTAATTGGAGGGGTGTCGATTGTTTATGATTTTATGCGAATGTATAGGATGATGGTTGTCGATATTTTGTGTGGATGGAATAACCATATGAAGGAAATGTAAGAGTTACTCTATTGAAGGTGATACGCAAATTACAATATGTGGAGGCAGAAAAACTGAAAATCGAGGAAGATATTCAGAGGATGAAGTTTGAGTTCGATTCATATATGTTAAAAATTTATGGTGAAAAGAAGATATTGAAGCAGACGCTAAAGCGGACCAAGTTTAGAATGCGAGTTTATAGCTTCATTGTTCTTTGGATTTTTATCATGTTAGGTTTGTTGTGGTGGATAGGTATAGCCGTGTAGGCAGCAATGTTGTTCCACAATCTAAACAACTATATCTACCAAATTAAGTTGATGATTTGTAGTCTAAGATAGAAAGAGCAGCCCTTAGTCACTCCCCCCCTAGCCACTTTGTTCTAGCATAAATCCTAACATCAATTAAAAATACAAGCTTTGAATATTATAATACCTAGTTGTTCCGTCGTGTTGAACATATCAACTTTGAAGAAGTTTTTCTATAGTTTGTTTCCTCAAGCTTCTCTTGCGCATTTTCAAATGGGTTTCTTCTCTCACTTCTTCTCTTGCCTTGTATGTTTTCGACTCCCCTTCTCAAGCTTGCATATTTTCCGTCGTGTCTCTTGTAAATTAAGGTTCAACTAGTTTAAAATTTATTCCACATATGAATGTGATGTGGATTTCCAGCGTCCACGTATGCGTAATTGGCCCGATTTCGGTCATCGAGGCATTATTATAAACCCATTTGAAAAGTTATGATTCAATTTGTTATTATGATTACGTTGGGACACGGATATAAAAAGCCATAAACGTTGGAGTGCAGAATGTTATTGACCCTAATTTCATTATATACTTATAAGATAAACATAAACCTTGCATCTCTACTCAATTTCGTAGCCGTGTGACAAGATAAAGCAAGTTGCTGCTAAATGTTTTAGGGCTTTTCCTGAATTTCATTCTAAGGAATGCGGCCTTTATTAGATTCCACTTATTTCTTCGATTGATGTCTGATATGTTCAGTTGTTTTTCTGATAATTCGGGTTTCCATAGTCAGTTGGGAAATTTAAAATTTGGTTTGTGATAAACACTCATTTTAAACTCTTTTTATTTGTTCTTCTATTTATGTTTAGTTAAGATTATGTTCTTTTGTTATGTGTTTTGATTTGTTTTTATTATTATACGAAGATGTCATATTTGGATATAGATTACACGTCTGGTGTAGTTTTGGAGCAGTTAAGGCACATCGGAATACTTGAAGGATTTAATTAAGGAGATTAGGCTCTTCATAGGAATGAAGTTTATCTCGAAACGAATTCGTAGGCCCAAACGGATCGAAGGGAGATATGGACGAAATAAGAAACGCGCAACCATGCAAAAACAACGACCTATTTTGTGAAGGAATCATGTAGAAAAACAGCGACTATCGTTCTAGTTGCTGTAATTTCGATGTTTTTTGTCACAAAACGTCGACACGTTTAGCGATCGCCGTTTTCGAAGGATTTTATGCTCAGAAATGGAGACTGACGCGTTTGGTTGCAGTTTCTTCCCAATTTCGTCCAATGTTTGATTTTCCTTGTTTTCTAAGCCATTTTAGAGTGTGGGATTTGTTCCCAAAGCTATAAATAGGACCTTTGTTTAGCTCCTTAAAAACTTTAAACCTTGTGTTACATGTTTTTCTTAGTTTTTCCATAGCTTTAGAACTTTGCTTTAGCTTCCAGATTGAAAGATTTGAAGTTTTCATTGTGAATTTCAAGCACGGGTTTTTATCTATTTATTTAGTTGCAATCATGTTTTCTTTATTTTCTTGTGTTCAATTTTAATTACGAGCTATTAAATTTCTTGTTGATCCTAGGGTTTGTATGATTTGATAGAGATTATGTGATTGATCTATTGTTCATGGTTTGTGATTCTTGGTACTTGATTTAATGTTTAAAAAGCTGACCACTATTGATACATGCTAGTAGTTCAATCAATTACCTAACCTGTTTAGCTGTGCAATCGAATTCAAGAATACACAACACAATTAGATATGGTTGTAGAAGGAATAATCTTTGTAAGCTTTTATGAATTAGTATATTTCTTGAGATATAGCGAAAATAAAATTCATGTTAATCAACTATCACAAGACTTGATAAATTGTAGTTATTCGTATGATCATTCATCTAAATTGAATTAAAGTAATTGGGATAATAGGTTAATTACATGATTTTGCTTAAATTAATGCATTCCATAGGTCAACAGTTTGTTCTTAAGTTTCCACACCATAGATAGTCTAGATAATAGTGATATGTCTGTATTTAATATTTGTTGTGTTTTCATTGTTTCAGTTCTATGGATAAGATACTAGCTTGTTAGCTTACTACAACTACATCATTTAATTGCAGTACTAGAAACCAATTTTCAAAGGTTGAATATTTCTTTCTATTGGGGAAAAAAATTCATAATGGAACTAATTCGATTCATAGATAGGCGTTCTGTTTCAATTCGAAGGTTTCAGAATACTATTTCCAAATCTACAACAAAATTTGCTTTTAAGGACATCAAAACATGTCACTAATAACCATCTATAACAACATCTGATCTATCTCCACGCTGATTTTTAGTGTCGTTTAAGCAAGTGTAGCAACAGCTCTTCTCAGTATAAAGACACTGAGAAGTGCCGCTTTAGGTATTATTTGAAATTCGAAAATCTAAGTTATTGTGACATCTAAAAACGCCTTCACAATATAATTTGTGAGTTATTTTTTTTCCTTATAAATGTGATTTAATAATTATTAATCACAATTTAATAATTTAAAAAATTATTTTTGATTTTTTTTAAATTTACATTTTAAGCTTTATATTCTATAATTTTTAATTTCAGTTTCTACTTTATGAATTGAAACGAATAGAACAAATACCAAAAGACATCTGATCGAAATAAAATAATATTATTTATTCAAATATAAGAAGAAACTTAATTACAATATCATATAAATAAAAATGATCAAGATAAAAGAATTAGAAATTATAGAATCTTATCCACTCTCAGAATAACACTAGTCTAAGCAATTGTACTATAAGATAGCTAAAACTAAAAAGCAAAATGTATAACTATTATGCTACCAAAAGTACTAAAAAATATTGTGCTGTTCTTGTATTCTCTAAAATATGTTCTCCCAAGTGCCTTTTCTTCTATTCTTCCAAAGCTATGAGTATTTTCCCAGGTTATCCGGAAAATGAGATCAGCTGCACAACCTCCAAGTTGATTTCCCAAGTGCATTTTCTTCTATTCTTCCAAAGCTATGAGCATAAAGACAAAACCTCAAGGCAAATAAAAAAAATGAGTATAGACAGTAACACATTCACAAACTCCATTTCTTGTTTCTTTAAGTATAACATGAGTGGCACACAATTAGTGTTCAATACATTGAGCTTTCACAAATACCAAAAAGAAGAAATAAAGATAAAAAAATTACAGCAACATTTGTCACTCCACATGCACATACGGCATCAAACAACCAGCTATATTAATATATTAATAGCATCCAAGTACCACTGAATCTATTATGAATAGAAAGAGAAACACAATAATTACCTGGTGGTGGTGTAGAGAGTACCGCAGGATTGAGATAATTGAGAACCAATCAAAACCTGATAACCAACTAATTAACGGTAAGAGTCTCGTTATATAATCTTGAAATTCCAAAATTAGAAACAAGCAGTAGAAGTCTGCCCCCCAGAGATACATTAGTTATAGTGACATGCCTATACACCTTTATTGACTCGTGTTTGGAGATTTGTATTTGCTGGATAGACTTCAATCCAAACAGTTTCACAAATTGGAACCAATTAATGGTCTGATTCTACAATAGAAACCTGCTGGTGATTACATATATATATTATAACACAACTAATTAAGGTTCAAACAAAATGCTTGAGTTTGTCATAACTCATCCCTAAACATTTAAGAAACTAACTTAAAATAGCTACCATAGGATAATTGAACTCTAATTGTTCGTCATTAGTTAAAGTAACTAGTTATCTTCTTTATTTTACCAGAATCTAGGTAGAATAGTGAAAAACATGGGGTTAATCAGAGAGAATAAAAAAAAAGCAAGATAGCCATGCCTTATGTTTTCTGCCCTGAATGCATTGTCACATTACAAAATCTATCAGAAAGCTTTATAACTAAATACTATATCAAGATGCAGGCTCTCTTAGCATCATCATGAAATGAGAAACTCAAAACCTCTAAAACCATAAGAATATATTTAATAGTAAGATATCTATAGAACAGTGAATATAAGAAATTAATTGAGGTTATATGCAAGAATAATAGGTTACATATATCTTTTAAGTTGATGTAACTAATTGTAGACATTGTTTCTAGTCACTAACGGCTGCAAAAAATAATAAAGAACATTCGATAATTGACTAAACTTTATAGCATTAGATAAGTGAGATTGATTACTGCATTTTAAAAAGTTGCAAAGAATTCTAAGTAAGTGACACATCATATTAGGTGTGTTTCGATTGTTGAGCATAAAAAATCCATGGCAACTAATTGAGGCGATTTATTTTAACAAGCAGTAATCAACAAAGAATCCAGCACAGTACAAAGCTATTGCAGTTAATACATTGGCGATTCTCATGAAGCTTTAGAAGATTCAGCATAATTTTTCTGATTCTTCTCGCCCTGCTTCCAGCTCGCACCAACAGAATAAACCTCAAAACTTTTTCCCCCAAATCTGTTCACTGCACCAAAGCAATTAAATGATCGGCACAAACCATAAACCACAAAAATTGATAACTAAACGCAAAAACTTCAAAACCAACCAGATCTGGTAAATTAAACCTCAAACTCTGACGCCAATTCCCCTTACCAACTCAATCGACATCAAATTGAAGAAAAATAAAGAAGGGGAAGAAATTGGAGTGGGTGGTTAATCCTTTTTTTTTTTTTTTTTTTGCAGATCGGTTTTCTAGACGTGGTAAATTACTACCTTTTTCATTTATATCATCTTAATTTTCTTTTGTATTTGATTTCTAAAAAATTCTTTTGTATTTTAAGTATAAAAACTTTGTTTAATTTTGGTGGGAAAGTTACCGCCAATGTAAACGAGCCTTTTTTTTTCTATGTTTTGGGGGAGGCATTTCATGGTGTCGTCATTGAAGTGATATAACGTCAGGTTACTTTTAGTGTCGTAATATTATTAAAAGATTTTGTAATAAATAAGATTGAAAATTTTGATGTCACAATAGAGATGCTATCCTGACATATACGTAGTAGTGCCGTTAAAGTGGTGTAGTAATAGGCCTTTTTTGTTGTAGTATAGCTCTTAACCAATTGAACTAAACCCGTGGAGTAACTGTTCTAGATCTATCTATATGTATGAGATTAAAGTTGATAAAATCAGCCCACGTAAATACACTTTACTTTTTTCTGCAAATAAACTTATTGTATCTTGGATCTTCATGGTTATATGTTTTTGTTATATTATTACATTTTTGGTGTCTTAAGTTCTGAAGTTTTACAAATCTAGAGCTTGAAATTATTTTTACAAGAAACTGGTGTTAGGACTTATTTGGCATTCATTTATTTTTTTTCTTAACAGGCTAGGATATACTAGCCTAAAATTTTAGAGAATTTTAAATTCTTTAAAAAAGCACTATGTGGTCATATTAATTTTATAATAATCTACCATCATAAAGTTAATTTCTATGCAATCAACTTAAACATATTAAAAGTTTCTAACCATTTTATATTTGTACAAATTATCCATATCTTGAATTTTCATTGGTTCTGAAATGATTTTTAATTTTATTTAGTTTCATTGGTATTTTCTGAATTTACTACATTTTTCAATAAATTGTATGTTACCGAAATTATTTAATTTCCCATAAAAATGTTTATCCCTTTCTCAAAAAATATGCGTAATATGAGTGGTTCACGGAATATATAACTTATAATTACCAATAAAATAAAAATGGCAAAGTTCTATATCATGCAAAAGGCGAGTCTGTGTCGTAATATCAAGTTGAGATACTACAGTGTCAGATTTTAGAATTTTACATACAAAAAAAGAACTTGTCCAATAATTTGTTTTATAATCTCCATTGTTACAATTTGTTATTGTATAGCCTCCAATATACAATTATTAATATATAAGCACTAAGTAGTAATATTGTGCGCTAACTATAATGGTCACATATTAATTCGCAAACCATTAATATATTATTACATTATTGTCATTAAAAATCAATTTATTATACTCTTTCCGTTTCTTAATATAAGACTTTTTAGCCTTTTGAAATTTATTTTTTTTAATTTATTTTTGATAATTTAATACAGAAATTTTAAAGGCTGCGTCACGGTGGACTCGAACCCGAGACCTTTGGCCTCGGGCATTAACCACTCTACCACTAGGCCAACACACACACACTTGAAATTTATTTCTTAATATAAGAAGATGTTATCTCCTACCAATGTTAATTATATCTCATCTCTTATTAAAGTTCTATATTTTTTTAACTCTCTCATTAAACACCCAATAATTGTTCTCTGTTTCTTTCCCTTCTAAAATGTATTTTAAGTAAGAGAAAAATAATAGTTTACCAAATCTGGTGTTAATTAATATTTTCTTAATCCTAGTGTAAAAGATAAAAAGAATCTTATATTAAAAAAGGGGATTATATGTATATAAAAATATTATCTAACACACACATATATATATATATATTGTAAGTTTTATTGTTCTTAACTATTAAATCCAATATAGATATCTTTGAAAATCCCTACCAATTACCATCAAGCGCTTGATATATTTTATTGTGCTTGCTTTTATTAATTAATTTGAGGGAAGACATACACACAAAATACAAAGGTTGGTCTCATTCGGCGCAGAGTATTTGAAATTAGCAGCGAAATTAAAATAAATAAATAGGCTGGTGGTCTATGTCCATATACGATATATGTTTCCCAAGTCGTGACTGACAAGTGACAACATGATTCCATAGACTTTTTTTTCACGCCCAAATCTGCACTTGGATTTAGTCTGTCCCAAATAACGGAAAACTCGACCCCTAATTTGCTCAATTTCTATGTCATTGGGACTACTGAAACCACAATTATCATTTAATTAATCCCTAATAAACATTCCATTTCCATTTAATAATCACTAAGATCTACCTCTAACCAATAAACCATCATTACACAATATCTTGAAAACAACTTATCCCTTCTATTCTAATCCAATTGTTTACTATTTTCTTGCAACCAAAACACTGCCAATTTCAAGATCTTTTGTCAAGTGTTTCACAGTGTTCAGACATGCTATGTTGCATCACTTTCAAAATCCATTTTCCCACAATAGGCAAACAAAGCAGTCTGCATTACTTCAACTTTTTACAGAGTAGTTTAGGAAATGAAATGACTACAACAAATGTGAAACAAGAAATGAAATTTCATTAGTTTGCTCATCAAACAAATAAATGTAGACAGCCAAGGAAAAAAACAGAAGATGATTCAATTGCCTCTTTACTACGAACAAAATCCACATCATTAAATTAAGCTTTTTCCTTAAGTTAAAATACTTGAGAAGTAAAACCCTATCAATATTACTTCATTTCATTTTTCTTTCTACCAAACACTATAATCAATCCATATCAAATACTCGACCTAAACAATTACAATTATTCACGAAACTCGTGAATAATTGTAATTGTTTTGTTTGGGGGCTTCTATATCCTCTTATGTCAAAGGGCTATTGAGAAGCCCCTGCCAATTAGACGAGCCGATCCCGCTCCAGTTCAGTCTGGCGGAATCAAAATCCGATCTATTGCCATCTCCAGTGCTCGTATTCTGCCACGGGAAGCCCCACAAAATCCTTCCGTCCCGTCCCGTCCCCACCAGTGCCGCACATTTCCTGCTTCACAGTCGTCACCGCCGTCGACGCCGTGGTCGAGACCCCGCGGTAATCCTCGTAAGGCGACGTCATTCCCATCTCGTGGGCCCCACTCATCCCCATCCCACCACTCTGATCAACCTCTACATTCCCACTACCACTCCCCATTCCATAGTACAAATTCTGCATCCCATTCCCACCGCTGTAATTATCAAAAACACCACTTCTGATGGCATCAAACAGCCCGGAAGAAGAGGCGCCGCCGAAACTCCCGAGAACATCACCGTCGTGGTGGTGTTGATGTTGGGTCATATTTGTATTCCCCCAGATCGAGAAATCGCGATCCTCTAACCCTAAATGGCCGGAATTCTGCTTCTGGAGCCTGGCAATGGCAAGATTGAGATCGTTAGAATCGAAACCCAAAGGGTCCATGGATGGAAGTGGGCTTGGGACGGGCTGGTCCTGGCTTCTCTTGGAAGATGACGAGGACGAGGAGGAAGAGGATCTCTTGTTCTTGCGGCAGCCTCCGCCAACGGGGACGTTGCGGAGGGTGCCGCCTTTGGTCCAGTATCTTCTGCAGGATTTGCAGAAGTACCTGGGCTGGGAAAGGCTGTAGTTGTTGTAGTAGCAGAATTTGGTGTTGGTGGAGTCGCATCTAGGGCATTTTAGAGCCTGCATATCGGCTGGCCGTGGCTTCCTGTTTTCAGCTTGCTGTGATTTGTTGCAGACGAGCATGCTTTCTAGCGTTTGTAAACCCATTTCCTGAATAAATTTGCATGTAATATTGTTAATCACTCTCGTAGATGCGACACTGATTTGTTGCCTTGTTGGTATACGCTTGTTTGAGAATAATAATATATCATCAGCAAACAAGAAATAGTGAAATTAATCGATACTGTGATAATAGCAATTTGTTGGTGGATACTTATGTCAGTCAAGAAAACCCATCCACCTACATGTATTGCACTTTGATATTCAATTCAAGTATTTGGGCTCATTATTCTAATTAAAATTATAAGCATTAGTGGTTTAGTTTGAATTGGGGTGTAGAGGAGAGAGAACACATAATTCAGATTAGGAGGAAATTTCCAGGAAATAAAAGGAACAAGCAAAGAAAACTTTCCTTTTAATCATATCAGGTGACATTAGAGTCTAATATAGTGCACAGTCAGAAATTTCGATTTTTTTCTTTTGCAGTAAACTGAACTTCAGTTTTGAAACCATGGGAAAATAGATTAATTTTCGGACCTGAAAAATATGGCACTTCAAATCAAGAAGTGATTTCATTTTATCAACTGTAGAAGTTTATTTGCCTTCAAGTAAACAATAAATTTCTCTGTCAAAAACCCCAAAATAAAATTCCCAATAGTTGAAAAGAGAGAAGGAAAGCAAAAGGAAAAAAAACAAAAAAAAAAAAGAGAGAGAGAGGAAGATCAACACATACACATTCACAAATGAGTAAAGTGGTTGAAAGCAGATTCATTTTTTTCAGCTGAATCTTTAAAAGAAAATTAATTACATAAAAATGGACCTGGTGATGGTGCTGCTGTGCGCTTGAAGAATCCATCCCACCATGCAACAGTTATACTTATCTCTGTTTCACAAAAATTGAAAGGCGATTGATGAAGAGAGAATTTGTATTTATGCTGAAATCTTACAGAAGATGGGAAAGAAAACTCAGCCTAATACCACAAGCTGCAGCAACCCACATATATATATATATATATATATATATATATATATATATATATATATATATATATTCAGAGTGAGAGGAGGAGGACAAAGTGGGCTGTCGTTATAGAGAGAGAATAGTTTGAGAGAGAGTGAGTGTAATGATTACAATATTGTGGTGGGGACGTCTGTGTGTGTAAGTAATATGTGGGAGTTGGCACGCAAGATACAACACGAAAAAAGAAGTCGAGAGAGAGAGAGAGAGAGCGGCATTTCAATTCGGATTTGAGGCCACAGTTCTGTCGGGTGGGACCCAGCGGCGTGGGAAGGCAACTACGGGTGTGGACCACATGGGCCCGGCCCGAGGTGCATGCAGCACTCAGCAGCAGCGCGCTTCGGGCTTTGAAATTCCAATTCGTCGCCAAATAATTCACTAAATACTATACTCCGCGGGTTTTAAATGTCGGAAGCAGACAACCACTAGTCTACTATTACTCTACGTACCATGTCCTGTACTTTTCTTAATTATCTCGAATTCAATTGTCTCTTTTCAATTCTTATGTTTCCTGTTTTTATCTACCTTACATTCGAAATTGACGTAATATTATAGCAATCATTGATAATGTATCTATAGAATAATACAATGGTGGAACTATTATTAACCCTGAAAATGAAGTTCTTGACAAAAAAGGCGACACTTGGAGCTATATCATTTAGTTTTCGAATTATAATTCAGAAATTTGGACCCAAGTAGCAAATTTATTATATTTTTGAGTAAGTCCTATCTTAATATCAGCACAACTAAATTTCTTTGGAAATAATAGAAATCTTGATGGAATTTGAACTTTAGATCTCTCAATTGCATAAGAATTACTTATCACTTGAATGTCCGCGAATAAACATTTAAAGAGAGAATTGAAAATGAGGGGACAACAAACAATACATTACCATTATAAAAATGATGCAAATTTTAATATTCCTACAACGTGATCATTTTAATTTTTATGGATGGTTATAATAATTCATCAATAATTTTTTGCTCCTCCTTTGTTAACTGCCAAACTATCTAGATCACAGTGATCTTCATATGATTTATGCTTATAATTAAAGAAACATTAATGCAATAAAAAAATATTAACATACATTTAAAAACATTTGTATATATATAATAAGAAATAATTAATAACTTTTACCGAAAGAATCTATTACAATCATTCGCTATGTATACTTTTAGGTTTCATGACTTTAGAAATATAAAATAAACGCTAAGGATATTCTGTAAATTTTCTGGTGATGAAATCAGTAGGTTTGTACAGGTGTTCTTAAGTATATGCATGCTTCGAGAGTCGGATATCTAAGTTATATATATATATATATATATATCATCCTAATCATTAATATAATGTGTAAACTGTGACAGTGTTAATTGACGGAATTAGTGATTTCAATCATTCTACTTTATGTTCACTCGTATGAATTAGTTGTTTCCAAGCAAGGTTTGCTCCATATTTCTGACATGTGCAACCCTGTATTTTGAATTGACAAGTCAGTACCTATTTTTGTACACGTCATAGAGATTATGTTTTTTTATCTTTTCTATTTTCAGAAAGACATGCATCCTAGTATATACTTATAAGCGATATCACATGTGACCATCTTCGCATTAAGTATCCTAATATACACTTAGATAAGAATGAAATTAGATAAAAATGAAATGGACTTTGGAATGAAATGATGATAGGAATAGAATGAAATGAAATATGTGATTACTATGGCAAGTATGTATAAGGAATGAATGAATATGAATGAAATAAAATAAAATAAATAAAATAACCATTATTTTTATAATTTATGTTATAATAATAATAATAATAATAATAATAATTATTATTATTATTAATTTATTAATAATGATAATAATAATAATAATAATAATAATTATTATTATTATTATTATTGTTATTGTTGTTATTATTAACTAAATATTAATACTATTATTTTAGTAAAATATTTATTGCTATTATTTTTATGTTAATATTTTTAATAATATTATTAATTAATTAATAATATTTATTATTATTATTATTAGTATTATTATCATTTTACTATTTTATTATTATTGTTATTATTATATTATTTATTAATAATAATATTATTATTATTTTAATGTAACTATTTATTATATTAGTCATTATTTATTATGTTAATATTATTCTATAATTACTATCACTTATTAATTAGTTAATAATATTTATTATTATTATTATTATTATTATTTTGTTGTTGTTATTATGATTATTTATTATATTATTAATAATAATATTATTATTTAATTTATTTATTGTTAATAATTACTATTTATTTATTATCATAAATATTACTATTTTATTATTATTATTATTATTATTATTATTATTATTATTATTATTAATTAATTTATAAGATAAAAATAAATAGGAATAATTTTGTTAGAAAAAATAAATAAATTTGGCTAATATCATGTTCATGAGAATAGCTAATATTGTGTGGTATGGGAGGAATGACTAATCTCATGTTTACGGGAATAAACATTCATTCGAGAATGGTGATTCCTATCGTAAAAATCTTATCAACCATAAGATTGAGAATGAAGACAGTAATCATCATTCCATTTCAGCATATAAGCCATCACATTATAATCGACGCTTATCAACATTGATTATTAAGTGATATTAAAAAAATAAAATAAAAATAAGTACTTCTCAGTTGATATACATTTTAATAAGTTAGGTTAGGTTTTCTCCCTTATTATTTTCTTGAAATTGTTATTATTACCATGAATACAGAGAGTTTTTTTTATTAATAAATTGTAAAACATCTAATATACATACTCCAAGTTGTTATAAATTAATATAAAGCATATGCATGAAACTTTAACTAATATACTAATGAAGGTATTGTTACTTTTGAATTTTATAATACAAAGCTGATCAAGATTCTATAGGGCTATGTATAAACATTGAAATTTGATATGTCAAATCTTGTCACATGCACCTAAAAAAGCAGATATGCTATTCGATCCATCACCAACCCTATTTTTACTTCACAAAAATATAGGAAGCCCTGTCAGCATTTATGGAATGTACTATTTTCCTATATATTTCCCTTTTCTTTATCTTCTCATTTTCAAATAAAAAGCTTGTCTTAGTGAATGCGAGGAAAAGGCATTTGAAGCTAAGCTGCCGCAGCCACATGGATCGACGACCAGTTTCGTAATTTCTAGTTATTCTATGCTTTGAAAATCATGTTTATGTTGTATCGACTGTCGAGTTTTATGCTCATTCTTAATTTTTTGACCAACTCACTCAAACACACGTAAGTAAATGACGAATCAATCAGCATCATCTTCGGAAGTACTAAGTAAGTCTACAACCAAATTTTCAAATTGACAACCAACTTGACATGAACCACTATTTCAAATTTCAATCAGTTTAACACAAACTAAATTGTGACATCACAGGTAACATACATATGACTACAAAGTAGTAATGTTCAAGTAATGAATGATTGGCTGAAGTTTCCTTGTCCATTAAGATAACAAATAAGCAACACATGCAATCCACTGGAATACATAATCAGCCAATCAAAATAAAGAGAAGACAAGCAGGTGGTCTACCTAAAACTTAGCCAGTCAGCACATCTATATAGTATTAATTTGCGTGTGTGTTTCCCAATATTACAAATAAATTTGAAGGGACCAAGATTCTTGGAATGGTGGCAAAATCAATGCCATCCCAGATATTCTATTAATTGTCATCACCTGCACTGCCACATATATGATCATAATAAACGAAGGATCATTGATCCCACTCTACTAACATTCTCTTGGGATCCCATGAATGTTGCCTCCATCTACAAATTTTCAAAGGACAAATTATTTCAAATGATTATAAATCGATTCGAACATGATATTTTAACTGAACAATCATTATTGGTCGAAAAAAATATTTTCACTGGAGAAAAAAACAATATGTCTACATTTTTAAGGGGAAAAAGAGGAGGAAAAGGAAGAGAATAATCGAATTGAAAATATACAAAAATAGGGTTTGGATGAGGATTGGAATCAGATTGGTGAGAAATGGATGATTAATCAAGAAACCCACATTTGGTGGAAAAAATAATTTGTAGAGGGCTCACATGTAAGACAATGTGGGACCAGGGTCATAAATGGCAATCAGCACCCGTCAAATCAATTTACGGTCAAACTTTTGGATTTTCCAGTCAAATAAAACTAAACTAAAATAAAAGTGATCTTATTCTACGTTGTGGAATGTGTACACAAATCAACTTTATTAAACGAAAACTCATTTATTTAATTTTGATCTATTAAAAGAGTGATCTTATTCACAGCATTGTGGCACAATCAACTTTATTAAATGAAAACTCATTTATTTAATTTTGATCTATTAAAAATTAGTTTACATTAAAACTATCTTATGGAATTACAATTTTGCACTATCGAATGAAAATTTTAAACTTAAATTTAAATTTAATAATTTAATATTTTTGAATATGTGGAAAAAGGGTGTGTGCCACACAGATGTGGCCAAATTTTCTTGTTATTTTCGATGAAATCTTTGTGGCAATTATTAAATTAAATTAAGTTTAAAATTTTCATTCGATAGAATAAAATTGTAATTCCATAAGATAGTTTTAATGTAAACTAATTTTTAATGAATGATGCTATATTAGTAGCATTGTGGCCGCCACAATCAACTTTATTAAAATAGTATTTACTTTTGAGGCAAAGTGAAAGCTGAACTGGGAAACTGTGCCTTTGATAATATGGCATGCTCTACACTCAAGAAAAGTATCTGCCTTGGAAATCTGCTAGGGTTTGCTCTACAATTCTTGAAGCTTCTGTTTATTATATATAGAATTTCAATTTGGGTGTTTCACATGGATGGACCATAGATTATATTCCCGCCTTTTGATAACAAAATTCTACCAGACATAATTATCTTCATGTAGGGTGACCTAATTAGATTAGCTTTTAAATCTGATGCCTAAGTTGTGATTGGTCTACTTTAATTTGCCAACGTTGATGCTTAAGTTTTGTCTATTGCTATGAGTTGATCAGTGCCATATAAATATAATTGCAATGATATACACATATAACAATTGCAAGAATAGTTTATTCAAAAAATGTGTGTCTTGGATGGTTTTAGTATATTAGTTTTAATCATATGTATATACCCTATTATGAGGAAGAACATATAACAAATTATTGAAAATCCTTTTTGAGCAGGTCTATAAATTTCCCATTAGACTCTCACTCTATTGTCCTATTCAAGAATATCTCACCCACCACAATTGAAATTCTATCTTTCTACTTTCTACTTGCTACTTGTTTAATAGTGGGGTAGGGTATTTAATTATGTAATTCAGATTTTAAATGTCTGCTTCACTTGTTCCTAGAAAGTGCTAATTAGATTTGGACCATTCTTGTCGGATCTTAGAAAGGATTTTGGAGATTAATTGTGTTAGTTATCAAGTAATTATTAAAAGATTATGAGTCATGACAATGATTTTGAAGGATAAATAGTACCCTTATTCCCATTCTAAATGGCTCGTATTCCTTATTGAATCATCTCATTTTAAGTGATTTACTGAAAAGTAATTATTCTTACACATAAAAATATCTTGAACTATGTGGATCACATTATTTTATATATAAAATACAAGCTTTCTTAATTTACGTGTCTGAAAATAATGAATCCCTTAAAACAAAACTTTCTTTATCTATATGCTTAAAAACATGAGCCTCTTAGAATGAGATTAAATGAGTAATATATAATAAAATTATCTGACATATGCAGGTTCTAAAATTGCACAAATATTTAGGCATCCTGTACCAATTATATCCATACCTATTATACTGCTTGAAGTCGAGCTATTCTTTTAGAAGAAACGTGGTTTCTTAACCATTAAGATAATTATTTGAAATTATGATATTTGTACATATCGTCGCAGATGGGCTGACAATTTAATATACACCTACAAATCCTTATTGATTTAGTCGAATATAAATATGTAAACTCAAAATAGTTTGTACAGCAGAGGGATATCGAAGGGTAATATGTGATTTTTAATACATTAAGGGATAGTTTGATTGGGGAAATCAGGGAGAAAGAAGGAATCATGACCCATGATTTCCTTAGGTGTTTGATTGTCATCATTATTCATATCCTTTCTCCATTATTGAGCTTTGAATTTCTCTTTTGAGGCTTTGAATTTCACATTTCTTAATTGGGATTTGGATTATCCCATATCCTTCTTTTCACTCATAATTCCTCCTAACTCCTATATTATTATTATTATTATTATTATTATTATTATTATTGAACCAAATACTTACAAAAATAGTCAGAAAAATTTGATTCACTTTATGGTGTTGAACCAAACAAATTGAAAACTGGGATTCATTCATTTCCTTTCTTGATTCATTTCATTTTTCCTCATTTGAGCCAAACAGACCCTGGCCTAAATGAAATGCAATAAACATAATGTCTTCGATGTAAACAGTAACTGAAAACACGAGCTTATTGATCATACTTACTATTAATCACTTGACTTTGCTCAATTAGTTACGACAAAGTACTTTTGGAGCAAGCGAACCTTTTCTATCCCATTTTCGTATTATACATGTAACAACATCTTTTTACAATACTTACAAGTTTATTATTCATTAATTAGAACGTAATATTCATATTTCGTTTAATATTTGACAACATTATTGTCTCTAGATCAACCAAGCATTAAGTATTTTAAAAAAAAAAATTAAACTTATCTTCTTTTCTAGATAGGGCGACCAAGCCCTTATTTGAAACACAATCCTTGAATAGTACAGTCGTACTTTACTAAATTAATCTCATTCAGTTACATCATCAAATTGAAACAAACTACAAGAAATGTATCCCAACAAATTAATTATTTGAAATAATCGCATGACCTGATAAAATTCATAAAACAAATGATGGATTATTCATCTGCAATGACGCAATTAGATAACTAAAGTGGTTAGAAATGTACGAGACAGTGGCCGAGAGAACTCAACATGCATCTTCGGCAAAAAGGGTCGAGAAACGTGCAGCAGGAAGCAAGTAGGGGATGTGGGGCCTACAGAAGGCGATGGTCGGTGAACGTGGGCCCACCGCATAATCGAAGGACGTACACGTGGCGGTCGAGCCGCGTGTAGATGACGAATAATTCAGTTTACGAGGAAGAAGAAGAACACTGTCCAAATCAATCGCAATTCAGCGCTTCTTAGTGCGTGGGCCCCACATTTGTTTTTACCTTCGCAGTTTTCTCCCATCCAAAGTAAGGAATCATCGCCCTGTACTATATCTATACTATTTACGATGCGACACCCCGCATCGGATCCTCGCCTGGACACGGAGATTGCGTACAACCAGTTGCATAGTCTACATCTAACTAATTTGACTTATTATGTCCCTCTCTCTCATTTATGGCAATATCTGATTAGTGGGGATATTTTTTTTAATTTAAACTATTTTTATATTATTATTAACATCGATGTTATTCGATCATAATGTGGTCGATCATAATAAGCTTTATTGAATTAAAAATATTCTATTTACTATTTGATTTATTAAAAAAATAGTTTTATATTAAAAAATAGGTGGAAAATGGTATTTATGTAAAAATAATTAACACATTAATTTAATATTATTATTTTGTTAATTATTATAAAGATAATTATTAAAATATTCTCATATGGTCAGCCATAATGTGATCGCATAGCTTTATTATATTATTAATATCAAATATCGTTTTTGAATCAATTGTCTTTGTTCCTTTTTCGACTTCGAAAATTAAAGTGACTCAATGGATAGCCACATTGTATTTAACTACCAGTACACATCATTTGTGCTATTTAAGTTTTAAAAAATTATTAAATACATCACGTCAATTAAGCGAGCCACATCAATATTGAAGAGCGAAAAATAGATACAAAGTCAATAATTCATAATTTAAAAAATATTTCCAAGTAGTTCATAATATAATTTCAAGTGATACTTATCCTTAATTCATTCACGGCCACATCACTTTATCTTAATATTTTTATGTTTATTTACTAAAATCCAGTAATAATAGTCGCGGTATAATTTAGCATCCTTTCATCTGTATGTTTTTAAAATAAAACAGAATATCCCTGTTAGCTAAAGAAAGGAAATAAATCAATTAAATGGAGCTGATTGAGGAAGATTAACATCTTCCAGAAATAGAATATTACAATTGATATCATACCTTGTATAGATCTAGAATTGGTGTATATCTAGACCTAATGAAATGAGAAGAAATATACTACAATGAATAACAGTTTATTATTATTCTACAATCTCTCGATTCTAAACCTTTGAACATGGTATCAGAGCAGGTTTGGGCTCAGAAAAAATTCATCACAGCCCTTATACCAATCTCGGCCAAGAGGCAAAAATCTTAACCTCTTCCTCTTCGTCAAACCTACAATCAGAGAATGTCAGAAATCGAGGAACACAAACCAACTGAAGAATTTCATAAGTTAAAGACAAGCAAGAATGTCAATGTGGCATTCAAGCTCAATGGAAAAAATTATCCATTGTGGGTGAGACTTATGAAGATAGCAATTGGAGCGGAGGGCGTCTCACACATCGAGACGAACCCTTAAACGAAGGGATAAGGGATACCAAGAGTGGGAAGAAACGGATCTCATAGTCTTCTCGTGGATCGTCGATAATATCGAGAACGATATCATCGCCGACTTCGCACACCATCAATCGGCAAAAGCAATATGGGATAATCTTGCGATTACCTATGAGAACAAGGCCGACCCATACCTCATCTACGACCTGGAAGAAAAAGCAAATACAATCATCCAAGGAGATATGGATCTCGAAACATACTATCGGAAAATCCATGGGTTATGGATTAATGTCGATAGGTGTCAGAAACAACCGATTTGACACATATAATCGTTTTGCACCATTACGAGATGTTTCCGCTGTTTTTCATGTGCAAAATGATTCTAATTTGCGTAAAAAGGGCTGGATTTTTGATTGTGGGGCCACCGATACAATGACTCCGGAGGTAAAAGATTTTAGTAATTTCACCAAGATTACTAAAACCTTTATCAAAACGGCAAATGGGGAATTGATTACTGTTGCAGGAGCTGGAACTATAGAGATATCTCCAAATCTCTGTTTGTCAAATTGTTTGTTTGTTCCTAGCTTATCCCAAAGATTAATGTCTGTGAGCCATGTGACTCGGGGCGAATCAGTACATTGCTAATGTTCCCAAACTCACGTGTATTGCAGGGATATCCGGACGAAGAGGATCATTGGGCGTGGCACCGAGGAACAAGGGCTCTATTATGTGGACGGCGGCTAATCACAGTAGTGCAATGCTAACTCAAAGGTCTACGAAGATGAAGTTCGATTATGGCACCAAAGACTAGGACACCCTTCTTCCGGTTATTTTAAACTTTTATTCCTAACATTTCAATTCCAAAGATTTTTTGTGAAACATGTGTTTTGGCTAAGAGCCATAGACAATCTTTCAAACCTTCCAATACTAGAGTTAATTCTATGTTTTCTTTAGTGCATGCTGATGTGTGGGGTCCTGCACCAGTTATTGGGGGGAATAGCATTAAGTATTTTGTGACCTTTATTGATGATTGTACTAGAGTAACATGGATTTATTTTTTGAAACATAAATCTGAAGTGTTTGATAAGTTTGTTCTGTTCTTTAATATGGTCAAAACCCAGTTCCACACTACAATCCAAACGCTCCGATCTGATAATGGAATGGAATTTGTTAATCACTCGATGTCTGATTTTTTTGTCCATAATGGTTTAATTCATCAAACCTCTTGTGCCTATACACCTGAACAAAATGGGGTCGCTGAAAGAAAAAATAGGATCATCTTAGAAATAACCCGATCTCTAATGATTGAATCCTGTGTCTCTGTCTTTCTCTGGCCTGAAGTTGTAGCAACCTCTGTTTTTTTGATCAACCGACTACCTACAAGAATTCTCAACAAAAAAACCCCTCTTGATGAGTTAGCGAACAAACTCAAATCCGGAACCATGAGTCTATCACCAAAAGTCTTTGGATGTCTTGTCTATGTTCATATTCCCAAACATGAAAGAACCAAACTGGCACCATGTGCTACAAAATGTGTCTTTGTAGGATATCGAATTAACCAAAAGGGGTATAGATGTTTTGATCCAAAACTAAGAAGATTGTAACCACCATGAGCTGTAACTTCCTCGGCGGAGTTCTTCTACACAAACCATCTTAGAGGTAAGTGGGAGAGCGAAAATAGACATGGAGACCACCTAAGTTGGCTTGTGTACACATCGAGCGATTCTTACGTAGACCAACAAGAAACATCGGCGATCACTATCGCCGAGCACACTCTCCACCGAGTCCCCAAAGTCCTCTCCCATTGAAAATCTGACTCCGATATCTGAGGTAACTTCTGAATCAAATATTAGTGCAGATATGATCTCCACTAACACTACAGGATCAGAAGAAGAGGAGGATAACACTATAGAGCGATGACACGGCAAATATATCCTCCCACCTCGCAGACACACGAGAGTCCTCCCAAATGATATTCTCGGAAAGAATCAATACCAAGAGCGAGATATGGTATGGCGAATTTTGTAACACGAATTTGACTAAGATGGCACGAGCTTTCGGCAACACTTCTGAAGAGGAAGAGATTCCGTGAATGCAAAAAAGCCATGGAGTCGAACATTGGAGGAGGCAATGAAGACCGAAATGGAGGCATTACAAAGAAATAACACGTGGGTCGAGCGGTGCGGAAGTGATAAAAGCGGTTGGGTGCGGATGGGTGTTTACAATTAAACGTAAACCGATGGCTCCATTGAAAGGTACAAGGCAAGATTAGTGGCAAAAGGGTATACATGACATATGGAGTGGATTATGCCGAGACTTTCTCACCGGTAGCAAAATCAACACCTTGAGAGTTCTCTTTTCAATAGCGACTAACAAGGATTGGCCTCTCCACCAATTCGATGTGACGAATGCTTTCTTACATGGAGAACTACCAAACCACGTGTTTATGTGCCCCCACCGGATTTGCGAGAGGATTTGAAAATGGAGAAGTGTGTCACCAAGAGAACCTTATATGGGTTGAAACAGGTCTCAGGAGCTTGGTTTGGGAGATTCATTGAGGCGATGAAGAAATATGGGTACAAACAAAGTAACTCGGATCATACTTTGTTTCTCGAGAAAGGGGAGAAGATTACTTGTCTCATTATCTATGTGGATGACATGATCATTACTGGAGATGGCATAGAAGAGATAAGCAATCTCAGAAAGAATTTGTTTAGTGAATTTCAGATGAAAGACTTGGGTCTTCTTAAGTATTTCTTAGGAATCGAGGTGTTGAGGTCAAAGAAATGGATCTTCATTAATCATTAGTCAGAGGAAGTACACTCTAGATATACTTGCAGAGTCTGGGATGTTAGATTGTAAACCTACAGATACCCCGATGATACAAAATCACAAGCTGCAAATAATTGAAGGAGCTAAACTTACTGACAAAGGGAGATATCAGAGACTAGTAGGAAGACTTATCTACCTATCACACACTAGACCGGATATCGCATATCTTTGTAGGAGTAGTAAGTCGATTTATGCACTCACCACAAGAAGATCATTGGAAAGGCGCAATGAGGATTGTTCGAGATTGAAGGAATCTGCGAGCATGGATTGCTTTTTCGAAGCATGGACACTTAGATATTTGTGGCTTCACGGATGCAGATTGGGTGGGAATCCAAATGATATGAGATCAACAATGGATATTTCACCTTTGTTGGAGGAATCTAGTTACATGGAGTAAAAAGCGGAAGGTTGTCGCACTATCAAGTCTTGAGCGAAATTCAGAGGAGTCGAGAATGGCCTTACGTAAATCGTGGCTAAGGAAACTCATGACGGAGCTCAGTATTTTCACATCAAAGACATGTTAGTTGTTTTGCGACAATAAAGCATCCATTAGTATCTCGGAGAATCCTGTTCAACATGATCGGACCAAGCATGTTGAAATTGATAGGCATTTCATCAAAGAAAAGATTGAAGCAAAGATCGTTGAACTCCCATATGTCAAGTCGGAAGATCAACTCGCAGATATCTTAACTAAAGCAGTTGGTGCTAAAGCATTTCGAGAGGTATTGGGCAAGCTAAGTATTGGGAATCCCATTACTTAACTTGAGGGGGAGTGTTAGCTAAAGAAAGGAAATAAATCAATTAAATGGAGCTGATTGAGGAAGATTAACATATTCCAGAAATAGAATATTACAATTGATATCATACCTTGTATAAATCTAGAATTGGTGTATATCTAGACCTAATGAAATGAAAAGAAATATACTACAATGAATAACAGTTTATTATTATTCTACAATCTCTCGATTCTAAACCTTTGAACAATCCCTAAAAAAAATATTCAAACCGAATAAATTCTCTTTAAAATTTTGTGATCAGGCCAAATCGAAATTTTAATTGTTATAATATAGTTTTTTTGTCAGATTTGTATGATCGTTTCAACTTGGTCTTCTTATTGTTCCCATTTACTGTTCGCCCCCGCCGCGGGGGCACTAGGTTTATGATGTTAAATAATACTTATATTTATAACTGAATCGTGTGTATTTAATAAAAGGATTTTGAAGTTTGTAATCAATCTTCCAAAGAAACTTTTTACATATTATTTTGAAGAGCATAAAAGTTCAACGGAAACATCATTCCAATAATGGAAATTTCTCGATAACTATGGTTGATGATTCAGTTAAATTGCAATAATGATAGATCTTTCAAATAACGAGCGCGTCTCTTATAGTTATGTCATTATTCACACAATACTTTTATTAGTAAAATGTATATATAGAATTACATGTATAGACTACAATGTAAATGTGATGTATATCGATTAAATAAAATATAATTTGAATGTCCCTTAGGGACAGCCCAATGGTTAAGGTGAGTTCCTGTGGTCGAGAGGTCACAGGTTCGAACCTCATCAAACGCCTCTATGAGTTTGAGCGCATCACACCTGGTTTTCAGTGTGGTTTACACTATCATATGTGGTTTGCGGTATTGCAGAGAACTTGGGGTTTACCCAAAGGCACTAAGGTAGCGGCATGCGGGTCCCCATGATACCATATATATATATATATATATATATATATATATATATATATATATATATATTTGAATTTTATGTAATACAAAATACACAATCTAATTAGTACTTCTTTGTTCTTGAAAGTTTGCCCCAAATATGGTGGCACAAATTTTAATAAAAACTAGTAAAAAGTTACTTAAGTATAACGAGGATCCCATATTTACTTTAATACTTGTGTAGTGAATTTTTTTTAATTATTCTAATATGGGATCTTAAACGATAATTTTTGTAAATATAATATTTAGTGAGAGATTTAATTATAAAATATGTGGTGGAGTGGAGTTATGTCTATAAATAGAGAGTGGGGATTGGAATAATTTTTTGTGGACATCCCAAAAACAAAATTGGGGTAAACTTTTGAAATATGAATGGAATAATTTTTTGATTTTTGATTGTCATTTGAGATGTGTTTATGTGGAAAAATGTGTGATCTAAATAGGAAAAACAAACAAATGAGATTTAGTTGAGTAATAGTTATGAAATGACATGAATTGACATAAAGTTTTGATTATATTATTATTTTTTGGACATATGGGAAGAATGATGGTGGATATTACATGTGATGAATGGAGCTATTCTGAATTGGGACAAGCTATATATATATATATATATCCCACTGAGGTGATTGATTTGGTTTATTTACACACAACAAATGTTATGCCGTGTTAAGATATCTTTTGTATTTTGCATACTACACAGTATGTATAATATATATTTTTCGGACTCTATGTACATTCCAATTTTTTGGATTGTTTTTGTTATGTTTACTGTCTCAATTTTCGGTGTTTAGTATTTTGTTGAAAAAATAGGGAAAGCCCTTGGTTTTGCATGAGTGAAAAGATAGCCTTTAATTATTGATCATTAAAAGTTAATTGGGAATTAATTGAAGGTTGATTAAGATTTTATTAGAGTTCAATAATTCTTTGTTATAATTTAATTAAATTTTAAATCTAATTCTCAATTTTTTAATTAAATTAAATAAGTATATATATGTGTATATATATATTCATTCATAAAAACCCATGTTCGTCCAAATGTATGAAAGTGTTAATTATTATAAAAAAACGTATAAAATATTATTTATTTTTTATATTATAATTTCAAAATATCATTTATATTATAGAAAAATATTATTACATTGGAGAAAAATGTCAATATCTTCATAAATGAACATCAGCACACAGGAGACCAAGAGAGGAAGAAGGATCCATACCACACCATCTAGAGAGAGATAGATAAGGGGAACTAGAGCGGCGCCACCCCCTTTCCCCATCCCTCTGCCGCCGCCGCCCTCACACAGTACACACACCTCCGATCTTCGCGAAGATTCTGTGGCCGATGACCTTTTCGACGTCGAACCGGTCCAATAGCAAACCCCGCAGCTCCTTCCGCGTCGGTGATTTTATGGATGTGATCTCTGTGCTGTTGTTGTTGGCGGCGGCGGCCATTGATTCCAGTAAACTTTGTGCTTCTAATGTCGAGGCATTAACAACTGATTTATACTTGGTCAACTGATATTTTTTCAAGATTGCAGCGTGGTGTTGCTTAGTTTGTTCGTGCAGTGGTTGTGTGGTTGTGTGAATCTGTGAGGTGTGCAAAAATTTCTAGACGGGGGCAGCAGGTTCGATTATCCCGAGAGTGATAAGAGATGGGTTTACGCACATGCTATCTTCTCCTGTATCATTTTTTAAAATTTGGGTTCGGAATAACCGAGTTAGTTAATTGGATAATCGAATAATCGATCTGATTTGGATTCGACTAGAAAATTCAGAGATTTTCAGTTTCATGACATGAACTATCCTATATATATTGAAAATTTAAATATTTCCACATTATTGTACATGTACAAATATAAATGTATGTTGGCAAACCAGTGACAGATCCGTAACTTAGTTAATAGTATACTTTATATCAATGATTATGGATAAATATCATGCTATGTTACTAAAAACAATCCAATTCGTTTGTTTTTTTACACGACGAAAATGGATTATATTTGTTTCAAAATTGATATTGAGTTAATATACTATAAGCATGTGATTGTTCATGTATTCACTTGTTATTTGGTCCTATCCTTTAAAAGATAGAGAGACATGTTGGCAGACAAGATAGAGGGTGCCAAAGGACAATATATTTATTTTTCATCTATGTAAATTTTTTACAAGAAGGAAAATAAGGTTCTATTATCATTTATATATTTGCATTGCAAAGCTCACCATCTAGTAGAAGCCCAAGGCTTATAAGAAATTTTAAAAAAAATACTTGTAATTGGGCTGGATCCAACTAAGTATATTATGAATCTATGACACCCAAGCACAAGTATTGGCAAAATAAAAAATATCATTTTATTGCAGTTTTTTCAATTAATTATTGCACGGTGTTGTTTCTCTTTTCTTTTTATTAGGATAACCCAACTAGATAGCTAGATAAAGAAAATATGTTTATGGCGCTACATAGAAAAGATTGTTGGCATATGTTTCGTAAATATATTAGAGGCACATCTGTATACACTTCCCTCATTATGCGTGAAAATTGGGTCCAGCTCGGATAAATTTATGAGAAGAATCATTTTTATTAGAACAGTGTCTTCTTGGTAAAAGATAAAATATTAACAAAGTAAAATAACTATCATTTTACTTAAAACTATCACTTTTAATTATAATAACAATAATTTTTATGCATAAATAGTGTTATTTTTATTAATAAAAACTGTTAGTTTTATTAATAACAACTATAATTAATATATATAGAGTGGGTCATGGGCATTAGGCATAGTGAAGGAAAGTATACCCAAATTTTTTGTCAAGATATTTTATAATCTGTTTGGTATAAGAGATTAAAACAAATCGTCCCCTTATAGATGACCACCATTAAAGTGGATAATTCGAAGGCAAAAACACTCAAATTCAAACTTCACTCAACACTATTCGCCTAATTTTGCTTGAAAAATACAGGTGGGAAATCGCTTTAAGCAGTCCAAAATTTTATTGTTAATGATTATATATATTCTCGTGAACACAAATCAAGTGCCGTTAATGATGTTATTATTATTATTTTGAATTCATGGAGAGCCCGTAATAAATAAATCACATATTTTTATATAATAGTCTGCAAATCATACATAACGAGTAAATCAAATTTTAAAAAATTAGATGTGAGACTCAAACTTCCATATTAAGATCCGAATCTATAACATTTTGACCATATGAATCCAATTTAAATCACTTCCTCGTAATTTAATGCTTTATCTATTGGGATTTTAGTTCTAGTTACTAAAGTTTTATGATATTGATTACATAATTGTTTATACATATAATAAAATTTAGTATTATCTTAGTTACTAGTATTTTTTTAAATAGGACAAAAAAGATGGTGGGATTGATCCCATAATAACTTAATGGGTGTCTAAATGGTTTTCGGTTAGAACCGGAACCGAATCGAAACCGATAAATTCGGTTAACCGAAAACCGACAAATTAGGTTATCGGTTCGGTTTTGGTTCCAGAGTTGAAATTTTTTTCGTTTATTGGTTAATCGATAACCGAACGGTTCGAAACCGAAAAACCGTTTTTTATTTTATTATTATTAATTAATTAAAACTTATGAAAATCAATTTTTAATTATTATTTTATTAATTATTTTAATTATTTGTTAAATATTTTAATTATTTATAATAAGTTTCAGTTTTTTTATTATTTTATTTATTTTTATTATTAATTAATTTTAATTCGATTTTTCGGTTAACCGAAAATGGAACCGTCGGAACCGATCGATTTTCGACTAACCGAAAATTTAAAACGATTCGATTTCGATTCCACTTTTTTATAAAAATTCGATTCGATTAACCGAAATCGAACTGCTTGTCCTAAATAACTTCACCTTTTACGTGCCCGGAGAGTCTCTTTTAGTTAATAATTACCAACTAAGACTTGTCATTTCATTACTTCAAATAAAAGAAAAGGACTTGTCATTTCACTATTATAATTATAAAGACTTGTAGTTTCTAGTTTTGTTAATAGTTTTAATCACGTTCATTTATACTCTCCCGCCCAGCCCTTGATATTAACGGAGGAATTAAGTGAAGGTTATTCAGTAAACATGAAATCATTCATTCTCATACATTAGTAATTTGACGACGGATTCTTTAAATTAGCAAAATTCACGGCCAGCAAGGTATTGACAGCAGCAACATATCGACGTTGAACCTATAATTTCTATTATTTCTCAGTTCTCGCTTCCGCAACGACAATGGCGGCCGCCTCTTCTCGATCCCCAATCACCCCCCTTAATTCCCGAATCCAAACCCCTAACACTAATCGTTTTCCTATCTTCACCCTCAGACCTATTAAACGACGTCGCAACTTCCATTTTCACGCCTCCAGTAGTGGCAAAAGTAGCAATGACAAAATCCAAGCAATCGAGATGCAGAAGCTCATACAGGATTCCCCTTATGAGTTCAATTCCAGAGACTCTCCGCCATCACTTCCACGTACGTTTCATTTTATTGCTCGATTGGATTTTTTTCTTCTAATATAATTTCCATTGATTTCGATGGATTTATTTCCCTTTCTGCGTTGTTTGAATTGTTGATTATTTCAGGGCCTTTGACCTCTGCTCAACTGTCGAATTTGGCGGCGGAAGGGTCACGTCTGCGCGTCGCTTATCAGGTTTTGCTCCTTCTGAAATTCTCTGCATGTGAAGTACAAACTTCGGGGCTTGCGGTACAACATGTTATTTCATAAAGTCCAATGCCTACATATTGTACCTGATGCCTCGTAAGTTGTACCATGAATTGATCATCGCCTTTGCTAGGAGAGTGCATTCTGATTTTGGTTAAATATTTTCGAAGGGCGTTCGAGGTGCGTACAGTGAGTCTGCAGCCGAGAAGGCTTATCCGAATTGCGAGGCAGTACCATGTGAACAATTTGACACAGCTTTTGAAGTCAGTATCTAATGCATTATCTGATGTATTGTACAATTTGATTTCTTGAAATTATTCTCTGATGTAGTTGAAGTATGGCCTTTGTATTTATCAGATTATGTATTTCTCTGATATTTACGAGTTTGGAAGATATGATAATGACAAACTGTCTTCACATTTTAGTTAAATGCTGAAATCTAGTGCTTAACTACTACTACTACAACAGGCAGTAGAAAGGTGGCTCGTTGATAGAGCGGTTTTGCCTATAGAAAACTCGTTAGGAGGCAGTATACACAGGAACTATGATCTTCTACTCCGACATAGGTTGCATATTGTTGGAGAAGTTAAACTTGCAATCCGGCACTGCTTACTAGCGAATCCTGGTATCAAGATTGAAAATCTTACAAGGGTTCTTAGCCATCCGCAGGTATCTCAAGCCCAATGAAACTAGGTTATTGTTTCTGGAACTTGAAGCTTACAATCTTTAACTATTGCAGGCTCTTGCACAGTGTGAGAATACCCTAACTAAGTTGGGACTGGTTAGGGAAGCTGTCGATGATACTGCTGGTGCAGCAAAGGTAGTATTATGTTTTCTTGTTAAAGTCTGATAATTATTTAGTTTTAGGAGTAACTGCATTCTACTTTATTATGTGCCTAACAACCCCCACCCCCCCCACCCCAAATACCAAATGTATTGTGTATAGCATGTTGCTTTTCATAAACTTAATGATGCCGGGGCAGTTGCTAGCTTTACTGCTGCGAAGATCTATGGTCTCGATGTACTTGCTCAGGACATTCAGGTTTGTTTGTGGAGTTTGTAGATATTTTGACATATGAGTTGCATAAACATTTTGTACCGGTTTGAAACACTGTCATTTGTCTACCTTGTCTTTCCAGGATGATACTGATAATGTCACTCGATTCCTTATGCTGGCTAGGGAGCCTATCATACCAGGCACTGATAAACCTTTCAAGGTTAGAATTCCATTTTGAGCAACTATGAGTGAATGACTAGACAACAAATTACTCAGACTTTGAATTTGACCATCTTCAAAAATAAACTACTCTTGTCGCACATTTTTTTCTTAACCCACCTAGTCATTCATTGTATTACTCATTTGCAGACAAGTATAGTCTTCTCACTAGAGGAAGGTCCTGGGATGCTTTTCAAGGCACTAGCCGTGTTTGCTATGAGGAATATCAATCTCACCAAGGTGAGTTTGTCTTTGGCCTCCCAGAATTATCTTTGATGCTTTCTTGTGTACGCCTCAACTGCAACGTATCTTTTTCTAATGACTAGATTGAAAGCCGTCCACTGCAAAAGCAGGCTTTACAAACATCTGAAGACAATGCCATTGGCTTTCCTAAGTAAGTGACCATCGTATAACAGCTGAACCCTGGAATAATGGCAAGTTTGAGTTTCCCATATTTGTTTGTTTGCAGTACATTGTGTGCTGTCTGGCTGATATTTTTAGATTTTCAGGTTATTTGATGAAAAAATAGATTCATCGAAAGTTCTGCTGCTATTATTTATTTTGTTCACACAATATCATCCTAAAACATCCAATTAGGCAATTACTGTTTTCAGTTTCATATGTCTTCGATAACTTTCCCTAGATTAATTGTGTGTAATCAGATGGTCTCATTCTTGCATGCAGGTACTTTCCCTATCTTTTCTATGTTGATTTTGAAACATCCATGGCAGATGAAAGAGCTCAAAATGCCCTTGGTCATCTGAAGGTCCGTGCTACCCCTAATGATCTGCCTGTAAATTTATTTATTTTTTTCTCCTTTTTTAGTTCTACACTCCATGTCTTGGTTTCAATGGATTTTTTTTATGTTGATCATTATGATGTACAATCTTGGCAGGAGTTTGCAACATTTATGAGGGTTCTTGGCAGTTACCCTGCAGACAATGGCCTTCCATAACTACCTAGCAATTTTTTAAGGTACCTATATTTGTGAACTAATATCAATATGCTTTAGATCCGTGGCTATGCTTTTCAACTGTTTTACATTTGATTTTTGAGCGTGTAAATTTATATAGTCTACATTTCAGTTCTTTGCATACTGGTGAAATTTCGAGGGGGCATTTACTTTGAGTGATACAATATAGTTAAAAATAATTTAGGCTAATCTACCATTTACTTTGATAAAATGATTAAGTTTGAACTTGGCTGACCATCTTTTTTGAAGTTCAAACCATCGTATCCTTCAAATACTCAATCCTATGTTTTATCAATTTTTCATGTCACTCAATAAACGCCCCTGTTAAGGTACAAACTAAGGATTGACTTTGACTTCCTAGTAGAAAGCTACAGTCGTTTTACTTGGTGAAGCATATTTGCTGTCACTGTCGTAGATAGAAAAAAATAACTAAATATAGTTGAAGAAAAGCAAGACTTCAACATAACCTAATTGGTTTACTAACTTCCTACAATATGTTTCATGCTTTACAATGATGCAGGACTTCAAGGTTAGAGGATAGAAGATAATAATTTATATCAAAGATGATAATGGTTTGTAGGAGTTTATCAGTTGTGCTCCCAAATACAGAATTGAAGTTCTAAAGATGCTAGAAGAAAGAGCAAATGTTCTTGGCAATTTGGACAAGTTGGAGCTGCACCATGTGCTCTTATGATTAATGTAGGTACACGATTGTTTTGTTTTTTTTTTTTCATTTTCCTTTTCCCTCTCGGACTGTATTTTTCACTCACACTGCTGTAGGTGGAGAAATCTAGTTAGAGACAATTATCCAACAAAATGCATACACGTCTTCTCCACATTTTGATATGTATGTTTTTTGAAGCTTGTAGCCATCTATTTCTTCATTTTAAGAACTTTTTTTTATTAAGAAAGTGAGCTTCAAGTAAAGTGATCTCCTATTATTACATTATCGTATGTGAATTTGTAAGGTGCAATGAAATTTTTATGTTCAAGTTAGAAATTTAAGAATTCATAGCATAGAATTTCTTGCTCCAAAGGAGAATCCAGTCTCATGAAAATGTGAATGGGTAAATCATGACAACTCAACGTTTAAATAGTTATGAGAACCGGTGTCTAGTGCTTACAAAAATCCACCTCAAGAATGTGAAAGTTCCATATTATGATTGTTAGGATCCTTGGTCGTTGCTCCACATTTGTTAGCTTTTAACCACTGAATTAAGCCGTGAGGGCATCATAGAATTTCTTTTGACTTCTCTTTTCTCTTGATAAATCCATCTCTTAATGGTAGATTTTTCTCATGGCCGTACAAAATACTCTCTCCCTCCATAATAAATATATCATTTGTGGATGACCTAAGTTTTAATAAAATTGTTGATAGGCGTTATTTGAATGGAGAAATGATTCCTCCATATGTTAGGTTGTGAGTGTAATGAATGATCTTTTTGGTAAATAATGAGTGATTGTGAGATTGAATAATAAGAAGTATTGTCCTAAAAATGATAGTAATATATATTGTCGAATGAAGCAATTGTGATACATTTATCTTGAACGGGAGAAATATAAATTTTTTGGGCCTATCTATATTTATATTTTATAAATGTACATTATATATTTGATTGCGTGATGTATATGTGGTATGACTAAAGGTATGATCTATTAAGTAGGAAGATAAAATTAATCAACCTAATCAAGTGTTCTGGGATTAATATTTGAGGATATCAAAATTATTTTAATCATTTGAATTATTCTCCATTAATATTAATCCAACCAATATAGGAAATATAGAAAATAACTCTGCATTAGGAGTTAGGACATCTAAATAAGAAATAAATGACGATACATTTAAAATGGAGGTGGTAAAACTTTTAACTGCCAAATGTCTTTATTGTGATTAATGTGGGGGCAAGGGTAATAAACACGCAGGTCTTTTGGAGCTCCAGGCACAGAAATGTTGGTGAACAAAATTTAAAAACAATAATTGCAGTGGCCCATACTGTCTCTATATATGTAACAGGGCACATGGTTTATTCAGCCGGCATGTACAGGTTTGATATTTCTACTTTTATGAGTTACAGTTTTTATTTTATGTTTGATATATTGATGCCGACTTAAGAGTGCTGAAAGAGGGCTTCCTTACTTTTTTAAAAGTTTTGCTTGTTAATTGAGTAAAAACTCAAATCTCTTCATACTACTTTCTATGTTTGAATATTTATAAGCCTATCCAAGTATCCTCAAGGATCTATGTTTGTATATTTATATCTGATTTTAATAATACTTTCTAATTGACGTGGCATATTATACATTAAAAATTATACTTACCTCTCACATGCAAAATTCTTACGGTTTATCAAACTCACCGTATTGCATCAAATTCTTACTGAACCCATATGATTTTTATCATCAAACTCCATATCTTAATATTCAAACTTTGAAGAATATACAATTTATTGATTGTGTTAGAAATAAAACCCATTTTCAAAATTACTGGGATTTATATTGAACACCTTCAATTTAAATAAACAACTAACAAGTATAATCACTATTAATTGCATACGCTGTATTCATAAAAATAACGACTTGATATCAATAACTTGATCACATCATAAGTGGACACAATAGCTTCCTGCTATTATTGGTAGAGTGGTAATTGACCAAAAGGAATATTAAAATTATTTTGCAATAGCTTCCTCGCTATTATTTTGTATTAATTAGCCAAAAAGGAATATTATTTTGTGTGTATGTTGGCGCAGTAGTAGAGTGGTTAATCTTGAGAAGGCAAAGATCTCGAGTTAGTCATGTGATCTGACCTTTAAATTTATGTATTTAATTGACAAAAAAAAACAATAGCTTCCTCGCTAATAGATATTACCTGTTACTAAAATTTGTCATAATCAAAATTGACTGATCACTGTGCAAATTTACAAACCTATAACTCTTTGAGCTCTTGTAAATATCTTCTTATGGGTGTTAACTTTACATAATTAGGTTAGACAAATAAATTAATTCAACCTAATTCAACATTTACTTTGAAGGATTAACATTTGAGAATATCTCAAAATCTAAGATTATTTTAAATTTTTTGGATTGCTCTCCATTGATTTTAATCCAATCAATATAGGTATGATTAGAGTAATCCTACAAACAAAGGAAGAGTTATATATCCAAATTTTAATCTCCTATTAATCTCTTGTAGTAAACAAATGATTGATAAATAAAAATTATCTTATCATATATTTAATCAATAAAATACCCAATCTTTCAAAATATTAATCATGAAAAATAAATATCTTTTCAGTATTATTTTAAATCGGAGACGATCTTCTAATCAATGACGTGGATAGTTGTGATCGAGAAGATTGATCTAACAAGCAAATGAAATAATTGAAACAGACATATTGACGAGTGATCTAAGCAGACCAAGTCAAGCTCCAAACATTTAAAAAAAACTACTAAATATCGAAACCAAAGATATAATAAAACTAACAAGGGAAACGGTGCCAAAACTCTCGAAGTGAGAACCCGTCAAGTAGAGCAATGGTATATCTAAAATATTTTTCTGATGCGATGAATCTCAAATATTATTTTGGCGCGTATGAATAACTCAGAACACTATGGATAGGATTTGCATCTTTCTCAAAAGAAAATTAAAAATTCAAAAATGATAGAAATTGACCAAATTGACTCCGGACGGCGTTATCGTACCTTGGATTTTTAACTCGTGGCTGTTCTCCACCGTTTTACCAATAAACCTAAAGCGACCATAAACCAACCTCTTGCAGTTGCCACCGCCGCCGCCGCTTGCTTACAACTGAAATCTATTCATCGACACCCGCATTCCTTATGTTTCTCACACTCTCTTTCACTTACAAACAGACGCAAACTGAACCTCTTCATCACCTCTCACACGCAAATGCACTTGTTAGTTGGTTTGATCGGAGATCTGAAGCAGAGGAGAGGCTGAGCGTTTCTGATCCGTGCGGTGCTGTATAACGTCTGTTTCGGCGGAGGATGGAAAATGGAGTACATAGACAATTTGCCGAGCATGGATCTAATGCGCTCCGAGAATTTGATGGTCGTCCAGCTCATTATGCCCGTACAGTCGGCTCCATGCCCTGCGTCTTCATCGGGTGGAATTTCAGAATAAGTTCTACAGTGGAATTTAAACCCTTCTCTTTTGCTGCATAGAATGATGATGAAGATTAGTACCTCTCACGTCCACATTCATTTTGCATTTTTGCGAGGAAGTAGCAGCGAGGACTGTGTCAACATGTATGCGCTGAAGAAGGGTCGCTGCTCTCGTTTTTTGACACCATACATACAGGTATATCGAAATTGTAATTGTAAATCTTGGCTCAAACTTTAGATGCAATGGTCTGTGTATATCTATAAGGTTTGCGTGTAAATCGTTCCCTCCTAGTGTGAAAAGGACGCGGATTCAGGTGTTGTGGCGGTAGGTCACGACAAATAATGGTACTGGCGAAACAACAAAAGAACTCTTTTATTATGGAATAAAATTGAATATATCTAAAAAAATCATGATATATCATTTATAAAGATTTTTTTACAAATTTGGGCCCCAAAAGTTTATAACAAAATTTTGGGACATTAAATATTTATTTTTGAATGAATATTTATATTAATATAAGAGGATATATAAAATTTTGGTACGAAATGATGGACCCCGGACGGTCGCCGTCTTCGCCGTCCTCGGGGCGGCCCTGGTTGTGAGACGGACCTCTCTGTGCGTAAACTGTCTATATTTTGCTCGTTCTTGGAGCCACGTTATGCGTTTTTTTTTGCTAGCCACTTCTAATTTTCACAGACAATAATCGCTGCTCAAATATATGTGTATGCTATGCCATCATCGATTCTTTATGTAATAATAATAGATTATATTTTTATGAACTTCTAGAATTTAAGATTAAAATATTTAGCAGTAACTGACAACTGATCTCAATAGTTGGGATAACAATAGTTGGTTTAACCGTGTGCCTGATTTTACTATTTGTTGCCGAAGCCTCAATTATTTGTACTAATTTTAGCCTGGTTGAATTGCAAATTGCAATGCTTGTTTGATAACTATAAGGTGGTCTTTGAAAGCTCAACTTTCTTGTTTTGCTAGTTTGCTGAAAAAAGATAGTTCCATTCCATGAATTTCTACGCAAGAGAAAAAATAGAAGGCCCCCGCGATGGTCAAAGCAACGACGGCTATTGCTGTGCTCTTGAACGGCGTTGGAAATTCTTGGTAACAAAACGCAACTTGTCCGGCAAAATGGAACCCTTCCGATACTCCGAGAATGGCTAGTTGTGGTGCTAGCCACAACAACGATGATAAATCTAGAATATGTAGATATGCGAGATTTATGTAAGCGATAAATAACACCAGGCTTTTACGTGGTTCGATCGTTAATGAGATCTCGTCCACGGAGGAGTGATTCCTCAATACTTTTACTATGTTTTGATTCTGGTGAGTATAGCTAAAAGCTCTTAGTATTCAAGTTGCTAACCTTCTACCTTCGATCTAACTCTTATTTATACACATATGAGGGCCCTTAAAGTGGGGCTGGTCCCTCCATGTAGGGACTCTTAGCCTTACGTGTGTGGACTTTTCCTCTTGTCCATGGGGCCTGTTAGCCTACATGTGTGGGACGTCGGCCTACATGCGGAGGCGCGATTGGGGTTTGGGGGTGATTAGGGTTTGAAGGTGGGCACTTGGGCTTAACCGCGTGGGCACACTAATGTCGAGCCCAACTCGTTTGGGCTGTCGGTGGGCATGTGGTATCATAGCCCCAGAATAGTCGAGGAACAGCCGTGCGGGGTGAGGCGAAGAATGCGCGTTCGAGGGTAGGTTGTTGCTCGGTGATCTTTGTTCTCGAAGGTTTCTCGATCTCTTTGGTGTCGAGTTTGATCGGTTCGCTTGGATTCGAGCCGAGGTAGGCGGTCTGGCGATCCGGGCATCGCGCCGCTTGTTGGGGACCGAGTGGGTCGCGGTCGTTTGACAAAGATGTTTGCGAAAGAAGTCAAGTCACGGATAAGGACCCACAGTATAGGTTACAGGGGTCCCACACAGGCGGACTGGATAGAGATATCATCTTTGGATGATGCGAGGTCCGTCCACAGGGGTTCAACCGAGGTCCGATCTGGTGTGGCACCGCTCTTGTGGAGGATGCCGAGGTCCGATCTGAGTGACACCGCCTCACCAGGGATCTTGGGGTGTGGCCTTAGTGACACCGACTTACGGAGGGCCGGGGTCCGATCCGAGCGCCACCTTCTTGGATGTGGAAGCGGACGGGTCAGAGGTCCAGCCGTATGAGGTCAGCGTAATCATCACACGATCGGTGGCGGTCTGTCCTACCGTGAAGTCGTCATCTGCGCCCGAGGCGGCGGTTGGGCGCTCGAACCACGTCGTGTCGACTCCACATCAATCGCGGGTAGGCACGTGTGGAAGTTGAAGCGGGCGCCACTTGCCCGTATAATAGGCTAAATAAAGCAACTGTTCACTTCTTCTTCCACACTTTGCATCGAGATTATACTTTTAAAATCTTCCCACTTTTTGAACTTGTTGAAGGAGCGAACATCTCATCGAAAAGTAAGTATGTATTCTTCATCTTCTCTTACGGCTCTAAAATTCAGTTACGCCTCGGTTTACGGCGTGTGCCTTAGATATAAAGGATTATATGTGCTATAACCTTTGGGTAGGTCCATAGGGCTTAGTCTTGAGGGTCCCTTGGTATCATCGGTATGGGACGGACTTAGGGTTGGCGTGGCGAGATCGAGGTTGTGTTGGAGGAGCTTTTGAGGTGACGAAGGAGTGCCGTATTGGGAGGCGTGGTGGTGCACCGCGACCGGATGATAGAGGCGATAGCCCGTCAGGAGGTTTTATTCTTGTTTATGTAGATAGTTTAATAGCTGGCCTTAGGTTTCTCGGCCCCAATTTTCCTTAGCTTTCGAGAATACTTTCGGATCCTCGTATGTCGGTGACCTCGAATTCCATTAGGTCGGTGGTGGGGCTAGGGCATCCCTGTATGGCGTTGGGAGAAGTTGTCCTTGAGGTCTTGATCTGTTTTAGCGTCAAAGCCATAGGAGGGTGTACTATCTGTCTCCTCGGCGGAAGCTTAAGATAGCGGATCCTCGAAGGTGTCTCATTGGCGAGCAGTCTTCTTCCGCGGGTGAGGGGCATCCGAGGTATGAGTGAGGCCTCGATGCGATGAAGGACGTGAAAATCAAGCCCTGGGCCCCATGGAGAAGTTCTGAGCGACCTCGGTGAGATAATCTCCATTGATTTCGCGAGGATGACTGAACAACTTGTAGTGGCGTTTATAGGTCAGGGCTCTGGTAGGGGTCGGATCGGTGAGGAACTCCCACTTTCCTTATTTTGTGTACTTCCTTATTCTTGTGCTCATCAACTTCTTATCTGTTTTGCGGTGAAGCTCGATTCGGAAGAAGGCGGTGGATCTGGTAAGGCAACCCATAAAGTCGCCGAGCTCGCGGCCCGAGAAAAGCGGCGGGCCGATCAGAACAAAGCGCCCGAGGTGGTGGCGGGCGGGCGCCCGAGGTGGGGCGGGCAGGCGCCCGGGTGGTGGCCGACTTGACTTGTTGGTGGCACCCCAGTGAGGCGGACACTCGTGCCGGTCCGTATGAGGCCCGACTTCCGGCTCCCCATATCCTTCCCAATGTATGGGTCTCTTCTTTATTTCTTGATGCTTCCTTGCGATACATTCGACCATGTTGAATTTCGGGATGTCGATTCGGTGATGGAGCTGCACCGCATTGCGGGGTACATTCCGAAGCGCCTCTCGGTATGGGCGTCGGAGAGGGCGGGCTGCTCTTGAGGCGCAGGATCATTGCCGAGGCCGCGCCATTCTGCGAGGCCGGCGTCGGCGCGAGAGGGCGGCGAGGCTGAGGCGGGCTGAGACCATGAGACCACCACGGAGATGGCTCGGTGAGCTCGAGTCGCGAGGAGGCGGCCAGGTGAAGAGGAAGATGGCCGAGGAGAGTGCCTGCTTTGGAGGTCGAGGGCCGATGTTAAGGGCCTTCACGGCCAGACTCATCGAATCGAGACCTTCTCTTTTTATCTCGACACAGCCGCCGTGCTCGGGACAAAGGCGGTGTCGGACCACTGGAGGGTTGGCGGCCCGGATGCTGATTTCGGCAAAGTCGAACATGGGTGGGTCGAGGTCGCCCCAGACGATGAACAAGAATTATGCCCGGTGATCGCGGGGTTGGGTCTTTCCCTTGGAGGCTCGGCATCCCTCCCTCCTCGACGGGCGGAGGCGTTGCCCGATCTGAGGAGGGCGAAAATCACGAACTCCGGGAGCTTTTGCGAGTGCGGCGCGAGCGGCGGGAGGAGGAGGCGGGGGAAGGAGGGCAGAGTGGGGGCAGGCGGGGAGGCGGTGATCGTCGACTCACCTGGCGGCGGCGGGTCGTGACCCGAATGTAATAGGCTAATTTTCCGGGGTCGATGGGACCCTTAGCCTATAAACATTCAATTTTTTTTAGTAATAAAATTTATCACTACGAAATGTGTGTTGTTTCTTTATTTATAGCATTCGCGTCTCAATACCTTGGAATTGATCATGAATTCTTGACAAAGTGAAGAGGTCAGGGTGCCTTGGTGAGAAGGACGAAGAGGTGCTATTTTGGAGGTCGATCGTCAAGTGACTCGAGTTTTGGCGAGAATGGATGTCGGCTCGGCGTCATCCGCCGACACGAAGAAGAAGATCTGAGGTCGATCAGTGGCCCGCCTCACAGGTGAGCAGGCGCTAAAGCTAAGAATCACACAACTCGAAGTCCGGGGCGGTTATCTGCGATGTGATCAGGGCGGTGATGCAATGCGAGGCGGCTCGGTGACAACGGAGGAGCTAGCTCGGATCTCGGAAGAGCATCGCAGTATGAGAAGGTAATCCACGGATGGTGGAACTACCATATCTGAAGCCGATGATCGAGTTCGAGCTTCTTGGCGGAGGCATGGTCTTTGAGGGATGAGGAGGGGCCTAATAGCAAAAGTTTAAAGGCGCCTCGACTCCATCATGAAGTACATGCGAGATGTCTGAGTCGTTAAGTAAGCGACGTATGCCCCAGACCCATGCGAGTCTCTGGTAGGCTCCAGGTCGATAATAGAAGAACCCAAGAGGAGGCGGCTACGCTGATCATGCCGAAGTGCTCCGTCGATGGGTCCAGGTGAGAGGAGCATTTAGAGGCGGTCTTGGCGGTCGGGCGCCCGGGACATCAGTCGGCGTGGAGGAGGCGGTCGGGGGCGGGCGTGGTCACGGCGGTGTCGAGCTCGAGGGCGAGTGTGACCTCGGAGTGCAGGCGCCTCGGTCGAAACCCGTCGTGCGGTGTTCCAACTTATTATCACCTAAGTTCTTCGCAATAGAGCGAGATCATTCTAGATTAATAAGCTAACCCAAGTCGTATTCACAAGGAAGGCTAAGCAGGGCTTTATCGGCGTCACACACAATCAGCGAAATAAACTAAACACTATAATCAAGGGTTGGGGTGGCGTCACTCTTAACTACCGATTAACTAGACAGGTAAAAGCGAGAACAAGAATTAAACGAAAGCGAACAATACCTAAGACACAAGCATGAATACAATACGCTTAAACCCTAACCTGTCTGAAAGATTAAAAGCGGAAAACATGGATCATGAGATTATAAATTCTAATGGATTCCAAAGCATAGAAATTACGAAACAAGTAATAATAAATTGATAAATTAAAGAACAACGAGAACTCATGGATCGATAAATAAAAACAATAAGCTGCAATAGATAGTCTTACAGTAGAATCAATATCGACAATCGAAAACATGAAAAGCGTTCACCATCAAAATAAATGGAACAAAGCAAAAGGAAAACATGAAAATCGGTTTTGCTTCCAATATTCTCGTCTAAACCTAGTGGCGATGGAGAAGAAAATTGGAAAAAAGGTAAACTCGTCTTGGTGAATGAAACCCTTAAATATAAAACAAGAATCCGCCAAGTGGCGGTCGCTAGAGTCGTGACCGGTGACCATCTGTGTTGGAATCGACGACCAAAATAGAGCGGCGCTAGGGCACTCGTGGCCGCCTATCGCCTGAACTTCTCGCACAAACACGGGTCCGGCGACCGCTGGGGCTCAGTGATCGCCGCCTTTGCTGTATTGGAACAACTCTGAAAAGGGCCGTGACCGCTAGGGATCGTGATCGGCGTCGTCTGTGTTGGAACACCTCATGTAAGTTCTTCCAAAAGGGCTTAGCTTTACGCACACTTATACTCGTTTCTTGATTCTCAACGAAATCATGAACATACAAAATGAGAGAAAAGCAAGAAACAGCGGGTGATAATAATCAAGACAACAAGAGGGACGTATAAAATGATGCATAAACGCGATCAATATCAACCTAAACAACTCCCCACACACATGCCTTGCTTGTCCTCAAGCAAGTCTTAGTTCAATCGATTAGGAAAGTACATCATAGAACATGCTCAATTATACATCAACATCAAATTAGTTGCGAAACCTCGAAAAGTAAAAGAACATTAAGTGTTTCCTCATTCTCGCACCTTCAATCGATCATAACACAAGATAAGGGATGATGCGGGTTTCAAAACTTGAAGACTAGACTCGCATCAAACATCATACGAAACCATAATTATTCTTTTTTTTCTTTTTCTTTTTTCTTCTTCTTCTTTTTTTTTTTTTTTTTTTTTAAGGGATAGCTATTCAGTCGGGGGAGCAGTCGGGTTATATGGCCAAATATTCACGAGATGAAAACATTTAGATATCGTCTAAAGTATTCTCGTGTGGTTTCCCATGCTCATGGTTTCAATGAGGCGAGACCTCCCAATGAAACCTTAACAAATAACACCTTTAATTTTAGGAACAAAATCAAACACATGAAAGGAGAGTCGGGTTATATGACAATATTTCACGAGAGAGAATCAATTAGAGATCATCTAAAGCGTTCTCGTGTGGTTTCCCATGTTCATGGTTTCGGAGGACAGATACCTCCCAACTCGATCCCTAGAAAGAGAACGGACAATTTAATAGAAACTAGCATTTCAAGTTCATGAATACCCAAATCATACATTAGCTATAGTTATTGCGTCAATCGAATGCATCGAGGTGCCCCACAAATAAAGTCAATCACCCAAATGAGATAACACAACTCCAAATCAAATCGATGCATAATAAGAACAGATTAGATCAAAACATATCCACTAAACCAATTTGAGACAAGAATGCTCAAAAAGCAAACAAAGCGCATCGAACAAGCAAGGAGATATTTATTAGCATTCCAACCACAACACGCGAGAACAAAACATGCACACAAAGCGACACCACCTCCCCAACAAAATAGCCAACAATGTCCACATTATGCGAAAAAACAATAACAAGATAGAAAGAAGACAACACAGTAAGCGAGGAATCGGCTTGGGAGGAGTGGGTGGTGACGAGCAAGTCAAAACACGGAGAGACAAAAGAGAAAGCAAACCAAGCTGACAAAGCAGGAAAACAAACCAAGGCAAAATAAAAAAAAACACACTACTACCTCCGGACACACAAAATGAAAGATATGTACTAAGCGGAAGATAACTCACTGCGATCGAGAGGTGAGTAGGATCATCAAGGCCCAATTGGACCACTTCTTGGTTCAGGCGGCCATTTATGCATTGTTTTCCATAACATTGATAGTGAAGAGCAGCTGCTCTTGAGAGAGTTACCATAATCGAGCACATTACATCGGAAGATTGTGAGAGGCCGCGACTTGTTGCTCTAGACGGCCTTGTCGCTGATATATATCCGTCCTAAATTCCCCAAAATCCACACGAAAAGATCGAAAATCTGAAGTGAATGACCCAAACGCTTGCCGATAATCCCCAAAATCCTGCTGAAATGCATGAAATTCGTTTCTGTGCTCCCCAAACTCCGCTTGGAATGAGTGGAAATCAGTAGCTAATAAAGGCGATTCGGGAGCGAGAAGAGGCAAGGACCATGTTCTTGAGAACCGGATGCCATGCACATGGTGAAGGCATCGCCATATGCTAATCATCATAAGCCGCGTCGTCGAATAAGTCGACATTCTCGATTCGTGAGGAGGGTTGGGTGTGGAGGCTGGGCGTGACAAGTTCATTCATATGGTTGCGAACACATGGCGGTGACTCGGTTGACACCATCTATAATCGGCATTAATAATCTTGGCCAACTTCAATTCAATGAAATCGATCCGGTGTGCGAAGATAGTATCACTGCTCAAGCTCGGAAGGATCGAAGACTTGAAAGTGACGACCGATGGCACACACAATTAACGGCGAGTGGCGTGGTAGCGGGATGTCGCCAACATATTCTTAAAGTAGATATGATAAAATACCCGCACACACCAAGATTGTTAAGCGCACGGTGAAGCGGATAAAGCTCTTGTTGATTGATCTTGTTGGCTTGCTCTTTACGGTGATTGCATACGCGAAACTTATGCAATATAGCCACAACATTGTTCGTTAGAACCCAGCGGGCATACCCCAGGTCCTCTAATTATGAAATCTCATAAAGGCAGATCCGGCCGCATTAGGATTAAAATTAGGGGTAATGCATGATCGCCCACATCGTGGGATGGAAACCCGTAATTCGACAAAGGCGAGACACGGTTAGGCGACGAGGTATCTCACGTGGCGAAGCGTACATGAACTCACATCGGCAGTACATCAAGAGTAGACAAGAATTCATAAGTTAACACCTTGGAGCATTTAAAGATAGCTTAGTATATTTAGTCGATCCCAATACGACCAAATAACGCATAATTTCATCCACGTTTAATCGTGCGATAATTCCCAATCGAGGCAGGTGAGGGGTGATATCATCCGAGTCCATCTATCGTGAACAGACCTTCAAGCTCGGTTTCAATGAGGAATGGACAGGTTGTATTCCTCTCGAAGGTCAACGGGTTCATCCGGGACTGCGGAACTGCTAGCCTCATTCTCGCCGGCACGTCTCTTGGTCCTCGTCATGTTGAAAAGCAAAAGGCCACGAAGCTCGTTGAAGAATCATCCACGGAGACCTAGCGGTCATTTGGGGTCGAGCTCGGCGTGGGAAAGAACACACGAGACCTAGCGATCGCTGGGTCCTAGCTGCGGGGGTAAAATGCACGGAAGACCTAGCGGTCGTTGGGTCCTAGCGCCGGCCGGGTCGAGGCCGCGACGAGGAGAGGCCGGCGAAGGAGAAGAGGGCACGGCGGTGGTGCGAGAAGAAGAGGCGGCGGCGGTGGTGCGAGAGAAGAAGAGGCGCGGTGCGGTTGAAGGAAAGGCGGCGGCGGCAAGAGGAGAGGCGGCGGTGTTCGAGGAGAGGAGGAGGAGCGGCGGTGGAGAGCAGAGTGGAGAGCTCACGAAAGAAAGTAAAAAAAATTTCGGGCGCGCAAAGTGAGAGTGAGACAAAATTAGGGTTAGCCCTTTAAATACAGCGTGGACGGCGGTCGAGAACCCAAATGACCGCTAGACCCAGTGATCGTGGCCTTCCTCCTCAGGAATTATTAGTAAGGAGGGGCCAGCGACCGCTTGAGTACATCGACCATGCCCTCCTCCTCGGAGCTTCTTCTTAGGCGAGAATAGCGGCGGCGGTTACCGGCGATCGCTGCCCTCCTCTGGACAAACTTCGTAAGCGAGGGGCGGCGACAGCTTGAGTCGGCGACCGCCGCCCTCCTCCTGGAGCTTCTTCATAGCGGCGGATAGCGGCCCGGTTACCAGCGATCGCTGTCCCTCTCCTGGACTAACTTCTTAAGCGAGGGGCGGCCGCGCCCATCCTCACTGGACTATTAATTCAGCGATGCTCGCCGTTTAGAGTGATTTCGGCGAATCTCGTGACAATGAATTCCTACACCAGCGAAACAACAAGATATCGGCTAAAGAGAACGAGACAAAATAAAGGAAGCGAGCGAGCGAAACAAAAGGAAAGCGAGAGAAAGCGTGGGTTGCCTCCCACGGCGCTTATTTTAACGTCTTAAGCTCGGCGAAGAAATGATCAAGATGATGGTGGATCGGTCACACGAGTCGACTCCACGGTCGGTTGTATTGATCTCACGAAATATAAGGTTTTATCCTTTGACCATTTACCAAGAAGAGTCCACGAACCTTCCTTGGTGAGTTCCATTGACCCATAAGGCTTCACGTCTTTGACAATAAGCGGACCACTCCAGCGGGTTTCAATTTCCGGAAAGAGCTTCAAACGGAATTGAACAACAACACTTTCATCCGGGTTGGAGATCCTGTGAACAATTCGTTTGTCGTGGAGAGCCTGACCTTATCTTTGTAGATCCGGCGTTATCATCGCCTCATTCGCAGCTCGTCTAGCTCGGACATCCGAAAAAGCGATGCTCTGCGACTTTGGATAGATCGAGTTGGAAGCGCGATGGCCCGATAGGCGCGTGTTCAACCTCCACGAGGCAGTGACACGCCTTCCCATACACAAGGCGGTATGGGCTCATTCCTAAAATACTCTTGTACACGATGCGATATGCCCGAGCATCGATCGACTTATTTGCCCAATCTTTTCTCGAAGGTTTCACGGTTTTCTCGAGGATGCCCTTGATTTGTCGGTTGCTGGTTTCGGCCTGACCCGGCGTCCGAGGATGGTAAGGGTGGTGATCTTGTGCGTGATTCCATTCTTCTTCATAAGTTTCTCGAACAACTTATTACAGTGTGCTTCCCACCATCGCTAATTATTGCGGGAAAACCAAACTGCATAAAATGTTCTCTGCGCAAACTTGAGCACAACATGAGAATCACATGTCCTTGTGGGGATAGCCTCAACCCACTTGGACACGTAATCGGCGACAAGTAAAATGTATTGAACCCAAGCGACTTAGGAAAGGTCCCATGAAGTCAATCCCCACACATCAAAATTTCACCACCAACACATTATTAAGAGGCATTTCATTTATTCTACCAATCGACCCACCCGTTGACACCGATCACAGGAAAGATAAAAGCATGAGAATCCTTAAGAGGAAGGCCAAAATAAACTGTTGGAGAACCTTATGAGCCGTCTTACGCCCTCCAAAATGTCCGCCACAATGGGTTTGGTGGCACGTCTCAACACTTTTGATTGTTCGGTTCGACGACAACGCGGATCACTTCATCCTTCTAACTTGAATAAATAAGGATCTTCCCAATAGTATTGCTGCACACATGTGAAAACTCTTCCTCGCTTGGGAAGTAAGGTCGGTATTAGTTCACCACAAGACAAAAATTGACAATATCGGCAAACCAAGGCTCGTGAGAGACACTATAAGCATGTTCATAAGGAAAAGACTCCGTGATGGGACCTACAGTAGACTGAGAAGGGGAACTATCTAATCGAGACAAATGATCGGCAACGACATTCTCACTACCTTTCCTATCTCGAATCTCTAAGTCAAATTCTTGCAAAGGGCACCCGTCTAATAAGTCAGGCTTGGCACGGGGTTTGGTCGACAAATAGCGAAGGCGGCATGATCACTATGGATTATGACTCTAGAACCAATGATGTAAGCACGAAACTTATCAAGAGCAAAAATCACAGCAAGCATCTCTTGTTCAGTGGTAGTATAATTAACTTGAGCATGATTAAGAGTTAAGCTAGCATAGTAGATCACACACAACATATTATCAACCCGTTGACCTAGAAACGGCTCAACGCGAATTAGAGGCATCACACATGATTTCAAACGGAAGAGACCAATTGGGTGTAGGAAAACATATGTTTAGCCCTACTTGAGGATCTATCTTGGATATTTAATTCACCATACATTGATTATATTCCTAGCATGCGTCATATAATTAATTGCAACACGTGGGGGTTTTCTCGTGTTTACCTTTGGATCTCGAAGAGGTCGATGGAGCGAGATGAATGGATCGAGCGGATCGGACTCGTGCTTTGACCTTCTGGATCGTATCCGGTTGCCCAATCTCCAGCGTCGGTGAGGGCGATCTATGGATAATGCTTGGAAAATCACCATTTGCTCTCACTAGAATTTTGAAAACTCTCTCGAGGGAACCCTACAAATCTCGAAAATAGTGTAGGATAAAATGAACATTAACCTAGACTTTATCTCATACCTTATATTTATAATGCACTACCTTAATCCCATATAAATTACCATAATCCTATATGGAAATTACCATAATCTATATGGAAAATACCATAATCTCGGGATTATTTCCATACTCTCGGGATTATTTCCATACTCTCGGATAATTACCATAATCTTATATGGAAAGGATCTATGCATATACCATAAATATAATAATATCCTTGTGGGATAAAGAGAATAAAATTTTTCCTTTGGGAGCATAAGGAGCCGATTTTCCTTAGCTCACAGGGCTGGATGGGCCGGCCAGGATCAAATGCAAGGAATAAAGATGGGCCTCAAATAAATTAATTATCTTATGTTCACCCGCAACATAAATTAATTTATAGACATTTATTCATGCCACTAGAGAATAAATCTTGACTTACCCTTTATTACCGAAGTTGAGTCGGGCTTGCACTTAGACATTCTGAATCCCGTATTTAAGATATCGAGCGTCCATTAATCATTTATAGCAACTCATTCGCTTAAAGCGATTAATAACTTCATTTCCTTAAGTAGTACCACTCGACCTTATTATTGTACTTGAGCTAACTCAACTGCGGGGTTTAGTACAATAAACCTTTGAGCTCCTTAAGGGGCGTCATCATCCTTAACGGATACGGTGACTCGACTGAGATAACTAGCGTGACATCTGAAATCGCCACCACCCAAGATGCGGAGAATCTTGGGTTAGAACATATAACCCTCGCTCATAACAAGTCAAAGTGATGGTCGACCTTCATACTCACCTAATACCTTATCGGGGTTTAGATCATCGTAAGTCACCGAGATCTTGGTTCTTCCGACGGTCGAGAAGAAGAACACATCTCCTTGTGATCCTTGATACGTCGAGCGGCGTACCCGCATAGACAAACAACTAAGTCAAGTCACTTCATCTATATTGCGGCTAAACCGACAACTCGTCCTAAGTTGTCTCGGTGTGAAACTTTTATATCTCATTAAGCTTGACCAATCATACGGACTTACGTGATCTTCTACACCTTTGTATGATCTAACTTATATGAGATAAGGGACACGATATATGCGATCAAGTATTGATTCGGATAGGAGATTGTAATAGTGGTAACGAAACATTATATACAAGCTCAACCAAGCGCTTTCGGTATACAAATCAACAATCTCCACTTATACTAAAGCAAACTTTTGGTATACAATGTGTCTCTACTATCTATTACAAACAACCATCACTTTGCTTCTCCCACTTATACAAAGTTTCTTTTCTAAGTGGGTGCCATCAAGCGCAATCGAGTCCTCTAACGTGTCCATCGTAGACTCTTTCGGCGAGCTCTTCGTGAATGGATCCGCTAGATTTTCCGTCGTATCAATCTTTTCAATCAGACGTCCACCTCGTCTAACGATTTCTCGTATGACATGGTACTTTCTCTCTATGTGTTTGGTCACCTTGTGGGTCCGTGGTTCCTTCGAGTTTGCATCTGCACCGAGTTATCATAGTAAACTATGATACTCTTGGGCAAACCAGTACCACCTAGATCCATGAGGTAGTTCTTGAACCATACAACCTCCTGAAGCCTCAGAGCGGCTACATATTCGGCTTCCATGGTAGAGTCCGCAATCATATTGCTTTGCACTCACTTGAGGATCGGCTCCACTCCCAAGGTAAACACATAGCCGGGGTTGACTTTTTCTCATCACGGTCGGCTTGGAAATCCAGTGCAGATAACCCAAGGCATTAGACTATCTCGCATGGTAAACTAGCTATAATCTCGAGTCCTTTTGGGTACTTGAGTATATGCTTTGCTTCGATCAATGAGCTTGTCCGGTTAGGCGATATCTAGCTACTATGCTACCGCATAGCGGATATCGGGCCTCGTGCATAGCATTGCGTACATGAGACTTCCTGCAGGAGCGTAAGAACTTGTCTCATTTCCTCTATCTCGCTGCGGTCATGGGTGGCTGCGTCTTGAATAAAGGAACGCCGTATGCGAAGGTAGCAATCCTTTCTTGGCGATGCGCATACTAAAGCAGTAATCACGGTATCGATGTAAGGCGCTGAGATAAGCTCAACATTTTCTTCTTGCGATCTCGGTGAAACCTTGATCCCAAGAATGTGCAGCTGCATTTCCTAAGTCTTTCATTTGAAACCGATCGGATAGCCACTCCTACGTCGATATGACTTCACGTTGTTGCCAACTAGAAGGATGTCATCTACATAAAGGCAAGAAATACCACATCACGTTGACATCTAACGATACACACAACTCTCGCTAGGCAGCTGGGTAAATCCATGGGACTTTACTACCTCGTCAAGCGTAAGTTCCATGATCGGGAGGTGCAGCTTAAGTCTATAAATGGACTTAAGCTTCCATACTAGATGCTCTTCACGCTTTATCACATAACCTTGAGGTTCTTTGCATATAGATGTCTCTACCTTCCTCAAGGTAACCGTTTAAAAGCGGTTTTAACATCCATTGCCAAACCTCTAGGTTGAGTGGGCTGCTATGGCTAGAAGAATTCGATGGACTTAAGCATTGCTACGGTGAAAAGGTCTCGTCGAAATCGATGCCCTCAATCCGAGTGTACCCTTTCGCCACAAGCCTCGGCTTTGAAAGCGAAACCTCTCCATCGGAATCTCTTCCTCTTGTATATCCACTTACTACCTATGGCTTCCTTGCCATCTGGCGATGTGTCTTTTCATATACATCCATAGCCGTTATGGACTCCATTTCTAAGTCCATAGCGGTGTGCCATAATCTTGCATCAATACCTTGATCGCCTCCTTGTATGTCCATGGGTCGATTATTGCTGTTCGTTTCAGTGGACTAAATCCAAGATTCACCCACGAACATAAATCGCTCGGGTTGACGAACAACCTCCCACTACTGACGAGTTCTCTGAGCACAATGGCGGCGGTGGGTGCGAGAAACTTGTGGTTCTCTATTTTGCACAACTTAGCGTGTAGGTACCACTTATGCGGTCGGTATCTCGGTGGAACTCGACCCACTTCAATTTCTTGAAGTATCGGTGTCGATCCTCCCACTAGACTCGACATCTCGTACGCTTTGCCTGTCGGTGGTGGAATACGATCGTCTTCTAATTCTTGAAGAATGATTTCAACTTTGGACTTATGATTTTCATATAATCCTCTTCTAATAATCGGGCATTAGTCTAATAATGACCTTGATCATAGGACTATAGAATAAACCATCTTTAGTTCCTCTAGGATAGCGATAAATGACCTTGCGTCGGATCTAGCCTCCGACTTGTCGACCTTCTTGTTGGCCGTGTCTTTGGGCCCCATATCCTTATGTGGCTTAAACTAGGTTTACGCCCAAACCACAACTCGAAATGGGTCTTTTAGACTTACTTGGGCGGTACTAGATTTAGCAGTATGCCGCCCTCTAAGGCGTACCCAGAACAAAATAAGCGATGTAGCATAACTCATCATAGATCTAACCATTTCGAAAAGTCCTATTTCTTGGCTCGACACACCATTTTGTTGTGGTGTGCGGTGAAATCTTGTTGGGATGTAATCCCACACTTCACTAGATAGTCCATAAACTCGTTCTTGAGGTATTCGCAGCGATCGGACATGATGACTTGATACTCTTACTGGCTTCGTCCACTTCCACCTTAAACTCTTTGAATTTCTCAAAGCATTGGACTTCTGGTGAAGCGGTATCGTATCCGTACCTTGAGTGTCGTCGATGAAAGTGACAAAATACTGCGTACCACCACGAGCTTGTGTGGACATCGGTCCGCCATGGTCGAAATGGACTAACTCCAACATTTCTTTCTCTATAACCCTTGGCTTTAAAGGATCAGTCGACATTTTACCTTCTATCGAGATTCGCGGTGGGAGCAGATGTAGTGAGATTACCAACTCCCATTCTTAGCCGGTCTTTGGATCCTATTTAGATTGATGTGACCTAATCTAAGATGCCGAGAAAAGTTGTGTCGTCTTGCGAAGAAAACATTCTCTTTTAGGGTTTGATGAAGATGCAACATAGTTATAGGTATTATGTTTTGAAAATAGTATAAAGCGAATTATATAACGTGCAACACGAGATAACCCGTCATTTCTTATGATAGAAACACCACTATCAAAAATAACGAGAATATCCATGAGTAAATAATTTGAAGCGAAACAAGGTTCACAAAATCCGGCACATATAAACGTCTTTAAAACTAGGCTGTTTTCTCAAAACATAAAATAACATCTCCAACCGCAGCAGCCTCGACTTTCGCGCGTTGCCCATGGAGATCGTTATCTCGCCATCAACGACTCCCTTGTCGCGGGAACCCTGCAAGTGTAACAAACATGATCGAGTTGTGCCGTATCTACTACCCAAGAATGGGTAGAACAAGTCGCTAAACATGTTTCCGTTACTAAAGCAAACGGCGTACCTTGAGCCTTGAGCATATAGCATTTGGCTTCCAATGCCGGTCTTACCGCACTTGAAGCACTTGCCTTCTTTTTCGCTTCTTCATGCCTCCGGTGACAACCATGTTCTTGTTCCCATTACTCCCACTATTTGCCTTGCTTCTTCCACCTTTGGTACCCTTTTCTATTTCCATTTTGCAACGAAAATTTTGGGCCTTAGATGTGCTAGCAAGAGCATGTGCTCCTTTACCCATAACTCCTTCATGACCACGAGATCATTAAGCAACCGACTAAGTGTAAACTCGGTCTTGCTCATGATCGCATTCTGCCGAAAGTTCTCAAAGACTTGGGCGGTGTATGTTGGATTTGTATCTTTGAAAGCGGTTTGGTTGAGCTTGTATACAATGTTTCTGTTACCACTATTACAATCTCTATCTGAATTGAATACTTGATTGCATATATCATGTCCCTTATCTCATATAAGTTAGATCATACGGTGTGTAGAAGATCATAGAAGTGCATATGATTGGTCGAGCTTAATGAGATATAAAAGTTTCACAAACCGAGACAACTTAAGGGCGAGTTGTCGGTTTAGGGCTGCGATATAGATAAGAAGTGACTTGACTTAGTTGCTTGTCTATCTTTGATGCGTCTACGGCGTATTGAAGGATCACGATGAGATGTGTTCTTCTTCTCGACCGTCGTGAAGAACCAAGATCTCGGTGACTTCGATGATCTAAACCTCGATAAGGTATTAGGTGAGTATGGTCGTGACCATCACTTTGACTTGTTATGAGTGAGGGTTATATGTTCTAACCCAATTCTCGCATCTTGGGTGGTGGCGATCTTGTATGTCCGCTAGTTATCTCATGTCAGTCACCGTATCCGTTTAGGATGATGGCGTCCCTTAAGAGCTCAAAGGTTTATTGTACTAAACCCTGCGAGGTTGAGTTAGCTCAAGTACAATAATAAGGTTGAGTGGTACTACTTAAGGAAATGAAGTTATTAATCGTTTTAGCGATCAGATTGCTATAAATGATTAATGGACGTTCGATATCTTAAATCGGGATTCGTAATGTCTAAGTGTAAGCCCGACTCAACCGGTAATAAAGGGGTAAGTCGACATTCTTTCTCTAGTGGCATGATCGAATGTTTATAAATTAATTTATGTTAAAGGGTGAACATAAGATAATTAATTTATTTGAGGCCCATCTTTATTCCTTGCATTTGATCCTGGTTTGGCCCATCCAAAGTTCGTGAGCAAGGAAAATCGGCGCCTTTATGCACCCAAAGGCAAGATTTATTCTCTTTATCCCACAAGGATATTATTATATTTATGGTATATGCATAGATTCTTTCCATATAAGATTATGGTAATAATCACGAGTATGGAAATAATCACGAGTATGGAAATAATCACGAGATTATGATAATTTTCCATATAGGATTATGGTAATTTCCATATAGGATTATGGTAATTTCCATATGGGATTAAGGTAGTGCATTATAAATATAAGGTATGAGATAAAGTCTGAGTTAATGCTCACATAATTGACGAGAATTTTCGGCCCCTCATAGCATTCTTGAGAGTTTTCGAAAATTGGGAAGTGAGAGCAAAGGGTGATTTTTCGAAGCATTCTCCATAGATAATCCTCACTCGGCGTTGGAGATTGTGTTGGATTTGTATCTTGAAAGCGCTTTGGTTGAGCTTGTATACAATGTTTCTATTACCACTATTACAATCTCTGTCGATTTGAATACTTGATTGCATATATCATGTCCCTTATCTCATATACAAGTTAGATCATACGATGTGTAGAAGATCACGAAAGTGCGTATGATTGGTCGAAGCAATGAGATATAAAAGTTTCACAACGAGGGCGACTTAGGGCGAGTTGTCGGTTTGAGGCTGCCGGTATAGATAAGAGTGACTTGACTTAGTTACTTGTCTATCTTTGATGCGTCTACGGCGTATTGAAGGATCACGGTGAGATGTGTTCTTCTTTACGACCGTCGTGAAGAACCAAGATCTCGGTGACTTCGATGATCTAAACCTCGATAAGGTATTAGGTGAGTATGAGTTGTCGACCATCACTTTGACTTGTTATGAGTGAGGTTATATGTTCTAACCAGATTCTCGCATCTTGGGTGGTGGCGATCTTGTATGTCACGCTAGTTATACATGTCAGTCCGTATCCGTTTAGGATGATGGCGTCCCTTAAGGAGCTCAAAGGTTTATTGTACTAAACCACGCAGGTTGAGTTGCTCAAGTACAATAATAAGGTTGAGTGGTACTACTTAAGAAATAAAGTTATGTCGTTTTAAGCGATCATTACTATAAATGATTAATGGACGTTCGATATCTTAAATCTGAGGATTCGTAATGTCTAAGTGCAAGCCCGACTCAACTTCGGTATTAAAGGGTAAGTCAACATTCTTTCTCTAGTGGCATGATCGAATGTTTATAAATTAATTTATGTTCAGAAATGAACATAAGATAATTAATTTATTTGAGGCCCATCTTTATTCCTTGCATTTGATCCACGGGTTTGGCCCGTCAGGGCCCGTAGCATCGAGGAAAATCGGCGCCCTATTGCTCGATTAGCGAGATTTTATTCTCTTTATCCACAGGATATAATTATATTTATGGTATATGCATAGATCCTTTCCATATAAGATTATGGTAATAATCTTGAGAGTATGGAAATAATCTAAGAGTATGGAAATAATCCTAAGAGTATGGTAATATTCCATATAGGATTATGGTAATATTCCATATAGGATTAAGGTAGTGCATTATAAATATAAGGTATGAGATAATGTCTGAGTTAATGCTCACATATTGCAAGCATAATTTTCGCCCATCACATATTGAGAATCTCGAAAATTGTGAAGAGCTCGGGTGATTTTCGGTGCATTCTCCATAGATCGTCCTCACTCGGCGTTGGAGTTTGGGTATCAGGATACGATCCGGAAGGTCAAAGCACAGTATCGATCGTTCAATCCGTTCGTCCCGTTCGACCCAGCCTCGGCGGATCCAAAGGTAAACACGTGAAAACCCCTACGTGTTGGGATTTAATTATATAGGCGCATGCTGGGTTTATAATCAATGTATGGTGAATTAAACACCCAGATGGATCCTCGGGCAAGGGTTAACATCGTTTTCCCAGCAGTTGGGCAATCGGGATACGATCCGGAAGGTCAAAGCACGAGTCCGATCCGTTCGATCCATTCATCTCGTTCCATCGACCTCTTCGGATCCAAAGTAAACACGAGAAACCCCTACGTGTTGCGATTAATTATATAGGCGCATGCTAGGATTATAATCAATGTATGGTGAATTAAATATCCAGATAGATCCTCGGGCGAGGGGCAACATATGTTTTCCTTCATTGGTATCGAGCACAGGATCGAGAATCTTGGCTCGTTGGATTAATTCACGTTTGATTATTACGTGCGTTTAATTAATTGTGGATCAGCGTTCATCGTGGCTTGGGTATTTTTACACCACGAGAAAATCCGTGGTTAGATTAGATTTTATTACGTAAATCTTATCCGTAAAGAAGAACGAAGCGAAAGAACGAAGAGCGAAACGACGGGAAAAATAGGTCTCGGCGGTCCACAGGCGGTTTCTGTGGCGAGCCTACTGGTCGCGAGGCGATCGCGAGGGCGGGCGACGGGCGTGCGTTCGCGCCACGAGATCCCCGGCGCCACGCGAGCGGCGGTGGTCGCGAGATTCGACGCTGAAGCGGCGGGCGGCGAGCTGGCGGGCGGCGGGCGCGTTCACGCGCGAAACCCGGCGCTTGCGATGAAAGCTTCATGATCGCGAAGTTTCGGCGGCGGGCGACAGCGTCTCGGCGGGCGTTGGCGCTCGGCGGTAACCACGCATGTCTGCTCGTCGGTCGCGGTCGCCTTAGCGACCGCGAGGAAGCCCGCGAGGACACGCGGCAGCGGCGGTGCAGTTGGCGGCTGCGGGCTTTACTTCCTAGCGCGTGCCCAGCCTGCAGTTAGGCCGACAGGCCCGACCCGTTTTCACCCAACCCAGTTTTCGGTCCGTGCCCGTGCGCGAGGCCCATTTATCAATCCGGTCCGTGCCGCGTGCCGCGAGGCCCGTTTTGAAGTTTAATTACACTTTGTAAATCTATGTAATAGATTAGACATGAATGTGCGGGGTTTCACGATTGGAGCGCGATGAGCGTTTATTTTATTTTATCGTTCATATGCATGTCGTGGATGTTTAAATTATGCGTTAGCATGCTATGTATGTTTATATTACGTTGACAAACCTTTAAGTGTTTTACGTGATTGGATGCGCATAGTAAGCATGCTAGGTTTATCACGTTTATCAAGCATATTTTAGAATTCTGCGAGCATGTTTTACATGTTGAGTTCTATAGAAAAGCATGCTAGGATTACGTGATGCGCATGGACAAACCTTTTGAATAAAAAGACTAAGCAAGCAACCCGACAAATTAATTTTCAAATTAAAATGTCGAGACCTCCACCTTTGATCTCTAAACAAAGTGAGGCCTTAGCGTGAGTAAACGTCCACCAGCGTGGCTTGCTTGCATCTGTTTATCATAAGTTTGTTAGATGAGATTTCCAAATAAAACTTTTAAATCTATTGAGAAGTGGGAGTTTCGTGTAAACGATCCACACGCGTGGCTTGTATGTGCGATTTTCGTAAGTTCTCTAGAGATAGATCTAAAATGAGATAACAAAAGAATTTGAATTGGGCGGTATGGTCAGAGTGGTATGCGAATTCTAAGAATTCATTTCTACTTGTTAAAATTGTGGTCATTGTTAGACATCACCTCAGTACAACTTCCCGAAGTCCTTCTTCGCGATAGTGATGTGGTCTAGTAAGGTCCAATCGTTAATTTCATTTGTCATAAGGATAAGTTGACATGGATTGAAATTAAGCGACTAAAAGGTATATTTTAGTCTGTCGGGGGTTCATATAAACGTCCACACGCGTGGCTTGCATGTGGGATTCCTTGGGCGATTGGAGGTTTCGATTAATATTGTTTTATCAAAAGGTTACAATATTATTATTCACGAATTATATGCGATCGTATGCTTATGTGTTTACATTATCGTTTCGTGATATGTCTCTTTACCGATTATCAATATGCTCGCACAAAATCCGTTATCGGTCAAATTTTATCAGTGGAAGCGAAACATGGAATATGTTCTTATCATTTGAAGAACACATGTTTGTTCTCACTACTCTAAACCCGATGCCCCATCGACGATCGACTAATGGCAACGAGTCGGCGGACTTTGGAATAAGTCAAACAATATGGCTAAATGCTATATGATGACTACTATGTCCAAAGGCTTATGCATTCAGATCGATCGATGGTAGACGCGACCGATATTTGGTCAAGTCTCGAGAGTAAGTTTGGGCGATCGGATCGGACGATCCGCTTCCACACAATGAGAGAAATCTTGGCGTGTAAGATGGAAGAAGGAAGTTCGGTCCATGAACATGTCTCCCATGACGACTCATCTCATGGATAGTCTTGATCACTTGGGAGGAGGTATTGACGGCGGCCAAGGTCGATATCATCCTCAATACACCGCCCAAGTCTTTTGAGAACTTTCGGCGTGAATGCGATCATGAGCAAGACCGAGTTTACACTTAGTCGATTGCTTAATGATCTCGTTCTTTGTGGAAGGAGTTATGGGAAAAGAAGACATGCTCTTGCTAGCACATCTAAGGGCCCAAAATTTTCGTTGCAAAATGGAAATAGAAAAGGGTACCAAAGGTGGTAGAGGCAAGGAAATAGTGGGAGTAATGGGAGCAAGAACATGGTTGCACCGAAGGCTCAGAAGCCAAGGAGAAGGCAAGTGCTTCGTGCAAGATCGGGCATTGGAGGCCAAGTGCCCTATGCTCATGCTCAAGGTACGCTGCTTGCTTTAGTAACTAAACATGTTTAGCGACTTGTTCTACCCATTCTTGGGTAGTAGATCTGGTATAATCGATCATGTTTGTTACACGCTGCGAGGGTTCCCGCGGACAAAGGAGCTGTTTGATGGCGAGATAACGATCTCCATGGGCAACGCGGCAAAAGTCGAGGCCGTTGCAGCTGGAGATGTTACTTTATGTTTTGAAAACAGTTTAGTTTTAAAAGGCGTTTATATGTGCGGTTTTTTCATGGAACCTTGTTTCTGCTTTCAAAATTATTTACTCATGGATATTCTGTTATTTTTGATAGTGGTGTTTCTATCATAAGAAATGACGAAGTTATCCGTGTTGCACGTTATATAATTCGCTTTATACTATTTTGCCAAACATAATACCTATAACTATGTTGCATCTTCATCAAACCCTAAAAAGAAAGTTTTCTTAAGAAGATGACACCGCTTTTCTCGGCATCTTAGATTAGGTCACATCAATCTAAATAGGATCCAAAGACCGCTAAGAATGGGCGTTGGGTAATCTCACGGTCACTCCGTTCCCGTCTGCGAATCCTCGTATAGAAGGTAAGATGTCGACCATCTTCAAAGCGAAGGGTTATAGAGCGAAAGAAATGTTGGAGTTAGTCCATTCGACACATGTGGACCGATGTCCGCACAAGCTCGTGGAGAACGAGTATTTTGTCACTTTCATTGACGATTACTCGAGTGCGGATACGTATACCGCTTCACCGCAAGTCCGAATGCTTTGAAATTCAAAGAGTTTAAGGCGAAGTGAGACGAAGCTAGGTAAAGTATCAAGTCATCGCGTTCGATCGCGGTGGCATAATACCTCAAGAACGAGTTTATGGACTATCTAGTGAAGTGTGGGATTACCACCAACAAGACTTCACCGGGCACACCACCGCAAAATGGTGTGTCGAGGCGAAGAATAGACTCTTTAGAAATGGTTAGATCAATGATGAGTTATGCAACATTGCTTATTTCGCTTAAGGGGTATGCCTTAGAGACGCGGCATACTTGCTAAATCTAGTACCGCCCAAGTCGACCGAAAAGACCCCTTCGAGTTGTGGTTTGAGCTAAGCCCGCTAAAGCCACATAAGGATATGGGCGATCCGACACATGTACGAACAAGAAGGCGACAAGTTGGAGGCTAGATCGGCGACGAAGGTCATTTATTGCTATCCTAGAGGAACGAAGGTGGTTTATTCTATAGTCCCAGGATCGGGAAGGTCATTATTAAAGACTAATGCCCGATTCTTAGAAGAGGATTATATGAAAATCATAAGTCCAAAGTTGAAATCATTCTTGAAGAATTAGAAGATGATCGTATTCCACCACCGAATTAGGCGAAAGTGCGAGATGTCGAGTCAGTGGGAGGATCGACACGGATACTTCAAGAAATTGAAGTGGGTCGAGTTCCACTAGAAGTGCCGACCGTATGCTGGTTCCTACCCAACAAGTATTGCAAAATGAGAACCACAAGTTTACCCACCATTGCCATTGTGCTCAGAGAACCTCGTCGTAGTGGGAGGGTTGTTCGTCAACCCGAGCGATTTATGTTCGTGGGTGAATCTTCGGATTTAGTCCCGTGAAACGAACAGCAATAATCGACCCATGGACATACAAGGAGGCGATACAAGGTATTGATGCAAGATCATGGCACACCGCTATGGACTTAGAAATGGAGTCCATAACGGACTATGGATGTATATGAAAAGACACCTCCGCGGATGGCAAGGAAGCCGTAGGTAGTAAGTGGATATCTGAGGAGGAGAGATTAGATGGAGAGGTTTCGGCTTTCAAAGCCAGCTTGTGGCGAAAGGGTACACTCGCAGTTGAGGGCATCGATTTCGATGAGACCTTTCACCGTAGCAATGCTCAAGTCCATCGTAATTCTTCTAGCCATAGCAGCCCACTCGAACCCAGAGGTTTGGCAAATGGATGTTAAAACCGCTTTTCTAACGGTTACCTTGAGGAAGGTAGAGACATCTATATGCAAAGAACCTCAAGGTTATGTGTAGCGTGAAGAGCATCTAGTATGGAAGCTTAAAGTCCATTTATGGACTTAGCAGCCTCCCGATCATGGAACTTTAAGCTTTGACGAGGTAGTAAAGTCCTATGGATTTACCCACTTGTCTAGCGAGAGTTGTGTGTGTCGGTTAGATGTCAACAGTGATGTGGTATTTCTTGCACTTTATGTAGATGACATTCTTCTAGTCGGAAACAACGCGTGTTATCGACGTAAAGAGTTGGTTATCCGATCGCCAAATGAAAGACCTAGGAGATGCAGCGTACATTCTTGGGATCAAGGTTTGCGAGATCGCAAGAAGAAAATTTTGAGCTTATCTCAAAGGCCTTACATTGACACCTTTGTGATTACTCGTTTTAGTATGCGGACCGCCAAGAAAGGATTGCTACCTTCGATACACGGCGCTCATTTATTCAAGACGCAATCACCTATGATCGCAAAGGAGATAGAGAATGAGACAAGTTCCTTACGCTTCGTAGGAAGTCTCATGTACGCAATGCTACGCACGAGGCCCGATATACGCTGTCATGCGGTAGGCATAGTAGCTAGATATCGCCTAACCTCGGACAAGCTCATTGGATCGCATTAAAGCATATACACAAGTACACGAAAGGACTCGAGATTATAGGCTTTACCATGCAGATAGTCTAATGCCTTTGGGTTATACAGACTGGATTTCCAAGTCGACCGTGATGAGAAAAGTCAACCTCGGGCATGTGTTTACCTTGGGAGGTGGGCAGATCTCAAGTGAGTGCAAAGCAGCGGTGCATTGCGGACTCTACCATGGAAGCGAATATGTAGCCGCTTTCGGAGGCTTCTAAGGAGGTCAGATGTTCAAGAACTACCTCATGGATCAGATGTGGTACCGGTTTGCCCAAGAGTATCATAGTTCTTGTGATAACTCGGGTGCGATGTGAAACTCGAATGAACCACGGACCCACAAAGCGACCAAACACATAGAGAAAAGTACCATGTCATACGAGAAATCGTTAGACGGTGGCGTCTTGATTGAAAAAGATTGATCGACGGAAAATCTAAGCGGATCCATTCACGAAGAGCTCGCGCAAAAGTTCACGATGGACACGTTAGAGGACTTGGATTATGCTTGATGGCACCCACTTAGAAAGGAAACTTTTGTATAAGTGGGAAGCAAAGTGATGGTTGTTTGTAATAGCTAGTAGAGACACATTGTATACTAAAAGTTTGCTTTAGTATAAGTGGGAGATTGTTGGTTTGTTTATCGGCGCTTTGGTTGAGCTTGTATACAATGTTTCTGTTACCACTATTACAATCTCTATCTCAATCAATACTTGATGCATATATCGTGTCCCCTATCTCATATATAAGTTAGATCATACGGTGTGTAGAAGATCACGAAGTCCGTATGATTGGTCGAGCTTAATGAGATATAAAAGTTTCACACCGAGACAACTTAAGGACGAGTTGTCGGTTTAGGCCGCAGATAGATAAGAAGTGACTTGACTTAGTTGTTTGTCATGCCGGTACGCCTCGACGTATCAAGGATCACAGTGAGATGTGTTCTTCTTTCTGACCGTCGTGAAGAACCAAGATCTCGGTGACTTACGATGATCTAAACCTCGATAAGGTATTAGGTGAGTATGAGTTGCTGACCATCACTTTGACTTGTTATGAGTGAGGGTTATATGTTCTAACCCAAGATTCTCCGCATCTTGGGTGGTGATGGTCAGTATGTCACGCTAGTTATCTCAGACGAGTCACCGTATCCGCTTAGGATGATGACGTCCCTCATGAGCTCAAAGGTTTATTGTACTAAACCCCGCAGTTGAGTTAGCTCAAGTACAATAATAAGGTCGAGTGGTACTACTAAGGAAATGAAGTTATTAATCGCTTTAGCGGTCCGATTGCTATAAATGATTAATGGACGCTCGATATCTTAAATACGGGATTCAGAATGTCTAAGTGCAAGCCCAACTCAACTTCGTAATAAAGGGGTAAGTCAACATTCTTTCTCTAGTGGCATGATCGAATGTTTATAAATTAATTTATGTTCGGCCGAACATAAGATAATTAATTTATTTGAGGCCCATCTTTATTCCTTGCATTTGATCCTCGGTACAGCCCATCCAGGCCCGTAGCCAGGAAAATCGGCGCCTTATGCTCCCAAAGGCAAGATTTTATTCTCTTTATCCCACAAGGATATTATTATATTTATGGTATATGCATAGATCCTTTCCATATAAGATTATGGTAATAATCCCCGAGAGTATGGAAATGATCCCGAGATTATGGTAATTTTCCATATAGGATTATGGTAATTTCCATATAGGATTATGGTACCTATACGGGATTAAGGTAGTGCATTATAAATATAAGGTACGAGATAAAGTCTAGGTTAATGCTCACATAATCGACCTAGAATATTCGCCCCTCATAAAGCATTCTTGAGAGTTTTCGAAATTGGGAAGTGAGAGCAAGGGTGATTTTTCCAAGCATTCTCCATAGATCGCCCTCACCGACGCTGGAGATTGGGCAATCGGGATCACATCCCGTAAGGTCAAAGCACAAGTCCGATCCGCTCGATCCATTCATCTCGCTCCATCGACCTCTTCGGATCCAAAGGTAAACACGGTAAAACCCCTCACGTGTTGCAATTAATTATATAGACGCATGCTAGGATTATAATCAATGTATGGTGAATTAAATATCCAAGATAGATCCTCGGTGCGAGGGCTTAACATATGTTTTCCCTTCAAAGTATCGAGGATAATATCGACCTTACTCGTCCAATACCTCCTCCCAACCGATCAAGACCATCCATAGACGAGCCGCTGGGAGACATGTTCATGGACCGAACTTCCTTCCATCTTACACGCCAAGATTTCTCTCATTGTGTGAAAGGATCGTCCGATCCGATCGCTTCAAACTTACTCGAGACTCGACCAAATATCGTCGCGCTTCACCATCGATCGATCAGAAACCGCAAGTTTTTGGACATAGTAATCACTATATAGCATTTAGCCATATTGTTCGACTTATTCCAAAGTCCGCTGACTATCGCTGCTCATTAGTCGATCGCGTTAGCGGCATCGGGTTTAGGAGTAAGGAGAACAAACATGTGTTCTTCAAATGATAAGAACATATTCCATGTTACGCTTCCACTCGATAAAATTTGGACCGATAACGGATTTTGTGCGAGCATATTGATAATCGGGCGTAAGAGACATATCTCGAAACGATAATGTAAACACATAAGCATACGATCGACATATTTTTTAAAATAATATTGTAACCTTTGATAAAACAATATTAATTGAACCTCCAATCATTTTAAGGATCCCACATGCAAGCCACGCTGCGTGGACGCTACACATGAACCCCCGACTGCATTCTTAAATATACCTTTTAGTCGCTTAATTTCAACCATGTCAACTTATCCTTATGACAAATGAAATTAACGATCGACCTTACTAGACCACATCACTATCGCAAAGGGACTTCATGAAGTTGTACTTGAGGTGATGTCTAAGCAATGACCACAATTTAATGTTAGAAAAGAATTCTTAGAATTGGCATACTCACTCGGACCATACCGCTTCAATTCAAATTTTTGTTATCTCATTTTATATCTATTTCTAGAGAACTTATGAAAATCGCACATGCAAGTTTAACGCTGTGGTCGCTATACACGAAACTCCCACTTCTCAATAGATTTAAAAGTTTTATTTAGAAATCTCATCTAACAAACTTATGATAAACAAGGCAAGCAAGCCACGCGTGTGATCGCTACTCACAAGTATGCCTCACTTTGTTTAGAGATCAAAAGGTGGAGGTCTTGACATTTTAATTTGAAAATTAATTTGTCTGGTTGTTTGCTTAGTCTTTTTATTCAAAAGGTTTGTCCATGCAGCATCACGTAATCCTAGCATGCTTTTCATAGAACTCAACATGTAAAACATGCTCAGCAGATTCTAAAATATGCTTGATAAACGCGATAAACCTAGCATGCTTACTATGCATCCAATTACGTAAAACACTTAAAGGTTTGTCAACGTAATATAAACATACATAGCATGCTACCGCATAATTTAAACATCCACCATACGTATATGAACGATAAAATAAATAAACGCTCATCGCGCCCAATCGTGAAACCCGCACATTCCTCGCTCAATCTATTACATAGATTTACAGCATGTAATAAACTTCTAAAACGGGCTCGCGGCACCGCACGGACCGATTCAACAACGGGCCTCGCGCGTACGGGCAACGACCGAAAATCTGCTGGTTGGCAAAACGGTCCGCCGGGTCGGCCCATTGCCGTGCCGGGTCGCGCTAGTAAAGCCCAAATGCTGCTACCATTTCAAGACGCCGCCGCCTGTCCTCGCTGGTTACCGCGTGGCGCACGCGACCCCACCGCCGAGCACGCTGCAGTGCTGCCACGCCCGAGCGCCGAACATCTCGCCGAGATGTCGTCACCACGGCCGGTAAACCGCGATCATGAAGTCCGCCAAGCGCCGGTTTTCACGTGCGAACGCGCCTGCCGCCTCGCTAGCTCGCCGCCGCCATACTCAATCCGCGACCACCGCCGCGCGGGCTCTGTGGATCTCGTGCGTAACGCGACGCCTGCCGCCGCTGCCCCTCGCGATCGCTCGGCGATCGCGAAGCTCGCCGCGAAACATGGCCCGCGGTCCGCCGAGACCGTTTTTCCGCCGTGCTTTTCGTCTTCGCTTTCGCTTCTTCTTTTTACATATAAGATTAATAAAATCTAAAACCACGGATTTTCTCGTGGTGTAAAACAAAACCAACAAAAACAATAAACGAGCCACGATGAACGATGCATCCACAATTAATTAAACGCACGAATAATCAAACGTGAATTAATCCAATGAGCCAAGAGTCTCGATCCGTGCTCGATACCAATTGTAGGAAACATATGTTTAGCCTCGCCTGGCAGATCTATCTTCGATATTTAATTCACCATACATTGATTATATTCCCAGTATGCTGCCTATATAATTAATTGCAACACGAGGATTTTCTCGTGTTTACGCTGATCCAAGAGGTCGATGGAACGAGATGAATGGATCGAACGGATCGGACTCGCAGCTGACCTTTGAATGTATCCCGCCGCCTAATCTCCAACGCCGAGGAGGACGATCTATGGAGAATGCTTCGAAAATCACCCTTGCTCTCACTAGAATTTTCAAAACTCTCAAGGGGAACCCCTAAATCTCGAAAATAGTGTAGATTAAATGAACATTAACCTGCATTTTATCTCATACCTTATATTTATAATGCACTACCTAATCCTATATAGAAATTACTATAATCCTATATGGAAATTACCATAATCCCATATGGAAAAATACCACAACTCGTGATTATTTCCATACTCTCGTGATTATTTCCATACTCGTGGATAATTACCATAATCTTATATGGAAAGGATCTATGACATACCATAAATATAATAATATCCTTGTGGGATAAAAGAGAATAAAATCTTGCTTGGGAGCATAAGTACCGATTTTCCTCACACGGCCCGGACGGGCGTTTCCAGGATCAAATGTAAGGAATAAAGATGGGCCTCAAATAAATTAATTATCTTATGTTCAACTTCGTAACATAAATTAATTTATAAACATTTATTCATGCCACTGTAGAATAAATGTCACTTACCCTCTATTATCAAGTTGAGCTCTGGCTTGCACTTAGACATTACGAATCCTCAGATTTAAGATATCGAACGTCCATTAATCATTTATAGCAACTGATCGCTTAAACGACATAACTTCATTTCTTAAGTAGTACCACTCAACCTTATTATTGTACTCGAAAGCTAACTCAACCCGCAGTGTTTAGTACAATAAACCTTTGAGCTCTTATGGGACGCCATCATCCTTAACGGATACGGTGACTGACATGACAACTAGCTGACATACAAGACCGCCACCACCCAAGATGCGAGAATCTGTTAGAACATATAACCCTCACCATAACAAGTCAAAGTGACGGTCAAGAACTCATACTCACCTAATACTTATCGAGGTTGTGATCATCGTAAGTCACCGAGATCTGGTTCTTCACGACGGTCGAAAGAAGAACACATCTCACCGTGATCCTTCAATACGTCAGACGCATCAAAGATAGACAAGCAACTAAGTCAAGTCACTTCTCTATATCCATACCTAAAACCGACAACTCGCCCTTAAGTCGCCCTCACCAGGAAACTTTTATATCTCATTGCTTCACCAATCATACGACATCGTGATCTTCTACACAGATCGTATGATCTAACTTATATATGAGATAAGGGACACAGACATATGCAATCAAGTATTCAATTCAGATAGAGATTGTAATAGGGTAATGCGAAACATCAGATACAAGCTCAACCAAACCGCCAAAGATACAACCAACATTAGGACCAACAACGATGCACTACACAATCTCTCCTTCAACGTAGAAAAGCATTTAGCAATCATTATCAAAATAAAAAGGAGAATCATGAGCTAACAGATCACAAAAGAGGTCGACTTATTTTGAAAAGTCCTTAATGAAACGTATCGGTAAAACCAAGATGCACTCCAAGAAACTCCTTATTCCTTTAATATCCTCAGCGGGGGTAATTTTCAATCACTCCACCTTAGCTCTATCAACCTCTATCCCCGACTAGACACGACGCGCCCCAACACAATGCCACTCACGGACCATAAAATGGCTCTTCTCCCAACCAAGAGTTACACTATGCTCAATACATCGAATCAAAACACGCTCAATCTTCCACGCATAATCATCAAAAGAATTTCCAAACACGTAAAAATCATCCATAAAGATTTCAACAAAGTCACTACATGTCGAGAAAATAGACATCATGCACCTTGAAAAGTACCGTGCATTGCGTAGTCTAAATGGCATTCTTCTAAAAGCATAAGTCCCGTATGGCCGGGTGAAGCGGGTCTTCGAAATGATCATCTGGGGTCGATGGCGATCTCGATAATATCCTGACAACCCATCCAAGAAATGTAAGAACTCGCTCCCCGCGAGTCTCGCTCTAAAAGTTGATCGATGAAGGAAGGGAAAATGATCTTTCTTGCGAAGCGCGAGCTTCCTATAGTCGATGACATCCGCCACCCCGTGATTTGGTCTAGTGGACACCAACTCCTTCTTCTCGCTGAGGACCACAAAGGATTCCACCTTTCTTAGGCACCACATGGACCGGATCGACCCATCGATCGCTGGCACAAGGATAGATTATTCCTTCGCCTAAAAGCTTTAAGATCTCCTTCTTCACTACCTCACGAGCACGGATTAAGTCTCCGTTGTCCATCCTCTTCTAAGACCGCCCATCTTCACCGTGATCTCATGC